>CM056496.1:50070724-50281573 GCA_029783415.1 Anisodus acutangulus
CCGTTGGGTTTCAGGGATCCCAACCGCCCTCATCATGTCTGTTTGTTGAAGAAATCACTATATGGGCTTAAGCAGTCTTCATTGATTTTTTCATATTTTTTTTAATGATTCATGCACATGCTAGCATGTGAATAATAGATATACATTTTCCTATTAATTTTATTATTTTTTATATAATTTTAAATTATTTTTTATATTTATTTTATTAATTTATAAATACTAAAAATTAAATATCAATGAAGTTTACGCCCCGTACCCGGGAGCTTACACCTCGACAAAGCATAGGTAAAATGCCTCGTCTTACCCCTACACCTTTTAAAACATCGGTGAAATAATCATTAGGAGTATTGGGCCATATAGTGATGGCAATGTCGTGAATTTTCCCAATATTCTATCCATTTTGTTGGAGGTCTTGAATGCAAATATCTTTCGATGTGTCAATTTTAAGTGTTTTTCAACACTTTTTAGTTTTTATAGCTCGCTCCACCATATATCCAAGCACGTAAAAACCCATAAACAATTGATACATTGTTGGTGATTTTTATCAATTAATGGTAATATGATGGGTGGATAGTGGCTGATGTAAGTCCCAATAATTAGGAGTTGTGGGTCACATATTAGATTGCTCAGTTTCAAATTTCAATTGAAGAACTGCTTCTCAATCTATTTATGTCTATCCTCACCCCTATAAGAAATGCTTTCCGAAGCGTGAATGGGTGAGCACAATACATATACTTTTTTCTTTTGCCTTCCGTGCGGAGTTAATACTAAAAAATTTTAAAATATATAAAAATAAACACACACGAAAATTAGTGGGCTTAAACATCTACTATAAATATAAAAAAATAATTTTAACATTATATATAAAATGTAATATTTCGCATTTGATTGGATTCACTTTTAGTCCGTGGCGAAATCAAGGTTTTCACTAAAAAGAAGTAAATACACGAGAAATTTAAGGGAATCAAACATCTACTACATATACATAAAAATAATTTTAATCTTATATATAAAGTAATTTTCTAGAGGAAGAGACCCGGTTGAACCCCTTGTGCCCCTAACCTGCATCATCGTATATTAATAAAGAATTTATTTATTCCGTAACTTTCTGATAGAATATTTCCGTATCTTTGTATATCTTTTATATTAGGTAAATTTATATTCCAATTGTAATTAGGAAGATTAGTTACCTAGTTTGTAGTCATGTAAATAATCATGTAACACTATATATATTGTACATAATAATCAATGAAAGGTACGAAATATATTCATTTATGGTATCAGAAGTCAAATCATAACTCTTCCTACCCTAGCCGTTTCCCCCCTCTCGACCGCCCACCCGCCGACGTCCTCCCACTCCCTTCTTCTTCTACTTCTCGGCAAACCTCTTCCCTTCTTCTTTCCAAATTTTCAATGGCTGAACAACCTAAATTCCATCCTGCTCTTGCCGTCAACAACATCAAGAATTTCATTTCCATAACTCTTGAGATGGAAAAAGTTCAATATTCATCTTAGGCGGAATTGTTTAAGATTTATTGTTGTGTTTACAAAGTCATCGATCACATCATCCCTCCAAAATCAAAGTACACTATCGAACCCTTAAAGAAACATGATGACGAACTTTGGTCACGTTAGGATGTGATTGTTCTACAATGGATCTATGGCACCATCTCGAACGACCTATTGCATACAATCATTAAAACCGACGCCACTGCACAACAAACTTGTGAGAAATTGAAAGGTATTTTTCATGATAACAAGACACGACGTGCCTTGTATTTGGAAAATCAATTTAAGGACATTCAGCAAGATGACTTTTCTAATGTCTCTGCCTATTATCAAGAACTTAAGATGATTGTTGATCAACTCTCAATAGTCGGTGCACCGGTCACGAATCAACGATTGGTGATGCAACTCAGTGCGAGTTTGAATGAAAATTATGACGACGCCGCTACTATCCTCCAACAAAGCACATCATTGCCTCCATTTTATGAGGCTCGTTCGAGACTTATCCTGAAAGAAATAAAAAAACAAGGAGCAGCGGCTAACGCCAACAATGTCGATACCACCCTTGTGACCACCGGCGGCCCACCTACTAACACGAAACGCTCAGTTTCTAGCCCATCTCACCGGCAAACCACTGATCTGAAACGTGGTTCAAATCCCCGGAATAACAACAAAGGCAGAAATTTCGATAAAAAGCTAGGAACTTCGCCGGCCGACAGCCACCGGCGGCAGAGGGCATCATTCGCCGGCCGACAGCCACCCGCAGCGACAGCAGCCACCGCCGTGGGCTGCCTACCCGACATAGGATGCGTGGGCCCAGCCAGCTTGGGCTGCTCCACTATGCCCCTACCCGATGTCCTTCTGGGCCCACCTATGGCCGGACAGCCCCAACTTGTCATCCTCGGCGCACTCCACAACATGCATACAATGCGCAGATCTCTCTTCCTTCAACCTACGCACCGACGGATATTGAGGCGGCTATGAACAAGATGTCTCTCAATGTTCCAGACGATAGTTGGTACATGAATCCTGGCGCCACATCTCATATGACGGCATCCCAAGGTACTCTCTCGTCTTATTTCAATATGAGCAATTTAAATTGTAATATTATTATTGGTAGTGGACAAGGCATTCACATTCGAGGTTATAGACAATCATCCCTCTCCCCACCACAACCGCCGTTAGTTTTAAACGATGTCCTCTATGCCCCAAACTTATCAAAAATCTAATCTTTGTGCGTCGTTTCCTCACCAACAATAATGTTTCCGTTGAATTTGATTCATTTGGTTTTTCTCTGAAGGACATTATGACAGGGATGCGAACAATGAGATGTGACAACACCGGGGACCTTTATCCTATCACCACCACCGTCGACCATCCAACCTCATCTCCATCAACTTTTGCATATATTTCGTATTTGTTATGGCATGATAGATTAGGATATCTAGGAGATTATGTTTTACGCTCCCTTAGCAAAAATAAATTTATTGATTGCAAACATGTC
Source organism: Anisodus acutangulus (assembly GCA_029783415.1). Classification (NCBI taxonomy): domain Eukaryota; kingdom Viridiplantae; phylum Streptophyta; class Magnoliopsida; order Solanales; family Solanaceae; genus Anisodus; species Anisodus acutangulus. Next base: position 50,073,735 of record CM056496.1, read on the forward strand.
TCTTACCCTCCTGTTTGAATTTTGTATTTTTGGAAAATATGTCAAATTGCCATTTTATCCTTCATCCACATGTACTTTAATGTCATTTGATATTATACACAGTGATTTATGGATTCTCCTACTTTAAACACGATCGAGCGTAGATATTATGTATTATTTTTGGATGATTATTCCAGCTTTCTGTGGATTTTTTCCATTGGTAATAAGTCTCAAATCTATTCTATGTTTTTTTCCTTTAGTTCTTTAATAACGACACAATTTGAAAAGAATATCAAAATGCTTTCAATGTGACAATGGGAGGGAATTCGATAATCAACAATTCAAATATTTCTGCGCCAACCACGACCTTGTCTTTCATTTTTCCTTGCCCACGCCTCTATCCCTCATATTTTTGGCATTACACCTCTCAATGGAAACCTATCTCTTGAACATTCTCCCAAACAAATCTCTCAAATACAAGTCTCCCACTCAAGTTTTCTACCTTCAGGATCCTTCCTATAAGCATTTACGAACTTTCGGATGTCTATGCTACCCCCTCCATCCATCCCCTCAAATCAACAAGTTGTAACCTCGATCATCCCCGTGTGTATTTCTTGGTTACCCCCCCCCCCTCCCCCCTCAATCATCGAGGTTACAACTATTACTTGTTAAGTTAAAAAAGAATAGTTTCTCGACATGTCATATTCGATGAGTCCCAATTCCCCTTTTCCAAACTCAACTCTCCACATCCTGATTTCTATGACTTCTTAAATGATGGCCTAAATCCCCTTCTAATTCATCACTTGCAAAATCAGTCGGCACCGTCACCGGCACCCGTCCTGAGTCGGGCAGTCTCGGCAGCCCCACAACGGGAGCTTTGGAACATCCACTTTCGGCTTTTCGATTCGGCAGCCGCACCTCATCCAACTTCCCCGCCCCCTCAACCCGCTGCCACTACCTCTCGGCCCTACCCTCTCACTCCCAGCCCTATTCCCAATCCCACTGCCCCACCTTAGCACCCCCTACCCGATCTCTTCTAACCTCCCGCACCATCTCAACGAATAATGGAAACCCGTGCTATGCACGACATTTCCAAACCCAAGCGACTATTTTACTTGTCCAATTTGGTTGCCCCTTCACCTCTTCCTTGCAACCCGAAAGATGCTTTGTCCGATCCTAATTGGAAAAATACAATGATTGACAAATATAATGCTCTTATTGACAATAAGATATGGGATCTAGTACCTCGTCTTCCTTATGCTAATATTATTCGTTCTATATGGATTTTTTGACATAAAAAGACATCTGGTGGTTCTTTTGAGAGGCACAAGGCCCATCTTGTAGGTTATGACAGGTCTCAACGGGTGGGAGTAGATTGTGATGAAACTTTCAGCCCGGTGGTGAAACCAACGACCATTCGGACCATTCTCAGTATTGCTTTATCCAAATCTTGGCATATTCATCAACTTGACGTCAAAAATGCTTTCTTGCGTGGGGACCTTTATGGAACCGTGTATATGCATTAGCTTATATGATTCAGGGATCCGGTTCATCCTGATTATGTGTGTCTTTTGAAGAAATCACTCTATGGACTAAAACAGGCTCCTCGTGCATGGTACCAACGGTATGCTAATTTTGTCTCCTCTATCGATTTCTCACATAACAAATCTGATCATTCACTGTTCATCTATAGCAAGGGTAATGACATGGCATACATCCTATTATATGTTGATTATATCATCATCAATACATCTTATGATGCACTTCGCCGATCCATTATGTCACTCATTGCCTCTGAGTTTGCTATGAAGGATTTAGGCTCCCTTAGATATTTTTTGGGCATTGTTGTTATGAGACATGCATGTGGCTTATTTCTTTGTCAAAGGAAGTACACCGAAGTGATCCTTGAACGAGCAAGCATGACGTCATGTAAACTGGCCGGCACTAATTACAAACTCAGTGTCTCTTCGGATTCTTTATATGCCGACTCGACTCACTATTACAGTTTAGCAGGAGCATTACAGTATCTCACTTTCACAAAATCAGGCATATCATATGTCGTGCAACAAATATGCACAGCCCGACGGATGCACATATGAATGCACTCAAACGTATTTTGCGCTATGTACAAGGTAATCTTCATTTCGACCTACACCTGTACAAGTCCACACTCGCTGGTCTCACCTCTTATTCTTACGTTAACTGAGGTGGATGTCTGGACACTTGTCGATCCACGTCAGGTTATTGTATTTTTCTCAGAGATAACTTACTTTTTTGGTCTTCTAAAAGACAAGCAACTCTGTCTTGATCCAGTGCCGAAGCCGAGTACAAAGGAGTAGCGGATGTTGTCTCTGAGTCTTGTTGGATACGCAACCTTTTGCTGAAACGCATTGAAATGGATATTCACTTTGTACGTGAAGAAGTGGTTCGAGGACAAGTTCGTATCCTTCATGTTCCTTCCTGATATCAGATTGCTGATATATTTACTAAAGGACTTCCGCGCATACTTTTTGATGATTTTCGAGCCGCCTCGGCAGTGCGAACGTCCGCCTGATCAAGGTGAGTGTGATAGAATATTTTCAGAATATTTCTGTATCTTTGTTTATCTTTTATATTAGGTAAATTTATATTTCAATTATAATTAGGAAAATTGATTACCTAATTTGTAGTCATGTAAACAATCATTTAACAATATATATATATATATATATATATATATATATATAATAAAAGGTAGAGAACATATTTCTTTACTTTCAAATATATAGAACATTCCCACGCTGACAGAGGGGGGGGGGGGAAGCAAAAACCAAGAAGTGAAACACATTCAGCCCCCAGGGGCACAGACGAGTTGGTAAGTGGCAATGTGATTGGGGTACAACCACTCCGACGTCGCGGGTTCGAATTCGTGTGGTGACAGTCTTTGCTGAAATATTGCAAGGGATGTTGTTGGGTTCGTGTCCCGTAGGTCCTCTCCCTTGCAGGGTTGTCACTCGCGCATATCCCTCGATTTACATCTCACCTGGCCAAGGAGCCTCTGGTACAGGTGGGGTTTCCTTCGGGACTTTCCCCTTTACAAAGAAGTGAAACACATTCTGTGAGCTTAATCATCAATAGTTTGTGGTTTGTCATATATACCTTGAAACTATTTAGTATAAATATGAAAATCATTTCCATCGATTATTCACACAAGAAATTATCAAAGTCATTTAATCCAATGCTCAAAGATAAAGCTAAGGAAAATAAGAAAACACATAATACTTCCTGAACTTGTCACTTAATATAATATATATATCATGCACATCAGGAAGTAATTGACATTTTCAATGTCACGTGGCATATAGGATAGTAATAGTTTCACCTTAGTATAAACTATAAAGTATAAACAAGTAGCGAGGGTAGTAAGTCGTAGTCCTTATGATAGTGCAATTGAAATTTTATGACAAGCTAGGAGAAATTATGCATTATTTCCTAGGAAAAATTCTCTAACATAAATTGTTCTCTTTTCATTTCATGCCCCACGTGAGAACTTGGAGAATGGTGCCTCCGGTCAAGATATTTGCTTTGACGAAAGAATAAAAGGACGAACGGACCCAATAAAGGCAGAAAAGGGGGGAAATGGTGAGGACAATAACAACAAAAGTAGTCTAAGCTAATGATGATTGGTACATATGGTATCCCTGTTTCATATAGAGGCGTTTTGGTCGAAGGCTTATTGTTTTTTCCACTCCCGTTCTTCGATCTTCAATACATGTGGCATACATTGTGTGCGTCACGACGTCCCTACAAGCCCTACATGGGACATAGCAAGGGGTTAGGTTATTTGGTTTGTGAGCAAGTAACTCTAATTATTGTAAGATATTAAACAATGACCAAAATATTTAATGAATATATTTTTATTTGGTGATATTTCTGTAGATTTTTGTTGGGTTGTTGTACGCAGCGGATATTGAAAACTTGTTTCAAACCAAACAAACGTAGAAATGTTTGACTATAGGATAATTTTAAACTGTAAACATAAGACTTGAATGGTACTTACATGTTTACAATATCTGAAATCTTTATCAACGGTGGGTGTGCACGCGAATGCCCTTTCGATTGCAAGCTCCAAGCTTCAATGTATTCCTCCTTTGGAAAGCTAGAAAATCCGGCAGAGGTTCGAGAGAGTGTTTCGATTCTGAGTCTCTAAGACTTAGAATAATGATACGAAAATCAAATATATTGAATAATGAATTGTAGGTCTGAATTTATAGGTGAAAAATTAGGTCAAACCGTTGACCTTGGGCCTGGCCCAAAATTCTAGACAGATTAGGTCATGGCGCTGCGGCTCTATGGTGTGGGCGCTGCAACGCTGACGTGGCCCTACACTGTCTCATTTTATTTTCCGCACATTCTTAATTAAATCCAAAATCTAATTTTGACTTAATTAAAATAATCATTATTCATTTAAATATCTCGATTCTAAATCGAATATTTAATACTCTCTCAAAACATTCTTAGATCGAAAAGGCAATAGACATAGTTTGACCCTATAGGCCTTCACATATCGATATTAATCAAATTAAGATCTACGCGGAACTCCTAGACGGCGCCGCAAGACGAACTCAATATGTGAAAGTACGTTTACACGAATCCAGTAAACTTAACCTCTATATGGTAAGATAAAATCCTTTCATTCACGACACACCCTATCAAGCTTAGGATTTGTCAAGTGTCTATCCAAATGGTTAATCATTGTATCTCATCTATATTAGTTGACAACTAGACCATATTCTAAATATGTCTATTGTGTTGGCCAACGACTTAGTCAACCTAATATCACTGAGAAGCTAAGTGTTCTCTCGAATATACATTCGAGGAATGAATCTTAATCTTGGCTCAACTACCACATTTAATCCACATCGTATTCTACCAAATACAAGATGTATCTCAACATATAAGGCAGTTGAGCTTAGGACAGGATCAAAGTATATTACTTTGTTTACAAGGTGTGGATTGACCTCAAGTCTAAGGACTTCTATCTCCCACACGCTGATCACACTTTAGACAAGTATAATAAACAGTATATCAGCAGGGTATACCAATACTTTCAAAGTATCCATGTGTCCATCACGAGTAGTCATTACTCGTAGCATGTGAGACATACTACATCATCTAAGGATGTGATGCAGACCACATGTCGACTTATCACATAACATCGATATCCCATTCTCGATGATCATTAGTCGAGGCTATTTTAAGATTTACGTTATAATATTAATATCTCACATTATTAATAAATGTAACCTCTAGGGATGCATATTATAGAATATTATAAACAATCAACTAATAATTCAATAATTGCAAATGCCAAAATATTAATCTCCATTAATAATAATACGAATGTGTATAAAGTACATTTGTCCTAATACAGATTGTCTCTAGGACATACATATACTTTCAATCTCCCACTTGGCCTAGAGCCAATCTCCAACATATCTAATGACCATTATGCTTGACTAAGCTTAATGGTTTAGTGAATGGGTTAGCTAGATTATCGTTTGTGGGAACATATTGTAGTTTAATCTCTTCAGTCTCCACCATCTCCCTGAGTATGTGGTACTTTCTTGGTACATACTTGTTTCTGTTTGTTGATCTTGATTCCTTAGCATGTGCAATCGCACCAGTGTTGTCACAATAAATAGTTATTGGACAACTGGCACTTGGAACTACCCTTAGTTCCTTCAGGAACTCAGAAATCGCTACAACTTCCTTACCAGCTTCCGATCCAGCAATGTACTCAACTTCTGTTGTTGAATCAACAGTTGTAGCTTATTTGTTACTTTTCCTGCTCACTGCTCCACCATTGAAAATGAACGTGTACCCAGACTGAGATTTGAAGTCATCAAGATCCGTCTGGAATCTAGCATCAGCGTACCCAGTAACAGCTACCTTTTCTTCTCCACCATAGACTAAGAAGTAATCTTTAGTTCGTCTAAGATACTTAAGAATACTCTTGACTGCTTTCCATTGTTCTTCCCCAGAATTCTGCTGGAATTTGCAAGTCATACTAAGTGCAAATGCCACATCTGGCCTAGTACAAGTCATGGCATACATGATCGATCATATAGCCGAAGCATATGGGATCCTCTTCATGCGTTCAAGTTCTATAACATTAGAAAGACTGTCCTTCTTAGATAACTTGATGCCTTGTCCCATAGGTAGACCGCCATTCTTGGAATTTTCCATAGAAAAATGTCTAAGTAGACTGACTGTGACAGCCCCAACAATCTATTAGGTCTATCTCTATAGATCATAATTCTCAGAATGTAGTAGGCTTCACCTAAATTCTTCATCATAAATGTATTGGACAACTACTCCTTGACTGACTGTAGGAGAGTCTTATTGTCTCCCATTATCAATATGTCATCTACATATATAATAATGAAGGCAATACTCTCATCCTTGCATTTACTAGAAACACATGGATCCTCTTTGCTTCTGACGAAATCAAATCACTTGATAGCCTTGTCAAAGCAAATATTCCAACTCCTCGAGGCTTGCTTAAGCCCATAAATGAACTTTTGTAGCTTGCATACAACATTTGGTTTGGACTCAAGCGAAAAACCCTCGGGTTGTTTCATATACACCTCCTCAACTATATTACCATTGAGGAAAGCGGTTTTGACGTCCATCTGCCAAATGTCAGTCATAATATGCAGCTATTACAAGCAAAATCCGAATGGACTTAATCTTAGTAACATGTGAAAAAGTTTCATCATAATCGACCCCAGGCCGTTGATTATAACCTTTAGCCACCAACCTTGCTTTATAAGTCTGTACATTTCCAAATGCATCAATCTTCTTCTTGAAGACTCATTTGCATCCTATGGGTTTAACCCCAGCTGGCAAATCAACCAAGTTCCACACTTGATTGATGTACATAGATTCCATTTCAGATTTCATGGCTTCTTACCATCTCTTCGAATCAATGTCCAACATTGCTTCGCTATAGGTTGTAGGCTCATCGTTATCGGAAATATCTATCTCACTGTGTGTTTCCACAAGTAGATTTAGTTTTTCAGGAGGACGATAAATCCTAGTGGACCTACGGAGTTGATTGTTTTGCAGTTTAGTGCTTGGTATGTTCTGACTGTGAGAGGGTTCTTGTTTGTTGGATAATCCACTAACTTGAGAGTTTTCAGGAATATCATTTTCATGTATTTTCTGAATGAGAGGAGGTGCAACCATTGCATCTACTCCCAAAGGCTGTGTGGGAGGATCTTGCATTTCTGCATTGTTCCTCGTAACACTTCGATTGGCCGAAGGACGTACTTGAAGTACCCAATCTTCGCCAAATACTCCCACTGAATTCTTGCCTTGGTCATTCGGCAAGGACTCAACATCTATGTTATCTTGCGGTTCTTGAATTTCTTTAAGTTCTATCTTTGTGCAACTATGTTCCTTGTAGACATATTCTTCTTCAAGAAAAGTTGTGTTCCTGGAACCAATGACCTTACGTTCTCCAGGAAGATAGAAGTAGTATCCCTTAGTTTCCTTTGGATAACCCACGAAGTAATATTTCTCACTTTTGGATTCCAAATTGTCAGTGAGCATCTTCTTAACATATGCAGGGCACCCCTAGGGTCTCATATGTTTAAGAGATGGCTTCTTGTCACACCATATCTCATAGGATGTCTTTTCTACTGACTTGGAAGGAACCATGTTCAGAACATATATTGAGGTTTGTATAGCATGTCCCCAAAGGTATGTCGGTAGAGTCGAGAAACTTATCATGGATCGAACCATATCCAATAAGGTTCAGTTTCTCCTTTCGGGAACACCATTCATCTGTGGTGTTCCAGGAGGTGTCCACTCTGATTGGACTTCATGTAGATTTAAGTAATCTAGAAAATCCTTGCTCAAGTATTCACCTCCTCGATCCGATCGAAGGGTCTTGATACTTGTTGCAGGTTGCTTCTCTACTTCCGACTTGTACTCTTTGAACTTCTCAAAAGCCTCGGATTTACGTCTCATAAGATACACATATCCATACCTTGTGAAGTCGTCAGTAAAAGTGATGAAGTATGGGAAACCTCCTTTAGCTTGAGTCAAAAATGGCCCACATACATCAGTATAGACTAACTCAAGCACCTCCTTGGCTCGCACACCTTTTCCAGAAAGTGGCTTATTGGTCATCTTTCCTCTCAAGCAAGATTCACAGTTACCATAAGACTCCAAGTCAAATGGTTCGAGGTAGTCTAACTTCCGCAACCTTTCTATCCTTGATCCGTTGATATGACCAAGTCTGCAATGGCATAGGTAGGTATAGTTTTATCTTAGCTCGTTTATTTTGTACATTTAATATTTCTCGACTACAGTTTAGTGTATACAATCCATCCATAAGAGGAGCAGTTCCATATATAACATTATCAAAAGACAATATTTGACTGCCATTATAAATATATGAGGAAAAACCCTACATGTCCAACACAGGGATAGAAATGATATTCCTCGTTAACGAGGTACATAGTAACAATCATTTAACACTAGACAATAGCCAGAAGGCAAATTTAATCTATAAGTTCCTACGCACTCAGCATCCACTCGTGCTCCATTTCCAACGCGTAGGTCCACCTCTCTTGGTCCAACCTTACTGCTATCAGTTAGCCCCTGCATATTGGTACAAATGTGTGAGCCACAAGCGGTATCCAATACCCAAGAATGAGAGTTATTTATAGACATATTTATTTCAATGACGTACATACCTTGTCCACCAAAGGTAGAAGCACATGGTGCTTTTCCTCCTCCTGGTGCAATATAGTCCTTCTTCCAATGCCTCTTCTTGTTGCAGTTGAGGTATACATCCTTAGCCGGATTCACCTTCTTCTTCGTCACACCTCCCTTAGGCTTCATAGCTGAGGGCGCAACGACTGCTTTGCCCTTCTTCTGCTATTCCTTACCTTTCGGCTTGGGTCGGCTAGTAGAGCTCACCATGAGCACAATTTTGCCTTTGAAAGTGGTAGACTCAAAGGTCTTGAGCATGTTGTGTTGCTCCGGCAGACTCGCCTTCGTTCCATTCATATTATAATTCACCATGAAGTTTTCAAAGAAACGAGGGAGAGAGTTCAATATGAGGGTGGTAGCGACATTCTTTTCCAGCTTCGTTCCAATTGAAGCAAGTCTCTTTATCAGCCCTGTCATCTTCAACACATGCTGCGAGACCTGGCCCCCTTCATTGAGCTTACACTTAAAAAGTTCTATCAGTAACTCATATTCCATAGTCTGGGATTGTGAGTCATAGAGACTCTTCAAGTGTTTGAGCATCTCATTGGGACCCATGTTCTCATATTGTCTCTGAAGTTCCATAGACATGGAAGACAACATCACGCACTGTGTTGAAGTGGCATCATCTAGGTATTTTTGGTAAGTATCCTTATCAAAAGAGGCATATCCAGCACAGTCTGTCGCAGGGATTGTTGGGAACACCACTCCAATATGTATTCTAATTTCTCTTGTCTCAACACTATTCGACGTTGGGAACACTGCTCCGACACTTTGGCGCCAAGATTTGTCTAAGCAAGTCAATCCCATTACACGACTGTGTTTATGTATCTAAGTAAATTTGGCATTTGTGAGCAAACACTTTGGTGTAAATACCCACAAAAGTTTATTGTTTACCTTTACATTTAAAACACATCTATGAAAGAGTCTGGGTCCTCGTAGACTTAGAGCAAATGCTTTGGCATAAATACTCATATCGCCGAAAAGGATTTTGGACTCTAATAATTATAATGGACGACGCGTTTTAATTTAGACTTGTATTTAAAAAATTTGGGGAATATTTTAATTCACGGTTTTAACCAAGATCAACTCTTTTATGCCATATCCAATATGACATCTTAATATCATGCAAAACTAATTACACATATAGTTGCGAACCGTCAACCCAATATGCATGATATAAGATATTTTAATCAAATACTGGGCGCCGCCTACCCATATAGTTATAGCAGACACTATGCTAATTATTAAATGAAAGCATTTAAACACTTAACATATTGTTCGTATATTATTCAATAATATACAATTAATAATAATCATGGGTTAATTTGTCGAAACTCTAAAATTTAAGTCTAATCCAAAAAGTCCCTTAAACATTTTCTGATTTTAAAAACTGATTTTCAGGATATTTCTGTAAGTTTCAAATTTTTAGAATTTACAGTTTAGTCCCTCAAAAATTTAAAATTTCAATTTTGAACCCCTTTAACTTCAGAAAATCCAATTTTAATTTTAAAAAATATTTTTAGATTTCAGGGACCTGTCTGTAATTTTCAGTATTTTAAATTAATTACAGATTTGACCCATGGGACCAAATCTGCTTTTCTGAAATTATCAAATCTGATGATTTTAAAAACTTTTCCAGGGACTAAATTGCAATTCCAGAAACTTCTAAAATTTTTAGATTTGCCCAAGGTCTAAATTGTAATTTCAGAAACTGCGACTTCCCGCCGGAATATATATATTTTGTTTTTTAAATTGGAGCCTGTCGGAACAGTGACTGTCGCCACTGTTCACGACGGAACAGTGTTCGGTTACTGTTCATTGTTCCGAAAAATAAATTAAAATTGGAGCCTCGATGCCGCGAAAAACCCTAGGTAGCACCACGACGCTCCCTCGTAGAGTTGCGGAGCCTCCGTCTCATAAGCACAAAATCCGCATTTTTGAAACCCTAAAACTGGTTTAGGGTCAGCTTTGCAGATTCATCTTCGTTTCCCTTCACTATCAAACAATGCGTTCATCGACCATCATACAATCACTTCTCGTTCTTCGCTTCAGTGCACCATGTTTGCAATGAACTGGTTACGCACATTAACTTAGAAGAGTTAGATCGGAATGACTTCCTCGATTAAATCATTGTTTAATAGTTTGGGAGACAAGGATGATGTGCTTTTAAGATATTAGATTTTCAAGCTTTAAACGACATGTTTCAGATTTAAATAAATTCTAACTCATATTAATATTAACTAATTACCTTATAATCATACAAAATAGTCATGGCTCTGATACCACTGTAGGTTTTTGTTGGGTTGTTGTACGCAACGGATATTAAAAATTTGTTTCAAACCCAACAAACGTAGAACTGTTTGACTATAGGATAATTTTAAACTGTAAACATAAGACTTGAATGGTACTTACATGTTTACAATATCTGGAATCTTTATCAACGGTGGGTGCGCATGCGAATGCCCTTTCGATTACAAGCTCCAAGCTTCAATGTATTCCTCCTTTGGAAAGCTAAAAAATCCGGCAGAGGTGAGAGAGAGTGTTTCGATTCTGAGTCTCTAAGACTTAGAATAATGATACGAAAATCAAATATATTGAATAATGAATTGTAGGTCTGAATTTATAGGTGAAAAATTAGGTCAAACCGTTGACCTTGGGCCTGGCCCAAAATTCGAGACAGATTAGGTCATGGCGTCGCGGCCCTATGGTGTGGGCGCTGCAACGCTGACGTGTCCCTACACTGTCTCATTTTATTTTCCGCACATTCTTAATTAAATCCAAAATCCAATTTTGACTTAATTAAAATAATCATTATTCATTTAAATATCTCGATTCTAAATCGAATATTTAATACTCTCTCAAAACATCCTTAGATCGAAAAGTCAATCGACATAGTGTGACCCTACAGGCCTTCACATATCGACATTAATCAAATTAAGGTCTACGCGGAACTTCTAGACGGCGCCGCAAGACAAACTCAATATGTGAAAGTACGTTTACACGAATCTAGTAAACTTAACCTCTATGTAGTAAGATAAAATCCTTTCATTCACGACACACCCGATCAAGCTTAGGATTTGTCAAGTGTCTATCCAAATGGCTTAATCATTGTATCTCATCTATATTAGTTGACAACTAGATCATATTCTAAATATATCTATTTCGTTGGCCAATGACTTAGTCAACCTAATATCACTAAGAAGCTGAGTGTTCTCTCGAATATACATTCGATGAATGAATCCTAATCTTGGCTCAACTACCACCTTTAATCCACATCGTAATGTACCCAATACAAGTTGTATCTCAACCTATAAGGAATTTGAGCTTAGGACATGATCAAAGTATATTACTTTGTAGACAAGGTGCGCATTGACCTCAAGTCTAAGGACTTCTATCTCCCACACGCTGATCACACTTTAGACAAGTATAATAAACAGTATATCAGCAGGGTATATCAATACTTCCAAAGTATACATGTATCCATCACGAGTAGTCATTACTCGTAGTAGGTGAGACATACTACATCCTCTAAGGATGTGATGCATACCACATGTCGACTTATCACATATCATCGATATCCCATTCTCGATGATCATTAGTCGATGCTATTTTAAGAGTTACGTTATAATATTAATATCACACATTATTAATAACAACGTAACCTCTAGGGATGCATATTATAGAATATTATAAACAATCAACTAATAATTCAATAATTGCAAATGCCAAAATATTAATCTCCATTAATAATAATGCGAATGTGTATAAAGTACATTTGTCCTATTACAAATTGTCTCTAGAAAATACATATACTTTCAATTTCAATTTTAGCTTTGATTTTTTAAAACGAGTTAGAAAAAGAGTTTGGGAGAAGAGCATCTTTGTTAGTTTGTTATTTTATCTCTGAATTTGTAATTTCTCGATTGTTATACCCACATTAAGTGCAATACAAAAATAGTACCACATTGATAACATAAAGTATTCCCAAACGTCCCTTAATTTTTTTTATTAAAAAAACGGATGATTAAACTACTCTTATTTATTCTTTAATCTCATTTAATATTAATCTTCCTCTCACCACATTAATTTCTCTTCACATCTGTTAGAGTAGGCTATAGGTGGAAAAACTAATTAATTTTATCTTAATTTTCTATAATAACAAATATTTTGGATCCATTATCTTTAGTAATTGTGCCAAGTAAAATAGACCAGAGGGAGATCTGGTAACCAATCAACCCCTAAAAGTTATTTTCTTCTTAAACTAAAATGCTATTGGCTTAGCTTGGAAAAACTGAATGGTTAAGAGAAGATATGGGGAGGGGGACTGCCAGTGGCCAGAGAAAGGAAAGGTCTCTCAAACCCAACCCAACACCAACCCCCCCTCCTCCTCCCCCCCCCCTACCTCCTGATCAATCTCGACTTATACGGCTCCAAGAAGTGTCCAGTCGTGCTACCAAGCAACGCACAATGACTCAGAACTGTGGTCCAACCCAGCTAGAACATCAACTATGTATCGATTTCTAACTAGTCGAAATTGGTTATATAAAATCCTCATTATCCATTTGGCACCATTTAAACTCGTTTCAGTCTAACACAATTGAGCTCATGAAATTTCTTCCATAAATACACTGATATTTGGAGTGGTGATTGGATCTCTGGCATAAAGCAGATAGTAATTGATTCATATGGTTCATGGGAGTTATGTCTCCAACGGTCCAACCACACATAAAATAAAAGCTAAAAGAAGGTTCTTGAAATCATCGAGTCAAAAGAGGTTCAAAATTAATAGAGCAGGAACTAGGAACACACTGGTCCAGATATTGTACTCATTTCATAAAATCATCAACCAAAAAGAATTTACAAATCACAGAAGCATTACGAACACAATCTCTCCACGCCAGTCCCCTACTTTATCTTTTTTATTAAAGACGTCAGTAACTTCAAAACAACGTTCATGCTACAGACATTTAATGATGATTAATAAAGCTCACCATTGCACCTCAAATCACCAACCATGTACGACCAGGGATGGACTCCCATAAAAAAATCACACTTCATATATAAAATGTCACTATTTTTTTTATATGTATATATATACTAGATGATGAACTCCGGTGCGGAGGAATGAGAGGTTGGCTTTAGACAAATTCAGAAGAGGTCGAGGTAGGTCGAAAAAGTATTGAGAAAAAACGATTAGACAAGACATGGCACAATTACAACTTACCGAGGACATGACCTTAAATAGAAGGTTGTGGAGGTCACAGATTAGGGTGGAGGGTTAAGTAGTAGTGCGGATCTCTTGTATCCTTCCATTCTAGCAGGCGTAGTGTTACCTTGTAGATCCATGTTCTTCGATTTCCTGTTACTATTTGCTATCTCTTGTACTCCGATTATCGTACCAGTTGATGCATTTGCTGTAAAAATTTCTCCATTAATGCTTATTTATAGTATTTTGCCATGATCTTACCACTTTACTTTACTTGCTTTATCTGACCATTTTTGTTATGTTTTCTCTTGAGCCGAGAGTCTTTCGGAAAGAACCTCCCTACCTCCCAATCCCAAGGTAGGGAAGGTCTGCGTATACTCTACCGTCCCCAGACCGCACCGTGCGGGATTACATTGGGTATGTTGTTGTATACTAGATGATGAACCTTCTTGGTGATCCAGTATCTTCCAGTGTACAACTAGCAGAAAGTTTCATGTGTTCATGCTCATCATGTGTAATCTTCCCTTGGAACAATATAGAATTTAACTAAACAAAGGAGAAGTCAGTTAGCACATTCAGAACCTACAGTCTATTCTATGTTACTATCAACTTCAAACTCCAGGTCAGGAAAATCAAAACCAGCAGTGTGTTGGCATGAACCAGTAAACACAATTCAGAAACCAAGCAGAGATTATCTGTGCGAATGACCTCGTTAACCACCATTTTACAGCAACCACATCCACCACCGAATAATACTAAAAATTTATGGGCAATCCAAGAACAAAAAAGGCCAGTGCTAGTGACAAAACTCACAAACACTAGAAGCAAGGCCTCAAGTCCTGCCAATTAAGTTGAAAATGAAATAATCATGTTCTTCAAGACTTTGCCAGTTCCTTGAAAAGGCATACCGTGTTGCCTGTAGCACATATGATGCTACGGCCTAGGAATATGAAGTATAAAAGGCAGCCCGGTGCACTAAGCTCCCGCTATGCGCGAGGTCCGGGGAAGGACCCCACAATGTCTATTATATGCAGTCTTACCTCACATTTCTACAAGAAGTTGTTTCCACGGCTTAAACACATGACCTTCTCATCACATGACAACAACTTTACCATTTCATATCTGAGTGAAATGCCTCAATAAAGAGAAACTAGAAGTGCCCTAAGTAAGGCAAATCAAAACAAAATAGAAACGGCACAGAAGCAAATGTATAATCTAATTTGAATTAGTTACTCTATCAAAGACCACTCATGCTCTCTTCCCCCTTTTTTTTGGTTTTTTTTTCCTTTAGAATAGAAGTGGTGTTCAAACCAGTTTTTTTTGTTTTCTATCCGGTGTCCGGTACTCGCGTTGGAGCCCGACTAAATCCGAATACGTGCCGAGAAGTCGTTCAAACCAGTTTGCACGCACCACAAGTATAATATATCTTCCACTAGCATAGACAATGAGTAAACCTACAAAATAACCAAAGTTTAACCGATGGGAACAAATCTTCTAGTATTTTTGGTCTCGTTCCCATGATTTTACCTACTTTAGGTGACATCATCAGGTGCAACACTTCCTCTTAGTGGTTCTTTCAACATAAACAAAAGAGTCCTAGTTAGTCAATTGATAAGACAAAGTTAAGTCGAAGCATGTGATAGGCACAAAATTCACCAAATGTCCATTTACAAATGTCTTGGCAGTGGAAAGAAATACATTCGATAGAGTCGAGATGAGCACCAGCGGCCTGAATACCAACTATTATAAAAAAAGAAAATGCATTTGATACAGTCGAGATGAACACAAACTGGCCCAAATATCACGATTATAAAAGAAAAATACATTTCATAAAACCCATCAGCAACTACATACAAAGAATCAGTATTTTACTATTTTGTCCATGAAGATGGTGGAATAGCTGAATGAACAAACAAAAAATACTCTCTTCATTGTCTTTAACATTCATGTACAGAACAAACCCCTAATTAGCCATTTAATAACTACATCATATATGGGCATAAAAGACTAACTCTTGAATATAATACATTGATTCCCCCCCCCCCCCCAAAAAATGTACATGTACAAATTATAAAACCATATATTCCTATTATAAAAACAAAAAAAAATAGATTTTTAAAACTCCTAAGACTTACCTTTTTTTTAATGTTTCAATTGAAATTCCTCAAATACCCTTCCACTTTGGGATTGCCACCGGAAGTGTCGGCGACAGAGGTAGTTGCTGGAACCCTAGTCGACCGGACGGTGAAAGCAACAGACTTGGAGACAGCAAACCGTACGGCGACCTTGGCGACGGCAAACATCCAAACGGCAACGGAGATGACGGAAACGCCGGAAACAACGGAAACTGTGGCGGTGGCGGAGGAATGTTCTGTTGAGGCGGAAATGGAGGTGGTTGCTGCGGCGACGGCGCAGCAAAGTTGTTCCACCGTGGAGCTAGTGGTGATAGTCCAGTAGACAATCGCTTGTTATCGGAATCATTAGTACCGATTGAGCTTTGTAGAAACCTCATGTAAGCAGAGATCGGCGATTCCGCTGACGCATGTACGGCCGGAAACGGCGGTAAAGGAGATAACGGCTCTGGCTGAACAGGCCGTTGACCACTAAAAAATCCACCACCAGTAACGGCGTTATTCACAAACGGAGGTGGACGGTTGCTAATCTGAGCAAGCGGTGGAGGACGGATCCTCTGCAACCGTGAACTAGCGGCTTTCGGTTGCTGTATAGGCGGTGGAGTAGAAATCCGTTCATGCGCCGGCGAACCGGTAAGTTTCTGAACAACATCTCTGAAATCGCTCTTGTTAATGTTATACACCGGTGGCTGTGGCTGCAAATTCTGTGGCGGCGCGTGGCCGTTCTGTGGCGGCGCGTGGTTGTTCAGTTGCGGCGCGTGGTTGTTGTTATTGTCGAAAATAGGAGGTTTTCTTATGGGTTTAGAGATCTTATGAGAGATTTTGTTGAGGTGTTTGATATAATTAGCACTGCTACTACTACTATTAGTTGTAGCAGTGGAATCACCTTCACCACCAGAGTTATCCATTAACAAATAGAGAGCACCAGAGCTTCCCCACAAATACTCTCTCACACTAGACCAGTCCAACACTTTCTCTCTCTAGAAATGGGGTTATTACTTATTAGTGGGTGTATATAATAATAAGAGGAGTATCTATTTTCTTTCCTTTGCAGACTTTTTAGTGACCACAGAGTAGGGACAAATATAGCAAATAGGACTTGAAACAGGGTAACAAATTAAAAATTATGCCTTTTAAATTATTACTATTAAAGTATTCAAGATGTAAGATTACAAAGATTCAAAATTATGTCTTTTAAATTATTACTATTAAAGTATTCAAGATGTAAGATTACAAAGACTCAAACTTGATACAGTAAAACATGATCTTTTTTCCTATTTCAGTAAGACCAAAGGACGAAAGAAAGTGAATCAAAAGAAGAAAAAGACAGAACATGTTTGATTAAGGGGGAGGGGGTTATTTGCTTTAGCTTTTGGGAAATGGAGTAAGCTTAAAAGAAGAGAAGGGGTAAATCAATGGGACGTACCCATCAAAGACGTGCAATGAATGAATGGGCGGGTCCTTCCTTGACAAGTGGTTTCAGGTTCAAATTTTAAGTATGAATTTGTTTTTAATAGGGAGTGTTTTCTCCGAATTTAAATGAGCCCTACATGACGCAAATCTAAATATAGTCAGGTTTCACTATAGATACCAAACACTAGGGAAGAAAATTAAAAAAGGAAGGGAGGAGTGTACATTCGTGTGTGCAAAAGAGAAATAGAGAAGAGATGATGAATTGATGATAGTGAGGAGTGATGAAAATGCGTGTGATATCAGTTTTTTTGCTAAGATAAGAATGGTCCTATGTGTGATTACGTTTTAATTTTGTCTTGTTTCACGAGTCGAACTACTGATGTACCTGAATAATTTAATACTCTCTTTTTGTTCAAAATAAGTGAATTTCTAGCACCTTTTTTGGTTTCAAATAAATACATTTTTTAATACTTAACGAGGTGCTATTAATTAAGAAATTTTAAAGTTATATTTCTCTTCACTTGTTTTTTTAACTATCTTTCAAATCCTAATAATAATTATTTCTACTTTTAAGAAAAAAAATTAAAAAGTAAAAGGGCAATATTGTTAATTAACATTTTGATTAGGGTAATTAGATAATTTTCTTAAGAGATGTATCACACTTTAAAATTCACTTACTTTAAAATAGCTCCTAATATAGAACTATTCTGGACTTGATTATTTTAAAATAGCTCCTAATCATCTGCACGTTGATGTAGTAAAGAGTGTAAAGATACTTTCATATTTTCATTTGTGGAAATGAAAAAGAAAATTAAAACTTCAGCTTTCAACGGAAGAATTTTGTAACTATTAATTGTCACATAATCGTATGTAATAATAAATTTTAATTATGTATTTTCTTCTTTTATGATAATGTCCTTTTCATATAAATTCTGTAACAGAAAACTTGATTGAAATAATATTACTTACCCAAATAATTTTTTTGGCTAAAGTGATGGAGTTCAAACTACATATTCCTTTTTTAAATGTGAGGAATTTATTTAGATACCGAATCTGCTGCCCTAGACTACACGGATTGAATGAGAAGTTGTTGTGATTGTTTATTACGATTGTATTTTTCTTTTTCTTGACAGATTATATATAAATAAATTGGTTGAAATATCCTGATGATCCAAGTTTGATGTTTTATATTCCCTAAATTTGACCTTGTAATTAAGTTTGATATAGTAACGTTTTAGTTTAACCTCATTTGACATTACGTACTCAATTACGACTACTGTAAAACAAATGAATAATGTTTATAAGTGGCTGGATAATGAAGTACCAGATTAAAAAGAATGTTCATTTAATCATTTGCACACACTTTAAGAAAATATTAACTTTTAGATAAAAATAGATAATTTGATTAAAATATTTCTAATTAAATAGATATTAAAATTTAATCACCTAACACTTAATAAGGATAAATTTATAAAAATAATATTAATTCTTTTTTAATTTAATAAATAGATACTTTTTAAAAAATAAAATAAAAAAGCTAAATAGACACTTTTGATATGGCGGGAGTATTTACTTTAATCGAGTCAACTCGGTCTTACTCGGGATTTTGGAACAATGTTACTTCAATTCCATGAATTACATGTTTGATATAATGGGGTCCACCATGATCGTATGAGTGACTATTTGATTAATATTAAGTGAAAATTGTTATTACGTGTGAGAAGTATGCCTTGTGTGAGGAGCTCATTATATGATAAGTGGACTGTGAGGCCGGTTAAGAATCTTACATCATATATAGAATAAGAACATAAACTTTTTATATATATATTTGGATAATTCTCACCCCTATAAGCTAGTTTTTGAGGTTGAATTAGGTCCATGATTCATTTTTTACATGGTATCAGAGTCAGACTCATTTCAATTCTTTGTTCACCGATGTTGGGCCCCCAAATTATATCATTCACGATCCAGTTAATAAGATATGTGCGTGCATGGGAGTGTTAAGAGTCTCACATCAGTAATGGAATGAGAACATGAATTTCTTATATGACTTGGACAATCCTCACCTTACAAGCTATCTTTTGAGTTGTGTTAGGCCCAAGATTCATTTTTGGGCCCATAAATATCTAAAACAAATGAATTCACCTACCCAACCCATTCATCGTCCAAACACCAACTAAAACAGCAAAAAACATACAAAAATCCGCCGTTACCATCTCATACACCGTTTCTTTTCAAGATCAATACCCAAAACTAGCCGTGTTCATGGTTTGGTAAAAATCAGATTCATACCAAAAATCGAACAAAACTATTAAATAAATCATATATTTTCTTAGGTTTATTTTGGTTTTATGTTTTTAAAAATGGATAATATTTAATTTTATTAAAAGTAAATTAAAGAAAAAATTGAACTAAATCGATAAATATATACCATATTTATTTATATAGCTTCAAATATTTATTTAAATTTTCAACAAATTTTTAAGTAAAAAAAAACTATGAGAATTTCATCTATTTTTTTATACTTCTTATAAAAAAAATCCTAATTAAAACTTATAAATCTTAAAATATTTTTACCATAATTCAAGAAAATTACAACTACCATAATAAACAGTAGTAAGGGATTATAAGTTGGCAACGATGGAAATATTTTCTTAATTGTAAGAAGAAGAAAAAAAGAAAAAATTCTTTAAAAATTAAAAATCGAACCAAATCAATAAATATATACTATTTGATTTGATATTAATAATTAAAAAACTAACTAAATTAATTTGATTTTAATAAAAATCGACCAATCCGGAATCATAAACCCCTAACCCTCACTGTGAAAGAACAACTATGCCACATGAAAACCAGCTCCCAGCAACTTCACAGCCACATAACTGTAATGGTGGCAGTGAGAGGGTGCGCCCATGAGTCTATCCATATAATATTGATATTTTTTTTTCCTTGAATATTAGAAAAAGCCATGATTATGGTATAAAATAAATACAATTTGTGAAGAAGAAAACGCAGTAGATGAAAGAGGGGAAGGGCCAAGGGCAGTCGTAGGTAAGCGCGGCGGGGGGGGGGGGGGGGAGGAATGGCTTAGGTGCGGGGAAGGAGAACAAGATGAAAGAGAAAATGTGATATAATGTGTTAATTATTTGCGGGCCCCACAGGTCCACTTGTCAAATATAGAAGGTATTCTCACACAACTTTTGTTGGTTGTGCCTCACACATCATAAAAAGATACTAAACGTTGTGTGCGTTTTAAGAACGGTTTGGACATTTAGAAATTCAGATATGATTTATATGTCATTAACTTCGAATTAAACAGGAAATCTAATTTATATTTTAAAAAAAAGTTTCTATGTTTACCTTCTGTTTAATATAGATCATAGGAAAAGGAAGAAAAAGAAGAGCTCAATTAAATTAATAATCCTAAAAGATTTTTTGAGTTCAAACTCTTGTATTTTTCCTCATATAGACAAATCCAAAAGTTCCACTAAAAATCCAATTTTGGTTGGGTATGTTAATAAAGGTAAAAACATTAAATATTTATTGATGATGCAAAAACTATTTATACAATTAGATTAGTTAAAATAACTGCAGCCAATTTTCTTTAAATCATTAAAAGGTCTTAAATAATAATTAACAGATTATAACACATTAAATTATATTACTACTACTAAAAAGTATTTACATTAATTAATGTATATAATTTTAATTGATGCGATCAATTCTCACCATCCGAACGGTCTTATATCTCATTCGTATTATTGATTTATGGTCCAATTTGGTTGGGCTTTAAAGAGCAAATTAAAGTCGATACTTTACTTCATTCCGAGGCAATAAATGGTTTTCCGTTATTTTCAGATTAGCCGTTGGGAACTAATTTTATCCTTGCTTTATGAACTATAGTAACGAGTAAGTAATAATGACCCTTAGAAGTGGATTTGTATCCAAGACGACATGTAATTACTGCAACCTAATTAAGATTAGTTTCATTTGCATTGGGTTCACGTCGAAAAAAGGCACAATTTAATTTGTAAGTGATTTTAAGGATACGTGGATGAATTTGTAATACAAAGTGATGAGCAGTTAACAATAAATACGTAAATAAAAATAACAAGTAAGAAATATAGCTTGAAATGTCGTAAATCAAGATGAATTCTTTTAGTAAAATTGATCTGGGCCTCAGCTTAACTGCTTATGTTCTGAGCCAACAAAAAGAGCTTAATGGTTATGATTACAGAGAATAAAATCGTGCAACCGTATAATGAGAATGAGATGCCCTTCCAACATGAAGATTGGACACCTTTTATAGTTGTGAGTACAAGGTATTAATGCCCTAGAATCGTTCTCCAATTAAATGCAATTTAATGACAATAATGGTCTCTTAATGAACAAGGAGTAATGGCTAACGCTATATCCGGAACGGGTACGTGCTGGGCTCCTCCGTTTCTCCATCCGATGTCATCTTGGTTCAATCACTATTGGAAATTTGCCTTTGGTGGGGAAGTGCGTCCACCCATATTTAATGAATTAAACACTAGGATTTCGCATGTTGGAGGCCTTGTCTCTCCACATGTGCATAATCTACTAAGTGAGTAGATGACCGTAGGGCCAAGAAACGACAAATTTCGTTGAGAAATGAAAGAGATATTGGTCCACGGAGTAAGGTGTTTAAGGTATGAAAATATGGTGTGGGACAAATCTACCACATCGGTGGGAAAAGGAAGAATTGCTCTCTTTATAAGTCTCTAATTTTGCTAAGGGTTTGGGACCCCAAGGGGTATCCCATGTGTTTAAAGGAGGGAGGACCTAGATGTGCTTGGGTTCAAGGCTAAGCCCACACGCGCGCCGCCGCCCGTCGAGTCACGGGCCGTGGGCTGTGGGACTTTTTGATATTATCTTTTTGGACCCCAAATTGCTTAATATTTACAGTTTGGTCCCTAGAGTTTCTGAAAAGTTGGTTTTGGGAATGACGGAAGGCAGAAAGTTTCTGCCTACCGTTTGGGCTGTTTTTTTAGAGCATTAACCAGCCATTACTTGGTTGTTAACTCCTCCATAAACAACCCTCCTTCAATGACCATTAACAGCCTCCCTAATGGCCATAAATCTGCCATTAACAGCCATCCCTAATGGCCATTAACAACCTTATTTTGGCTGTTGAGGAGTCCCTCCTCCATGCTATATAATGAGTTGTTTGGCTCAATTGTGGAACACACGAAAAATACACAAAACATAATATAAACACCCAGACAGACAGCAAAAACGAGACAACATTTATATACACAGAGACAAACAGAAGAGACACTGAAATTCAGTCCAAAACGTTGGGACTAAAATAGAAACTCTTCATTCTTTTTCCATTTATTCAGCAAGTCGATTCGTATTTGTTTTATTCGTCAGACTCAACCTATTTGCTTTGTAGTGTTGAGATTAAAGTGTTGTTTTATCTTGGGAGACTATTGTCCGCTAACGTAAAAACATATATACGGGGTAATCTTGTCTTTAGGACAGAGTGCAATCACTCGACTCATCACACAGTTGTAACCATCCAGATTTAGTGTTTCTTGATTTCAGGTTATCAAGATTCAAGACTCAACAACTTTGCGGCAGTTCTGAAGATTGGCTATTTGTTTATCCTTTCGAACACTTGTAATATTTATTTACTTCCCGTACTGCTTTACAATAGTACCCGACAATCACCACCCGGTCTTATCTTGTTACCTGGACTCATCTCGACGCAACTTCATCCGATACGTAACTCTGCCGCCTCCCTCTATTTTCGTACATAAACCTTGCCACGTGACGTACCGATTTTTACCGTATACACATTGGTTGATTTACCAAAGGTTACAACTCCAATGACTGACTCTAACTAGCTTTCCTAATTTGATTAGATTCTGCATTACTTTTGGGTTAAAAGTAATCTTTGACTATCGAGTCAAATTAAACTTTGACTATCGAGTCAAATTAAACTTTGACTGGGTTATGTTTAACTATTTAAAAAATTATTGAAACGATAGTAAAGCATCAAAGGTGTTCAAAGGATTTTTCATATCAAAATCCTATGTAAGACACATCGCTTGCGCTAGATGAATTTGCAAGACGTGTCAATCTCCAGTTTAGATATGTTTAGTACAGCGTAAAATAT
This sequence comes from Anisodus acutangulus, assembly GCA_029783415.1. Classification (NCBI taxonomy): domain Eukaryota; kingdom Viridiplantae; phylum Streptophyta; class Magnoliopsida; order Solanales; family Solanaceae; genus Anisodus; species Anisodus acutangulus. The sequence continues at coordinate 50,097,376 of CM056496.1, forward strand.
ATTTTCAAATATTAATTCTTTGAGAAAATCGTTTTCTAGTGCTTGATCATCTAAAATTCATAAATATATATTTAAGTGAAGAAAAAGGTTTTTTTGTGCGTGTAAGACGTCATTTATAGCAATTTTTTAATTTATATTACTTGCTTCAATTAACACGTAAATATTTTATCAAACATTTCGTGTGTTATGCCCCATATTTTACTATAGGATGAGGAGTGGTGGAGTCCTTTCCAAACACTATACCAGAATGGAATCAATCCTTCATTATAATAATGAAACAGTAGTTCCATTGTATTTTATGAGAGTTTTCCATTGAATAAAATAACCACTCAGGAAGAGTAGTATAGTACTAGTAGTAGTAATAGTAAGTGTGACCCTACCTCCTTTTTTCTCCCTCACCACAAAAAAAAAACAGTCCGGTGCACTAAGCTCCCGCTATATGCGGGGTCCGAGGAAGGGCCAGACCAAAAAGGTCTATTGTACGCAGCCTTACCTCACATTTCTGCAAAAAGTTATTTCTACGGCTTAAACTCATGGCCTTCTGATCACATGGCAGCAACTTTATCAGTTATTCCAAGGATCCCTTCTTTCTCCCTCAACACAAATACTATTATATTAAACAAGTTAAAAATTAAGTTTACGAAAAATTTAATTCAATTTTTTTCTAAACGATATCTGGTAATTGTATTGAGATCATGCTTAATTCGAATTCGCGCTCGTAATGCCCATTAAATGAAAATGCTCCACACCATATTTGTTTTATATTAACGGCTTAAATTCAGGACTTCAAGTTTAGGGTGGAGGGACATATGTCCATCCCATCACAATTCTTGGTTGTGAAATATTTCCTCCGTCCCAATTTGTTTGAAGGTTGACCAGTTTGGTGGTCAAACAACTTTATTTTTTACTTAATTTCAAATATAATTTTTTTGAGTATTTTATAATAAAATTTACATATTTGAAAACTACATAAAAAGTACTATAAGTCTGCATAATTAATAATTCACAATATATGAAAATAATTGAAGAAAATCGTAGTCAAAGAAAAAATTATTTGATTCCTAAGCTAGTCAACCTTCAAACAAATTGGGACAGGAGGAATATATTTAAGTAGTTAACAAAGCCTTTTTTCCGAAAGATTTGTAATTTTATTTAATGAATGAAACTTTTTTTTTTGTTGTTGACGAAGGAACCCGCAGCCGCTACTCTTTCGAGTGCGCACAGGGTAAACCCCGGACTGACGCAATAGCCTGCAAACCACGTCAGCCGATTAATCACACTTGGCAAGCCATGTGTGACAGGCTCAACCAAGAAGGTTTATGCAGGGGATCGAACTCGTGACCTTGCGGTCTCGCGCTCTACTGCTACACCAACTTGGCTACCCTTGCGGGTTTAATGAATGAAACTCTAAATAGTGTTTGAAGAGATTCAATTGTCAGCATAACTAAATCATCAATCAATATCAATATATAATATAAAGTTAGGGATAGACAATGTGTTGTGACACCTCTCTATGACCACCATTTGTATTTATCCTTTTTCTCCTTTTTTTGACATTTTGTTTATTTTTAATTACATTTTTTGGTTCATTTATGCTACAATCTATGAATAAATAAAAGCCTCATACAATAAATATAGCACTCAAGCCCAGATAACCTTTTGCATTAGTCTGATGATCAGCCCATGTTGCCCTTTATTAGTGTACTCCTACGTTAAGCTACTGGACTTGTCTTTTCGTTTTTCTCAACACAATTGGACATGTCTTAACAAATACTTGTTACATACTAATGCATGAGTTACAAAATTTAATTGCATCATATTCTCTAATTAAATATGATATTCATTTAATGCATACATTTCATATCACCATATGATGTGGTTTATAGGCTGCAAAAGCTATTAAATAGCCCATAAATGGGTACTTTAAAATTTCATTTTTTTTAGCTTTGATTACATGTCATTATTACTTCTCTTCACATATGATAAGTAACACAAATTTTACTTCCTTATCAACCGATTCTGTGAGGTGAGTTGTTTTGAACTCTTTGTTTCTGTTTTTTTATTTCTAGAACATTATATTGTTGTTTTTATGCCTAACAGATTTTTTTGCAGATTTAAAATAGGTGAGTTTTGAATTTACATGTGAATGCAATATTTATTTTTGGGTGACTTTATGATACTATTATTTTTGGCGAATTATTATGATTTTTATTTGTGTTATTCTCTCTTCTTCTACTTTGATCTTTAATGAATTTGAGCTTTCTTGAATCAAAAACAGGTTTCTCCCAGTACTATAGTTTTTCATACCATTTTTTTCTATTTCTTTTTTAAAACAATTTGTACTTCTCATTCCTCTATTTTTTATATGTTACCATGCTTTTGTCGCTTAGTTATTAATTGCTAAGTTGAAAAATATATCAACAATAGTAAGTGAAAATGTTATTGCAATTAGCTTTACCAAATAATTTGACATCTTTTCAATGATAAGAAATTAGTAAATGATAGATTTTCTCAATTGTCAAAGATTTTCAATGAAATTGAAGCTTGAAAATTTCATTTTATGTAGAATTCTCTTTTCTTTTCGACCATATAATGTGTTGAATTCATAAGAAACTATTTTAAAAGAAATAAGTAATCTTTTTAGATTTTATGAAATTTTAGTATAGTTTCGATGATCTTGAGGATGGAAAAAATTATTTTCAGAATGGAGTTGTTGATTATAAAGACTGTGATGTTCCGGTGAAAGAAGGAGAAGAAAAGGTAAATACTCTTTTTAAAAATAAATGGGCGAGGAAGCAAGAAAGAAGAAGAAAAAAAGAAAAGGGGAAAGACAGGTCAAAGGAAGAAAAAAAGATAAGGTAAAAATTAACCTAAGAGATTTTATTTGTGTGTTTTTCTCCCCTTTCCTTATTACTTTTGTAGTAGGCGTTGTTGTTGATGCATTTTCCATTTTGAAGATTTTTAAAAAGGAGAAAGAATAAAAATGTAACTTTTGAAAGGTAGATAAGAGAAATTAAATAGATACTTAATATATTAGATGAACAACGAAAAAATTATGTTTAAAATTATATGCATATTGACATAAGGAGATTAAAACCCGTAAAACAAGATGAACAAAAAGAAATTATGCTTAAACGATGTTCCGCCTGTATAGATTATGTTATTATATAAAATTCAAGTATTTTCATATAAAAATTTGTAAGTTTTTAAAATAAAGAGAAAGAATAAAACTAGTGACAATAATAAAATGCTTTAGAGCATAAAAACTAATCAATTTGAAATTGAGATTTTTATTATTCAGATATTAAATAAAATATATCATAAAGCGCGAACGAATTCACTAATTTCTATATAAACTAATATGAACTTGATATTTTGTACGTTGTTTGATATTTAAGACCTTTTGTTTCATGGATTATTAATGACTTCACTGTACACACTTTTTATATGGTCACGAATATAATATGATGGTGGGAGAAAAGGCTAGCACGATTTTCTTCCTAGCTTCGGGTATTGCTTTTGAATTTGTGCCTTCCATATTTCTTTTGAAATCAATATTAATGATAAAGTGAATTTTTTGCGGGTGATTTCTTTTTGGAATAACTGTTTAGTGTAATTTTTTTCTATTTCATTTATAATTTCTAGAAATTTTAGATTACAATTTTAATTTTTTTTATCAAATCGAAAATTTTATGAGAAAATATTATATCATATTTTAGAATTTTGTAAGTTACGTTATTGCAAACGTTAGATCATAATTTAATATTTTATCTATGAGATTGAACAATATATGGACAAATATTAGACTTGAGCATTGTTCGAAGAGTAATTTCAAGAGCTATACTTAAAATACTTTTAAATATAAAGACAGTATCTACGTTATGATCTAAAAAAGTAACATTTCCGTAAATCAGAGAATGATAAAGGATGTGTGTTGTAGGTTTAATTTCAAGAAACTAATGCATCAAGATTAACGGGTTGCTAAGTCATTGTCAGTGGACCATATGATGGACCGCTACCTAATTTTTTTAAGTGGTAAAAAAAGTATTTCTTCCATCCCAAAAAAATTTACATTTTTCAATTTTTAAAAGTTTTCATAATGTTGATCGTGTGTTTGAACATAGAATCTTTAACTTTTTTTAAAATAAAATTAACATATTTGAAAACTATGTAAAAAGTTTATAAGTCGCCATAATTAATAATTTAAAATATTTAAAAGATATATAAAAACTCACGATCAAAGAATAACTCGTTTGATTCTCGAAAAGCGAAAAGTGTCAATTTTTTTTTTTGGATAGAGTGAGTATTCTCTACTTATCATTTAGTTTTGAGAAGCTTTCTGAGAATTTTTTTTTACATTTAATAAGTGGTAAAAAAAGTATTTCACTACTCGTTTAGCTTTGAGGGGAAAAAAACCATTTAAAGACTTACGTTTCTTTTTATCCTTTTGTTTTTTTCTTCTGGTATGCATTAACTTTGTGTATTATTAATATTTTATTGGGTACATTTTTTCATTTTATGCATGACTAATGCTCCTATTTGGTATTATCCTATGTATAACTAATGCATAGCAAATAATGATATTAGCAATGCAATTTTTTAGCGTAACTAAAGACAAAATTGCCCCTAAAAACTCTCAAAACCTCTTCCAATAATTAAATTGGACATATGGTAAATTATTCAAATATGAAACAATTTTTTTTCTTTTCGGAACCTTAAAAAAAATTGGGTGGTGTACGTGCCGTGCCACATTCTTCTATATTTGTTACCAATAACTGATAATATTAGTTTAGCTTCTCTTAATCAATTTTTTTTTCACGCAATGATACATGACAACAATCTAAGATTACTATGTTGTCTTCACAATGAGGCATATACATTGGCTGCCCGAATAAGCTGAACAGAAAATTGAAATTTAGAAGAAAGATTAACAACAAACAAAGAGAGGGTACAAAATCAAAGAATGTGAAGGATATTTTTTGTAAACAACTAATTTATTCTTTTTTAGAAATTATGCAATGCATGTTGTTTAACCTACCAAACTAAATAATTGATAAAAAATAGTTTCACCATAACTAATATCAATATTATTAATGTCAGCATTACTAATATACCATACTCACCATTATTTTTATACACCCAACCAAACGACCCTTAGTCTTTAGACCCCAATCATTATTATTTAACTGTCAACTTCAATAGAGAATTAATTTTTCCTGGTCAGGTCAATAAAGTCTTGAAATTCTTCGTTTTTGATTTTTTATAAAAAAATAGGGTGCATTTTGTAGTCATTTCCATGCACAAATTATATATGGAATTATGATACAAGGATTAGAATAAAGTGTAATAATATTCTATTTGCTTTGAGTATTACTTTGTGGTAGTTACTATTTTTTTATCAGACTGTTTTATCATATTTTTATAGTATTTTGTCATGATTTATTCACTTTTTTTTGTACTGCTTTGAATTGTTTGTCTTTGTATCGAGAATCTACCGGAAACAACATCTCTACCTCCCAAGGCAAGGTAATGATAAGGTCCGTGCACTTTACCCTTTTCATACCCACTTTGTGGATTTTTACTGAATATATTATTGTTGTTATTGTTATTGTTATTGTATTTGCTTAAGCATATCAAACATTTGGTCTTTGATATCTGTGGCTTATTTACATTATTTTATCCAATTTAACTTTGTATCTAAGAAGAACAAGTCTACCGTTAGTTAAAAATTAGTGATAGTAGCCCTTTTAATCCCGACACATTCTAATTTAATTCTAATAATATTTAGCTAAGTACATTTAATCTTTAATTAATTGATATGTGCACTTTTGATCTCTCAAACGGTGAATATTCACACATTTAATGAATTATATTAAATTTATATTGCTACTCTATATTTAAAAGTGATATGATCTACGAATATTTAAATTACAATAGTCACAATAATTTAAAATATTTAAAATATTATCATAGTAACCGTTTCACTCCCTGAATATTGTAATACTAGAAACATATAGAAAGGGACATACATATCAATAAACTTTTTAACTATTCTAAAATAAAGAACATGTATATGAAGAAGTTTAAAATAAAAAAAATACTAAATTAAAATATGTGATAAATGAATGAGTAATCATTGCATTCGTATAAAAATGAAAATTTTGTCTTAAAATACTTTCATATTGGTTACTTCCTTGATATTTATTTTCTTTTGTTTATTTCATTATTTTTCATTTCTCAATTGGTGGGGTGAAGTGTATATGAAAAAGGAAAACATGCTGATAAAGTTGCTCGCCACATCCTCGAGAAAATAATATCATCGGGCTGCTTTTACTTAGATTGCATTTACAAGTTTGAAATTTCTTGATCTCAACAATTCAATCTCAATTATTGCACTAATAAGTTTGAAGTCACTAATTATGCATATAAGCTTTAGACAGGATAAAGTTTGGTTGAGACTTGAGATGGGCTTTCAGATGCCTCATAAGAGCCTGTCAACTCAAAATTAGCCCAGCAATGTAAGTGATCTTAGCCTCCTTCACATTTCCCCTTCCTGGGCTTTTAGTGTAGATGTCTTTATTCCTTAGGCCCTTATCTCGTGTAAGAGGCCGAAGTGCATATACATCCGATTTTGGGACAAAAATGAAAAAACTGAGTGGATTAGCCTTCATACGGGATGGTCTTTAATTTTTGCTCCTCAATTTGCTGGTCTTTAATTTTTTCTCATACTTTTCATTTAATAAAATTTGTAGGCCAAAATACCCCGCAAAGAGATTTTGAGTTCGAATCAAAACTGAGGCAAAAAAAAAGAAAAAAAATTTGCAAAGCAAAATTTTCATAAAAATTATGCCTATTCGGCCAAAGTTATATAGAGACTATGCCCGTTGGGGCATAATTCCTATGTAACTAGCCGAATAAGGCATAATCTTAATTTTTCAACGAATCTTTGCCTTCAACTATGTCTCTTAAGGCATAATCTCTATACAACTTTAGCTGAATAGGCATAATCTCTATACAACTTTAGCTGAATAAACATAAATTCTATGAAAGCCTTGCAAATTTTTTTCTTTTTGACTCTACTAGGATTCGAACCCACAATTTTAAAGGTATATTCGGAGGCATAATTACATAGAAACTACTCCCCTTAAAGTATAATTTCTAGGGAAAAGGGTCAAACATACCCTTCTAGTTATTAGTCAATTTTTCCCTCCGTTAGCGAAAGTAGTCAAATACACCCCTCTCGTTACAAGTTGGGGCCAAATATACCCCTCCCGTTAGCAAAATATTCAAAAATACTCTTTTAAAAAAATTATTATGGAAAATTGAATTATTTAATTAAAAAATATGTAAATTATTTTTTAAAAAAACAAGGTGTCCTAAACATATTTTTTTAAATCTGGACTAATTTAAAAAGAAATCTGAAAAAACTGATTTAAAAAAATATTTTCTAGATTTTTTAATAAAAATATCCAATTTTCCAGAATATTTTTTTTAAAAAAAATGAGTTTTATAAAATCAAGAAAATTTCATATTTTTTAATAAAAGCCATTCTGTCAATTTTTCAGATTTTTTAAAAAAATTAATCCAGATTTTTTAAAAAAAATTGGGACACTTTATTTAAAAAATCTAATTTTCCAGAATATTTTTTAAAAATGGTATTTTTGAATACTTTGCTAACGGTAGATGTATATTTGGTCCCAACTTGTAATGAGAGGGGTATATTTGGCCCTAACTTGTAACAGGAGGGGTATATTTGACTACTTTTGCTAACGGATGACAAAGTTGACTAATAAACTAAAGTAGATTAGTATAATTGACCCTTTTATCTAATTCTATACAACTTTGACCGAATAGACATATTTTCTAATGTAACTCTGCCTTGTGATTTTTTTTCCTGACTTTGCTAAGATTCGAACCAATAACCTCAAAGATATTTTCGGTCATTTTTTTAGACAAACGACAAAAAATAAAAATCACCAATTTAAGGGGGGGAATTAAAGACCGCCATGAAATAGGGGCAATCATGCGAATTGCATAGGGAGAGTGAGTAAAAATATTTGAAGTTTGATCGAAAATGAAGTTGGATCTCTCCCTGGGTTTTCCTGCTTTTCGGAAGGGTGAAGTATCAATTTACCCCTAAAAGCAAAAGAATTATGCTATATAGGAGATTGGTCTTTCTCAATTCAGTACTATTATTTTAATTTTCCCAAAGCAGTCAGAGCAGATCAATGCTAACCTCATATTTTAACCTAACACAGACAGAAGATTGATAGTAATTCTCAAATTTTAAGCTAACCAAATACTATGCTACATTACATAACAAATTAACAATAAGATGTGGTCCAATAAGATTTTATGAGTTGGTGGCTGGAAAAACTATTATAGGTTCCACGTTTGGAGGGAACAAAGCTAAAGCGGACATCCCATGTTTACTACTACATATTTGAATAGTACAAGTTTCCATTTGCTTCTTGTTTTTTCTTCTTCTTTTTCAATTTAATATCTATTGATTAATGTGAATATTATATTGCTAGAAAAGTCTAATGAACCTACCACATATTAATCCCAAGGGGGGGGGGGGGCTCCACTATGGCATGATATATGCTTAATAATTAAGTACGGATCTGATTTTTATTTTCGGATCTTCGCAAGAGTTGAACTTGGATAGATTCATAAGGCATGAAGTTAACTTTCATGATATCATAACAAAGCATTTGATTATGTCTAAGTTTTGTTGGATAGAGTTGCTTGGTAACTGTACTTGAGAGGTAGCAGGCACGCCGTGAAATTAGTTAGACCCAGACACCACGATTATTAAAAGAAAAGCATTTAACTTACTTCAAGTGAGGAAAACGCTGCGCGCGTATAATGACGTCGCCCTATTAAATAATGAGCAAAAAAATTATAGGAACTGAGGTAGATCCAATATTGAAAGAAATAATCCTTTGATTATTTTCATTAATGAATGTAGTATATATACAAGTTACAATCTCCAACTATGGAAAATCATATTCCTACTATACTTCTAATATTCTAATTCTACTTGTACAAGAATTCTACAATTATGATAATTATACAATATTACTTTAATAATCTAAACCATGATATACACGGTCTATCACACTCCTCATTCATAGTGGGCGGTTGTCGTACGCTGAGACTGTCCCTAAAACCTTCAAATAGAACTGCGGGAAGGCCCTTCTTAAAGATGTCAGCAATTTGGTATCTGGAGGGCACATGTAAAACGCGTACTTGTCCACGAGCTACCTTTTCGCGAACAAAGTGAATATCCATCTCGATATGTTTAATGCGCTGATGTTGGACCGGATTGCCGAAAAGATAGACTGCACTAACATTATCACAATAGACCAATGTAGCTTTTTAAATATGAAAGTGTAATTCTAATGGAAGATTACGCAGCCAACATGATTCTTATACGACATTAGGCACGCCTCGATACTCTGCCTCTGCATTGGATCACGATAATGTAGCCTGACGTTTCGCAGACCACGAGACCAAGTTATCCCCAAGAAACATATAATAACCAGATGTCGAACGTCTGATATCAGGACAGCCACCCCAATCAGCATCTGTATATGACACAAGAGTAGAGACATAAGAAGGATGTAAATGCAATCCATAATCAAGTGTGCCATGAATGTATTGTATAATGCGTTTGAACGCATGCATGTGCTCAATCCGTAGGTCATGCATAAATAAACACACATGCTGAACTGCATAAGTAATATCAGGTCTCGTGAAAGTAAGATACTGAAGTGCCCCTGCAAGACTACGATACTGGTGGGATCCTCGTATGGTGTGCCTGACGTAGTACTCAGCTTCGATTTGGTATCAACCAGAGTGGAAGTAGACTTACAAAATGACATGTCAGTTATCTCAATAATCTCCGCAACATACTTCATTTGAGATAAAAATAAACCACCTGAATGACGCGTGACAACAATGCCTAAGAAATAACTTAAGGGTCCCAAGTCTTTCATTGCAAATTCAAAACTGAGAAGTGACATGATAGATTTGCACAGATTATCAGATGAAGTAGTCAATATAATATCATCTACGTACAATAAAATGTATGCCAGAGAAGTACCACGATGATATATAAATAGAGAATGACCAGACCGGCTATGAGAAAACCCAATAGTAGATACATAATCTGCAAACCTCTTATATCAAGCCCGTGGGGTCTGCTTAAGCCCATACAAAAACTTTTTCAGCAAACAGACATGATGAGGATAATTGGGGCCCCTAAAACCCAAAGGGCTGATGCATATAGACTGTCTCCTTAAGATCACCGTGTAAGAAAACATTATTTACATCCAGCTGATGAATATGCCATGCTTTTGAGAGAGCTATACTGAGCACAGTGTGAATGCTTGAGTTTTACCATCACATACAAAATGAGCCTTATGCCTCTCAAAAGAACCGTCAGAATTTTCTTTATGAGTAAAAAGTCACATAGATCGAATAATATTAACACCATATGGACGGGGTACTAACTCCCACGTCTTATTTTCAATAAGAGCATTATATTCGTCATCCATGACCAATTTCCAATTCGGGTCATGTAGTGCAGACACATGGTTAGATGGTAGTGGGGATTTAGAGACATTAGAATTGAGATTAAAATGTCATTTCGGTTTAAAAATGCCTCTTTGACTACGAGTAATGGGCCTTTGACTCGAGGTAGAATTGAGTAGATTTTGGGCAGTGGGTGGGCTGGGGACGGACTGGCCAGCAGACAATGGGTCTGCTAGCCCAACATGTGAAACAGGAACTGAAACTGTACCGCGAGTGGGCTGGATCGACGGAACAATATCGAGATCGGTACTGGGCCGCGATATTGGCCCACTAGGCAGACCTGTAGGACTAGCGGGTACGGGAATTTGTGGACCAACATGCAGTGGGCATGCTGGCGAATTTTGGTCATGGGACAAGTCAAATAAATGGTGTATAATATACGGTGAGACCCCGTCATCCAAAAAATTATACGAACTAGGCACGGAACTACACAGTTTAGCAAACGGAAATTGAGTTTTATCAAAAATCACATGGCGACTAATTATGATTTTATTAGAGGATAAATTAAAACATTTGTAACCACGATAATTAGATGGGTAACCCAAAAACACATAAGGGGTAGAACGGGTTTGAAGTTTGTTAATTGTAGTGGATGGAAAAAGAGGATAGCATAAACACCCAAACAACTTAAGATGAGAATACGAAAGATCTTTACTGTAAAGAAGTTTAAGTGGGGAATTATATGTTAGGTTTTTGTTAGGAAGTACGTTAAGGAGGTAAGTAGCCATTTGTAGGGCATGATGCCAAAAAGAAGGGGTACGGAAGCATGAGCTAATAAAGTTCGGATAATATTATTAATGGTACGAATTTTTCGTTCGCTTTTCCCATTTTTTTAGAACGTACGAGGACAAGAAAAATGAAAGACTATGCCATTAGCATCACAAAATTTCCGAAACAACCCATTATCATATTCTTTGACATTATCACATTGAATATTTTTAATTTCATGTTCGAATTGTGTACGGATGAATGCTCTAAATTTTAAGAATGTGGAAAACATTTGAGATTTTTTCGCGAAAGGAAAGGTCCACAAAAAATTAGAATAATCATCCAAAAATAGAACATAATAACGATGGCCCAAAGAACTTAGAACGGGAGATGTCCATAAATCACTATGAATAATGTCAAAAGGTATCAAAGTACAAGACGTAGATGCTACAAATGGTAATCTAACATGTTTCCCTAACAGACAAGAAGGACAAAGTGGAGTACTACGCGTACCCTTACAAGCAATAAAATTATTTTTATGCAGAGAAGACATAATAGATGACCCCTAATGACCCAAACGTGCATGCCACAAGGAAGGAGCAAGTGTGGTAAATGTAGAAGGTGTGGGTTGACTCGTGAATATGGTGGTGATTTGATAAAGCTCTCCCCTACTATTGCATCTCATTAGAGGTATCCATCTTGAAATCCTTCACAGAAAACCCAAATGAATCAAAATTAACAGAAATCCAATTATCAGTGGTGAATTTTCGGACAGACACCAAATTTTTAATTAGGTTAGGGGCATGAAGAGTATTTTTCAAAACTAGAGGTGGATGTGGGGGAGACAAAGTAGTATGTTCATAACCTCGAATTGGAATTGTGTTGCCATTACAAACAATAATACCACGATTGTTGCTCAAATTGAAATAAGATGAGAGAGTACCTTGATCGGACTTCATATGAGAAGTGGCGCAAGTGTCCATGTACCAATTCTCATCCGGAGGAGTTAATCCAAGTGTATGCATTGCTGTCGTAATATCTGTAGGTGTCGGGATTTCATTTGGGCCCGCAACATGAAAAGCCTGAGGAGGCCGAGGCCCAAGCAGGCCTGCCTGCGGCCCCGGCCCAGAAAAGTACATGCCGCCACTGTTTGGACCCGAGAAGCTGGGCCTGGAATGTTGCTGAAATTGGGCCCAGTTACCCGGATATGGACTGGGCGAGAAATTGGATTGTTGGGCCAATGGCCACTGGCCCAACTCCACGGCCAAGGAGCCCACGGATAGGACCAGTTGTCCTGCGGCCCACTTCCCCGAGGCCCACTGCTGCTACCACCACTATGACGTCCGCCGCCGTTACCACCGCGATTGCCACCGCGGTTTTTGCCATTATTTTTATGATCTTGACTCTTTCTGTCGCCACCGTTGCGGCGATTTTGACTTAAATTTTTAGAGAATAAGGGAGGGTCGTCTGACGTTGTCATCATCACGACGGAATTTACTCCGGTAGCCGCCTTTTTAGCCAAGCCGACCTCTTCTAACCTGAGCATGCAACTGACCTGATAAAATGGTGGTAGAGGATTACTTTGACGAAGTAGTGTGCCAATGACATTATAGGCCTCAGATAGGCCGACAACCATCTGGAGAACAAGACGATCATTGATAACAGGTGCACCAACGTTGCGGAGTTGGTCCGCCAATTTCTTGACTCGTTTATAATAGGCTGAAACGTTAGAAAAATCTTCCATGTTGACATGTGAAAATTCATGCTCAGGAGTGACAACTCGGGAATTTTTATTATCCTGGAACATATGACGCACCATATTTCATGTAGCCATTGCCGTAGCGTCAGGTTCAATTATCGTATGTAAAAGGGGTGAAGAGATAGTGAAGTAAATACACTTGAGAACGGTAGCATCAAGGGTTGTCCATAACGTAGGATTTTCCTCGGGCGTAGACACCTTCTCCACGCCAGGTACCGAGGGGATTATGTGATGGAGGACTTGATGCGAGTGTGCATGAACTTTGAATAATTCCACCTACCTCGCGTATGGGACGTTTTCCATTTCAAGAACAATAGGAATGTGGTTCTTGATGTTGGAAACTGTAAGGGCAGGATGAAACATGTTCTTTGACGTAGACATAACGAAAGAACAATAGGTGAATTAGGGATTTGGAAGAAAATTTGGGAATAGTGAAGGAGAAAAAAATCCACGAAATCCGAGAGTAGGTCACGGAAATCGAAAAAAGAAGGGGGCAGCAGAAGTGTTTGGGAGAAGGTATTTTAGTCCTAGACTTCTGATACCATGAAATAAATAATCACTTGATTATTTTCATTAATGAATGGAGTATATATACAAGTTACAATCTCCAAATATGTAAACTCCTATTCCTACTATACTTCTAATATTCTAATTCTATTTGTACAAGAATTCTACAATTATGGTAATTATACAATATTACTTTAATAATCTAATTAACCGTGATATACACGGTCTCAAATATTTGTTACTCTAGCAGCCACTTTTCATTGAGATACTTGTATAAATTACACAGTTTTTGTACAAAGAAATACACAGAAAATTTTCGCATATCTTGTATACATTTCTTGAATGGTAGATCCTCTATTCACTGTTCTTGGTTATCAGGGTTGGAGGAGGCCAGTCCTTAAAAACAAGTTGTGCTTCATCAATGTAAAGATTGTTGAACCACAAGTAACAGATCAAGATTACTCATCATGGAGCAGATATAATGATATGGTTACATCTTGGCTTCTCAACTCCTTGTCCAAAGATATATCACACTTTGTGATCTATTCCAGGACAACAAAGGATTTATGGAAAGATTTAGACAATCCAATGGTATCTGCAGAAGGAAATGACAGGATTAGTTCAAGGATCCAGTGATATAGCTGGTTATTTCACAAAGTTGAAAAAGGATATGTTATGAGTTAGATTCAATCAACTTAGATATTGTTTGTAACTATGTTTGCAATGGAAAACACAAAATGCTTTAAGTCTGTGGAAGATCAGAAACTGATTCAATTCCTCGTGAGATTGAATGATGTCTATGGTCCAGCAAGAGGAAACACACTCATGATAAATCCGTTGCCAGGAATCAACCATGCTTACTCACAAGATGGAAATCAGAGGGAAGTCTATGTGAACCCTAATTTTTTCTCTAATGGTTCATCTTTTATGGCAGGAAATCAAAACGTGACACCACAAAGGTTTGGAAACCAAACACAAAGGTTTGGAAACCAAACACAAAGGTTTGGTTATCCAACTCAAACTCAGCAGAAATCTGAAAATCAGTTCCAGGGATAAAGGTTGGGAAATCAAAGAAACTATCAAGGACAAAAGGGAGCAAGACGGAGAAGGAAATAATTCAATCTTAATGTAACTTGCACTCATTGTTTGAAGGTTGGACATGTAGTAGATGACTGTTACATATTGATTGGTTACCCAAAAGATTTCCAATTTACCAACAACAAATGCATTCAAGGACTAGTTAAGAGGAAATGCAACAGTTACAGAAGAGAAATTTAACAACATGAGCATTGGAACTGAAGCAAATGGGCTCAATCAACTTAGCAAGGACCACATCTCACAGATTGTCCACATTTTTAAACAAACACATGCTTGTTCATCAAGCAACAACACATAAGAATTTAATGCAAATGCAATTGCTGGTTACAGTACTAAGTATTCAGGATTTTGTTTCTCAGTTTATAATACTATAACTTGGATAATAGACTGGTGCCTTTGAACACATGTGTTTTCATTCTACTTCCTTCCTTAAACTTTCACCACTACATGTTCCTCTAAGTATCAATTTGCCAAACTCTTATAGAATTACAGTCACACATATAGGAACTGTTAGACTTCTTTCTCATATCACTCTACATAATGTTCTATTTGTTCCTTCCTTCAGATATAATCTGTTATCTGTGCATATGTTTTGTGTGTAATTTTCTTGTTCAGATTTAACATTTATGGGTGTGTAATGCAGGCCCATTTAATGAGGGCACAAGCTTTTGGTGAAGCTAGGGATGGTCTTTACTTGTTGGAACCTACCAAGTCTAGGGATAGTATTTTACTTTCAAATCATGTAGTTTCTTTACCAGAAGATTTTTTTTTCAATCATAGTTCAGTTTTTTTCCCCTTTTCTGCTAGTGTAGCATCTGATGTAGCCTAATGACATACAAGACTAGGTCATTTACCATTTTCAGCAATGAAAAAATTCAGTTTCATATCTTTTCCTTCTAATTCTATTTGTACTTGTGATATTTGTTCACTTGCAAGACAAACTAGAAAGTCTTTTCCCACCAGTCAAATCAGTTCCACTAGGATTTTTGAATTAATTCACATTGATACTTGGGGTCCTTTCAAAATTTCTACCTATAATGGGTACAAGTATTTCCTCACTATTATGGATGATTTTAGTAGAGGTACATGAATTTTTTTATTAACTACTAAAAGTAATGCCTTCACATTTTTGAAGGATTTCCTGCTAATGGTTGAAAGACAATTTGATGTAAAAGTAAAGAAGATAAAATCTGACAATGTCTTGAAATTAGGCAAAGGGATACAAAAAATACATTTTTCAGGTCACAAGGTATTATTCATCAAACCTCATGTGTTGCAACCCCTCAATAAAATGGGATTGTTGAGAGAAAGTATAGACACTTGCTATAAATAACCAGGGGTTAACTTTTCCAATCAAAACTTTCTAAAACTTATTAGGGAGAGTGTGTCCTAACTGGAGCACATTTAATCAATAGAATCCCTTCTAGTGTACTCAAAGAAAAGACTCCATATCAGTTTCTTTTTGGAAAAGTTCCAAACTACAATCACTTAAGAGCTTTTGATTGTTTGTGCTATGCATCCACCTTGAAAGAAAATAGAAGTTTGATTCTAGAGCAACAACTTGTGTATTTATGGGTATCCACAAAGTCAGAAGGGATACAAACTACTTGAGTTATCTACAAGGAAGGTGTTTGTATTCACAGATGTCCATTTCCCTAAAACAATTTTCCCTTTCTCTTCATCCCACACTATTCCTCCACCTGTATTTCCTCCTCACTCCCCCTCACCATCACTTTCACCTATAGCAGATCATATTACTTTTCCAACTCTCTCCCCTGAACATGATCCTACTTCACCTCCTACATCTGATTCTCCTTCTAGTTCTACTCACCAAACTCCACCTCTTATCCCAGCTCCTACTCCTCGTCTACTTACACCACATGTTCTACCAGAAAGGCAATCTACTAGGACACATAAAAGACCAGCTTATTTGGATGATTTTATTTGCAATCATGTCTTTCTAACTAATGTCTCTAGCACTTGTTTTTCTCAGCCTTCTTCTCAACCCTCTACTTTTTCTTTTGGGGCTTTATCATTACCAAATCAACATTTGTTGGGTTTTCTTGATACTATTACAGAACCTACTAGTTACAATCAGGCTTCTCTACATCCTGGATGGAATGAAGTTATGAACAAAGAATTAGAGGCCCTAGAGATGAATAATACTTTGGGAGGTGGTCATTTTACCTATTGGAAGAAAAGCCTTACCTTGCAAATGGGTATACAAAGTGAAGCAACACTCTGATGGTTCTATTGAAAGGCTTAAGGCCAAATTAGTCAGTAGAGGAGACATACAGAAGGAAGGTATGTATTACAATTAAACCTTTTACCCTATTGTTAAGATGACAACAATTATGTGTCTTCTAACTGTAGCAATAAAAAAGGATGGCCTATTTTCCAACTTGATGTCTGTTAAATATACACATGATAAACACGAGATACACGTGTATATCATATGTATATTGACTCTCGGGTTTAATGTAGAAAGCCCACGGGTTGGGCATCTTTTGTACATAGATGGTTGTAATATTTTAGTGTAAGTATTACTTTAATTAGTCTTGTACACTTACCATAGTTATAGGAGTCTTGTACTACTAGAATAAGGTCTTGGGTTTAGACTATAAGAATAAGTTTTCTATTATGGAAAATTGTAACTTGTATATATACTATTTTCATTAATGAAAATAATCAAGAGATTATTTCTTTCATGGTATCAGAAGTCTAGGTTGAAAATTTTCCTCCCCAAAAATTTTTCCTTCCGTCCGCGACCTACTGCCCTCGGTTTCCGTGCCATTTCCCCTTCAAATCTCCTCTTTTTTCTTTCGTTATGCCTAATTCAAAGAACACGTTTCATCTTGCCCTGGTTGTTTCTAACATCAATAATCATATCCATCTTATTCTTGAAATAGAAAACGTCCAATATGCGACGTGGGCCGAACTGTTCAAAATTCACGCACGCTCGCATCAAGTCATCCATCACATAATCCATGCGGCTTCTGAGGATACGGAGGTGCCCAAACGCAAGGATGATCCTAAGTTGTGGACCACTCTTGATGCCACCGTACTTCAGTGGATTTACTACACTATCTCTACCGACCTGTTACAGACGATTATTGAGTCGGATGCTACGGCGATGGCTGCTTGGAATAGGCTGTGTGACATATTCCAAGATAATTAAAATTCCAGAGTTATTACTCTTAAGCAGGAATTTTTCCATGTAAACATGGAAAATTTTCCGAATGTTTCCGCTTATTGCAAAATGTTAAAGGAATTGGCAGACCAACTCCGCAACATTGGTGCGCCTGGTAGCAAAGATCGTCTTGGTTCCAGGCCTATCCGAGGCCTATAGTGGCGTTGGAACTCTCATTCGTCAAAGTAATCATCTCCTGAGGTTCTATCAAGCTCGGTCCATACTTACTTTGGAAGAGGCGGGTTTGGCTAAGAAGACGGCTACTAGTGCTAGTCCCGTGGTCATGATGACGTCCTCCCCTAACTCTCTGAATTTTGGTGATAATCCGGGCCACAACCGTTCTCAAGGGGGCGACAAAAATAATAGGAAAAATAATGGCAAGAATCGCGGGGGAAATTCAACGGTTCCGGCAATAGTGGCGGTAATAGTAGTGGGGCCCATCCTGATAACAGTGGGCCATCGTCCTACTGGTCCCAGCCATGGGCCCCTTGGCATTGGGCCGGGGCCAATGGGCAGTGGCCCAACAGCCTATATCCGTCGATATATCCAACGCCTGGGCAGTGGGATAATCAGCCCTCATTTCGGCCCAACACTGCCTGGCCCAATGGTTTCCGCACTGCTTCTAGGCCGGGGCAGCAAGCAAGTGAGCTTGGGCCTCGGCCACCACATGTCTATCACGCAGCGGGTCCCACCCCTGCCGACATTGAAGCCGCGATGCACACGCTTGGATTAAATCATTCGGACCCAAATTGGTACATGGACATCGGGGCCTCGACTCACATAACGTCTGACTCATGTACTCTCTCGTTTTATTCCAATTTGAGCAACAATCGTGGTATAATTGTTGGTAATGGTAATTCAATTCCAATTCATGGTTGTGGTTATAAAACGTTGTCTCCCCCTGTCACGACCCGACCCGACGGGCCGCGACTAACCATCCTAATGACATCATTATACTAACATGTCACACATAATCCAACTAGTCCTTAATGAGTCTGAAATCCGGCAGCATAACGTTGCAATAACAACATATGCCCGGGTAGGCAAGCCGACAAGGCTGCCTTTGCCCAAGAATGTACATGTCTCCTGAGGAGTCACAACTAGCCAATATAACATAACAAGCAAGCCGACAAGGCTGCCACCAGATAGTAACGTATATACATGGGAACACCCCAACACAGAATACAATAACATGACTGACCAAAACAAAGTCATAACCCTTACATACGTATAACCCACCACTGTCTACAGACCTCTATAAGAAGAATAACGACATATGACGGGACAGGGCCCCGTCGTGCCCCTAAATACAAACAGAAGTCTAAAAGAGGTTCGGTACCAAAATGACAAAGCTCTGGATCAAAGGAGCTTTCCAACCTGCTGAGTATGAACCTAGGCCTGAGGTTCACCAAACTGAGAGCATGTACCTGCGGGCATGAAACGCAGCCCCCCCGAGGAAAGGGGTCGATTTAAATAATGTCTTGAGTATGTAAAACATGAAGTCGTAAAGAGATCATAAGTAGCCAATGTAAATGTAAGATCGATTATAAAAATCAGATCCAAATCCAACTGTGCCATAAACCATAAAAGTCACCGTGCCTTATAAAAATGAGAGTCAAGGCAAGAAAACATGAATGTCTGTCCATATACATATATATACCAGGACGTAACCCGCCCACGAATGCGGGACTCGGTGGAATCATATCATAACCCGACCCATACCGACTCGGTAAAGTCATCTCTCATCTATGGATCCATCCTACGTAACCCGCCCTCTAGTGAGGGTCTCGGTGAACAATGCAAGGTCTGCACGAGTCGTAATCTACCGGGACTCGGTGAGGTGAAGTAGTAACACTTAGCACGAGTAGATATCGTGAGTAACCATATGCAAGTAAAAATTATCATCTGACTCTTAATAAAATCATTGTAATAATGTCATAATAAACTCTTTGCTGAAAAATTATAGGCACTTCTCATAACAATCCTCTTTAGGAATTAAACTGTATAAGAATCAAGTACGTCCGCCGTACCTTCATTAAATAAAAATCATGCCAAAGAAAGAAGGAATAGTTTACATACCTCTTAGACGAACTAATCAACTTTATATTAGAGTACGTCTCGATTTAGAACTTCAACCTATAATAATGGTAATACGTTCGTCAATTCTATGATCGCTAGCATACTTTATATCGAATAACGACTTCTTATTTTATAAAAATTCGGGCAGCACTTCCCCTGTTTATACATGTTTCCACAACTTCCAAACGAGGCTAATAACATCAATAAACAAGCACCAATTAAGGGCACAACCAAGACAACAATAAAGGAAATTTACACGCCCACTTCTCATGTAAATTTAGCCTCTTAATCCACCTTACAAACAGCCCACAAAACAGCCCATGTTCCAACAACAACAAGGGTAGAATGTGAAGCCTTTCTATGCCTTTCCACACCCTTATTCCTTTAAGACTTACCTTAGCAATTACCACACTTAAACATGCATAATGGTGACTAAATTTTTAGAATTATAACACCACAAAACAGTCCCTAAAATAGTCCATATACATCACAACATGTCCAACAATTTCATGCAAGTTCTTGGCCACAACATGTCATAATTCCATAACTCTTATCTTAATTTCTATAATCCAATTTCGAATTTTAATACTTCCATTTAACTAATTCCAACTAAATCTCCACGTTTCCTTTCAATTTCATCATGCAATTAGTGATAATAATAACAACAATAACCAACGAATCTAACAACACCAAAATCTGTCCCAAAGTGACAACTAGCCCAAAATGGTCACATGCAATGCTTAAATTTCAATTCTTTCTTAACACAAATTCATTACCTTAATTCTAACAACATGCATTCCAATTATATCATAGAAAGAAGAATTTTTATACCTCAAATTCGTCAAAACAGTCCGCAAATTTTCTGCCACTGTTTGTCCGAAGAATCCCCACTGTTTTGTAATTTTTCTCCTCCTTTTTGTTCACTTATTCAACTCCAATTGACATGCAAGTGTTCTACAATGTTAAGCCATCATCCCTACACGTTTTTCTTCCAAAATTTCATCCCAAAAATCCCAATTTTCTGGGCAGTTTTCGGCCCAAGCAGTGGCTGTTTTTCCACTGTTTTCGCCACTGTTTTTGGTGTTGTTTTGCTTCTAATTTTTGGTGAAAAATGTAGTCTAGGAAGAGAAGATAACAACCTTAATTTTGGTTTATGGGTGGAGGGTGATTTTCGGATTAGTGTAGAGGAGAGAATGAGAGGAGAATTATTTTTTTGTTTAAGTGTAGAAGAAGATGAAGAGGTAAGTGTAGGTTTATTATAAAAAAAATCTGATTTTTCCTTTTTACACTTTGGTCCCCAAGTTCTTCAATTAATAAATCTCAAATCCACTTCTTTTAATTCCCGAGAATTTCATAAGCCTCGTATCCTCAATGTCATAATTTTATAATACAATACTATTTCATAACGGGAATATACAATTATTGCTATAAGTATCCAACGTCACCCTTATTGTGACCAATATCTTTCCGGAATCACATCCTCTTGTATACTAATTTCCGGATTAGCATATATAAATATACTCTATATCCAAGATTCGAATCTTACCTCCTTAATTACGTCCTCTAATTATAGTCTTAAAATTATGATGTGTAACATTCTTCCCCCCTTAGAAACATTCGTCCTCGAATGTTCATACTATTGGGCACATCTTATACAAATTGATAGTAGGGGAGATCTTTATCCTATCACGCCAAGTTATGATTTCTCGAGTCACGCATTGCCATCAAATTTTGCAGCTCTAGCTCCTTTCGTGTGGCATGCTCATCTAGGTCATCCGAAGTCATTTATTTTGTCTTCTTTAGATAGAAATTTTTCTATTTCTTGTAAGGGTACGCGTAGTACTCCGAATTGTCAATCTTGTTATTTAGGAAAAATTGTTAAGTTGCCATTTGTAAACTCTAAATCTCATACTTTAATGCCATTTGATATTATTCATAGTGATTTATGGGCGTCTCCTGTTCTTAGTTCTTTGGGTCATCGGTATTATGTTCTTTTTTTGGATGATTATTCTAAGTTTTGTGGACTTTTCCGATAGCGAAAAAATCTCAAGTTTTTTCCATCTTCTTAAAATTTAGAGCATTCATTAGAACCCAATTCGAATGGAAAATAAAAAATATTCAATGTGATAATGGCAAAAAATATGACAATGGGGTGTTTCAGGAATTTTGTGCTAATAATGGGATCAATTTTCATTTTTCTTGCACTCATACGTCTTCACAAAATGGGAAAGCTAAACGCAAACTTCGTACCATTAATAACATTGTCCGAACTTTATTGATTCATGCTTCCGTACCCCCGTCTTTTTGGCATCATGCTCTACAAATGGCCACATATCTTCTTAACATTTTTCCTTCTAAAAGTTTGACATATTTGTCCCCTCTTCAAATTTTATTTAATAAGACTCTTTCGTATTCACATCTTAGGGTCTTTGGGTGTTTGTGTTATCCACTATTTCCGTCCACCACCATTAACAAACTTCAGGCCGGTCTACTCATTGTGTGTTTTTGGTTATCCATCAAATCATCATGGTTATAAATGTTTTGATTTATCGTCTAATAAAATCATCATTAGTCGCCATGTAATTTTTGATGAATCCCAATTTTCGTTTAATAAGGTAAGTAATCCCGCGCCTAGTTCGTATAATTTTTTGGATGATGGTATATCTCCGTATATTATTCACCATTTTTTGGACTTGTCCAGCACCCAAAATTCGCCAGCGGGCCCACTGCCCGCTGGCCCCACTGAGTCGTCGATGCCCACTGTTTCCAGTGCCTTAACTAGACCAGTTTCCAATGAATTACCTGGACCAGTTTCCCTAATTGGGCCAGTTGCCCAGCCCAATACGGAAACCGGGTCAGTCCCTACTTCAGGCTATGTTTCGAGTTCCAGTTCTGGGCCAGCAGGACCAATGCCTGCTGGCCAGTCCGTCCCGTGTCCAGAATTTTCCCAAAATCCACGTATTTCTTCCTCGAGTCATAGACTGATCACTCGTAGTCAACGGGTTATTGTTTAAACAAAAAGACATTTTAATTTACATTATAATGTTATTAAATCACCCTTACTCCGTAATCATGTGTCTACTTTCAATGACCCGAATTGGAAAATTGCTATGACCGACGAATATAATGCTTTTATTGCTAACCGTCCATTTGGTGTTAATGTTATTCGGTCTATGTGGATTTTTGCTTATAAGGACAATTCTTACGGTTCTTTTGCGAGGCATAAGGTTCGTCGTATTGGTGATGGTAAGACTCAGCAGGTTGGTGTGGATTGTGGTGAGACGTTTAGCCCAGTGGTCAAGCCGGCTACCATTCGCATTGTGCTCAGCTTGACTCTTTCGAAAGCATGGCTCATTCATCAGTTAGATGTGAAGAATGCTTTCTTACATGGTGATCTCAAGGAGACAGTCTATATGCATCAGCCATTGTTTAGTGTGGTGGAGAGTGTATGGGAAAATGTGGAGGAAGTGAAAGAAGGGGACATAATGATACCAGTATTTCAAAGGAACTGTGGAGAATGCAAGATTGCAAGTGCCAAAAGGGGAATATGTGTTCAAAATTCACAGTGGATTTTTGTTGGAAATTTACTAAATGTGGGATTTAGTTTATCCCATCTTTAATGACTTAAACACGTGGGCCCCGCATATCGGAAATATTGTTTCTTCCCACATGCCTAATCTACTAAGTCAATAGATAATGTTAGTGCCAAGTATCGTCAAATTTTATTAAGAAATAAAAGAGATATTGGTACACAAAGTAAGGTGTTTGAGACATAAAAAGATGGAGGGTCTTTGGCAAAAAATGACAAATCTTCCTCATTGGTAAAAGATGAAGAGTTTATGTAATATATAAACTCTAAGTTTGAGTAAGGGTTTGAGACCCCCAAGGGAAAACCCATGTGTTTAGAAGGGAGAGGACCTAGGTGAGCTTGGTTTGAGTAAGGGTTTGGGACCCCACACGCGCGCCGCCGCCCATCCCGTCCGGTCGGGCTCGGGTTCGGGTTCGAGTTCGGGTCATTGGTTGCTGGTCGCTTTCGGAACTTTCTTTTTGGCTCCTGAAATATTAACTATTTACATTTTGGTCTCTGAAGTTTAATAGTTTTTTAAGACACCAACAGACATGACTATTTGCCTCCCTTTCTACTCTTATAAATTGAATGTTTCTGTTCAATTCGAGAAACTAGAAAAGCACAGAACACACAACCCAACATCTTCTCTTCTGCTTAGAACATACAGAGAATCAGAAACTCAAACAAGTAATATGTTCTTATTCATTTTCTTCGCTAGAATTAACTGTATTTGCTTTGTACAATTGATTGGTTGTTATTTTATCTTGGGAGACTATTGCACAACACCGTAAAAGAATTTATATGAGGAAATTTTGTCTTAAAGACAGAGAGTCATCTCTTGACTCAACGTTTCTTTTGTTTAACCTTTCGGATACACTTTACCCCGATTTCTACCTATAATTTTAAGATAAAATTTGCTATTTTCTAAGTGTTCGAAAGATGTCTGTCAACAGTTGTGTTTCTGGTTGTGGTTCTAACTCTGGGTTTGGTTCTGTTTCTGCCAACTATTCTGTTGACAATTCTGTTAATAATTACGTTGGTAGTTTTGGTTCTACTACTGTCAACAGTTTTTGTTATAGTTCTGCTGTTGCTGTTCAAGACACTGCTGATGTTCAAGAAAATGTTGTTGTCTCTGCCACTTCTCAATGAAATATTGTTGTCTTTGGCGCTGCTCAAGGAAATGTTATTGTCCATGCTCCTGACAGTTTCCAAAGAAAACGCCAAGGTAAGGTTCTGGATAACAATTACAACAAGAGAAAGAGACTAAAAATATTATTCTATCTTACTGCGTTGAGCCTGTCACGATCTCAGACAGAAGATCCTTCTTGTAGTAGGGATGCAATGGACACTCAGTGTAATACAACGACTGAAGTAGGCCAAAATACCCAGGTCACAAATGATCTGAAGGCTAAGAACAAATGCAAGACAGAGGCTAACGTTGTACAAGACGAGGGTAATCCTCTGGATCTTGATGACAAGATTGTGGATTTCTCGGCAGTGGTGCTGGAGGCAAATCTGGTGGAGAACCTAAGACAATGGTGGATAGACATGGGTGCAACCCGTCACATCTGCTATGACAAAAATATATTCTCCTCTTACGCCTCAGTCACGGGCAAGAAGTTGTTCATGGGCAACGACGTCACCTCTAAAGTGCAAGGGGTTGGAAATGTTCTCCTCAAAATGACTTCAGATAAAGAGCTTACTCTGAAGGAAGTGATACAAGTCCATGACATCCGCAAGAACTTGGTTTCAGGGCCACTGTTGGTCCAGGCTGGTTTTAGAGTAGTTTTTTAGTCCAACAAATTTATAATAACTAAGAATGGTATATTTGTAGGAAGAAGCTTCGCGTGTGACGGCCTCTTCAAAATGAATGATATGTCTGTAATCTGTTCATCTAATGAAACAAAGCCTTCTACCTACTTGCTTGAGTCTTCTAATATATGGAATCATAGATTAGGACACGTTAACTACAAATCCATTCAAAAGTTAGTAAAGTTGAAATTGTTGCCTTCATTCGACATAAACCCTCAACATAAATATGAGGTGTGCGTAGAGGCAAAATTAACCAAATCATCTTTCCATTATATCGAAAGAAACACCGCTCCTCTAGAACTTATTCACACCGACATATGTGATTTAAAGTTTGTGCAAACTAGAGGGGGAACAAGTACTTTGTGACTTTCATTGATGATAGTACAAGGTATTGTTATGTTTACTTGTTGAAAAGTAAAGATGAAGCGTTTGAAGCATTTAAATGTTATAAAGCAAAAGTTGAAAATCAACTAAACCTACAGATTAAGGCAATTTGTAGTGATAGAGGGGGAGAATACGTAGCACCGTTTGAAGAATACTGTGCTCAATACGGCATTGTTCATCAAACGACCGCTCCTTACTCACCCCAGTCTAACGGTATTACCGAACGCAAAAACCGTACGTTAAAGCAAATGATGAATGCTATACTTATCAATTCCGATTTTGCCCAAAATATGTGGGGCGAAGTGATTCTTACCGCTAATACAATTCTCAATAGAGTTCTGTATGAGCGTAAGAATAAAACTCCATATGAATCATGAAAAGGAAAGAAACTCATTTACAAATATTTGAAAGTGTGGGGCTGTTTGGCAAAGGTCGAAGTACCTAAACCAAAATATGTCAAAATTGGACCTAAGACTGTAGATTGCATATTCATCGGATATGCAAATAACAGTAGTGCTTATCGCTTTTAGTGTATAAGTCGGAGATACCTGATATCCACGAGGGTACGGTCATGGAATCAAGGAATCTTGAATTCTTTGAACAGATCTTTCCTAGAAAGGAAAAAAATAATTTCGCGCAAACGAAGTTATGAACAAAATGCTCAAAATCAACAAAACTCGAGAGTTTCTGTTTATCCAGAACTAGACGTTCTAGTCTATAGGACTTAGAAGTTGCTGACTATCCGAAACTTAATGTTCCAGAGGTTGAACCAAGACAGAGCAAAAGGGCTAAAAAGGACAAAACCTTTGGTCTAGACTTTCTAATCTATATGGTTGAAAATGAACCGAGGACAATTAAAGAAGAATTGCCAACTCCAGAAGCACCGCTTTGGAAAGAAGCTATAGAAAGCGAAATAGATTTCATCATGCAGAACCATACTTGGGAAATAGTTGATCTTCTTCCGGGAAGCAAACCTTTGGGTTGTTAGTGGATACTCAAAAGAAAGTACAAAGCAGATGGAACTATTCACAAGTATAAAGCCAGATTAGTAGTAAAAAACTACAAACAAAAGGAAGGCCTCGATTACTTTGACATATACTCCCATGTGTCTAGATTAACATCCATAAGGGTATTCATAGTCATTGCAGCTTTGCGTGACCTCGAGATACATCAAATGGATGTTAAGACCGCCTTCCTAAACGGAGAATTAGAAGAGGAAATATACATGGAACAACCCGAGAGGTATGTGATTCCAGGTCAAGAAAAGAAAGTATGTCGACTTGTTAAGTCTCTGTAAGGACTCAAACAAGTCCCGAAACAATGGCATGAAAAGTTTGATAATACTTTATTATCAAAAGGTTTCTCCATAAATGAATGTGATAAATGCATCTATATCAAAGGAAACTCTGACTCATTTGTCATGATATGCCTTTACGTATATGACATGCTCATCACCGGAAGTAGTCTTAACTTGATCCTGGATACCAAAAATATGTTGAAATAATATTTCGACATGAAAGATATGAGTATTGCAGATGTAATATTAGGAATTAAGATTTCTAAGACACCTAACGAGGTGGTCTTATCTCAATCTCATTACATTGAAGATGTTTTGAGGAAGTTTGATGTATTTGACAATCCCCCTATGAAGTCACCAATTGATATGAATTATAGAATTGATAAAAATTGTGGTGCACCCGTATCTCAGAAGCGATATGCCCAAATCATTGGCAGTTTAATGTACATTACAAACTGCACCCGACCCGACATCGCTTATCCAGTCAATAAGTTGGCTAGGTTCACTCGTAATCCTGGAAATGATCACTGGAATGCGTTAAATCTGATACTACGATATCTGATATATTCGCTGACTTACAGATTACACTAATCAAGATATCCAGCCGTACTGGAAGGATACAGTGATGCAAACTGGATAACAGGCATAAAGAACACCAAATCCACCAGTGGGTATGTTTTTACAATTGGTGGTGGGGCTGTGTCTTGGAAATCCTCTAAGGAAACATGCATCACCCGATACACGATGGAATCAGAGTTTATTTCCTTGGACAAAGCAGGAGAAGAAACAGAATGGCTTCATGACTTCTTAAAGGATATCCTTTGTTGGGATAAACCCGTACCTTCGGTGATGATTCACTGTGACAGCCAATCGGCTTTAGGAAGGGCACAAAGTAATATGTACAACGGCAAGTCTAGACATATTCGTCGGAGGCATAAGATCGTTAGGCAGTTGATCACTACAGGTGTCATTTTCATTGATTACGTCAAATCAAGGGATAACTTAGCGGATCCATTAACTAAAGGCCTACCCAAAGATCAAATATTCTGCCTGTCTAGGGGAATGGGCTTAAAACCCAAACAATAAGAATCTGTATGGTGGTAATCCAACCTTACTGACTGGAGATCCCAGGAATTTGGTTCAATGAGAAAACTAAACTATAGAGGTTCAGTTTAGCGCTTCACTTGAAGTAAGAGCACTTCGGATTATCATTCTTTAAAGAATGATAACTCCAAAGCCGTTCCCGCGATAGACATTAAGTGCTACCTGCATAATGGGTAAATGATAAGTTCCTGAAACTTTTAATAATTTCTAACACTTGCGAGTGGGGTAGAGCAATATACCTTATAGGAGATCATCGATGGTAAATCGACTAAAGAAGGTTCAAAGCCGAAAGCTACCTTTCATGATGTAATATCTTTCCGCTGAAAGATTGCTAAACTTTGGCACCCTGTGTGCACCAATTCTCTTTCAAGAGGGGATTGTTGAAAATTTACTAAATGTGGGATTGAGTTTATCCCATCTTTAATGACTTAAACACGTGGGCCCCGCATGTCGGAAACATCGTTTCTTCGCACATGCCTAATCTACTAAGTGAGTAGATAATGTTAGTGCCAAGTATCGTCAAATTTCGTTAAGTAATGAAAGAGATATTGGTACACAAAGTAAGGTGTTTGAGACATAGAAAGAGATATTATAGCGTGTTTGATCAAGCTTTTAAAATACGTTTATCTTCAAAATTGCTTTTCGATAAAATATTTTTGGCGAAAAACAGTTTGTGTTTGGCCAATTAATCTTAAAAGCACTTTTGAGCAGTAATTAATGTTTGGTCAAGCTTTTAAAAAATGCTTCTAAGTGTATTTTTCTCAAAAATATTTTTCGAAAAACTACTTTTGGGCAAAAGCTATTTTTAGCTTCTGAAAGACTGTTTCTGCTACTCACCAGAAACACTTATTTTTCTCATAAAACTTGGAACAAACACCTTACTTTTTTAAAATAAGCGCTTTTAAAAAAAAAGTATTTTTGAAAAAAAAAGCTTGAACAAATAGGCTATTAGTGTTATTGGCACTATAATGTCTACGTTTGCTTTTTAAGATGCTAAATTGTGCTTCTAAAGAAAGATGTTATACTGCATAGATTATCCCATTAATCCTATCATAGAAAATTCCAAAATATACTTTGTTGTAGCTTTAGCTGTTTGATCCTTCTTCATTCTTGCCTTTATTTTTGCCAACTTAGAACTGTTAATGGAGCTTTTGCGTGATCTTCAATCTGATTAGTTTTTAATACTTTTATTTTATAACTTGTTTGGTCAAGTTTATTTTTTTTCAAAAGTGCTTATTTTTATCAAAAAGTGCTTATTTTAAAAAATTAAGGTATTTGGCCAATTTTTTTTTAAAAATAAATGTTTTTAGGAAGTAGCAGAAACGATTTTTCAAAAGCTAAAAAATAGATTTTTCCAAGAAATATTTTTTTAAAAAATATTTTTGAGAAAAATACACTTATAAGCACTTTTTAAACGATTGGTCAAATATTAATTGTTGTTCAAAAGAGCTTTTTAAATTAATTGGCTAAACACAAGCTGCTTCTCACCAAAAGTATTTTTTCTAGAAAACTTTTGAAAAAATAACTTTACAAAATAAGCTGATTTTAGAAGCTTTATATGCCTATAAAGAAATTAGATAATGATTTTTTTTAATTCAAAGCATATCAATACTCTTCTTAGAAAATTAATCATAAAAAATAAAGCACCATTCCAAATAGCAGAAGGATATGACGTCATTAAGATTTCTTTGAATGAATATTACAAGGATAAAATAAAAATTGTATTCTACATTCAAATTTAAATAACATGCGAGGTTAAGAAATTCAAGACAAATTCCTTCATACATGAAAGTTAAGGTATAAATTTAAAAATAAAAGTTTATCTCAACACAAGTCAATTAGTAAATTTTTATCGTGATTGAAGGAATTCCAGCTAGCATTATGTTATATGTATAGTTGAGTGTTGCTGTTAAAATAGTCTTTCATGGTAAAATTTTATTAGTACACAATGTTTACACTAAAGCATATAATTTATTACTTAATATCACCGCGCGGCTAGTTATCCAAAAAAGGGACTAGAGTGAAAATCTCATATCAGATCATGTCCAGTGAGAGGTTGATAGTCCAATAACACCAGAAATTGGAGGCCCATGGGCCGAACCTCCAGACGTGAGCCCTTTTCCAACGGCAGATCAGCCCATAGACTCAATAGTGACGTACAAACTGAACATTGTACCAAAAAACATAACTTTGCTAATCTATTGGTCTAAGGTTGGCCCATTGGCCGTCGTCGCAGCTGAATTCAGCCATGGCCGCAGTCGAAACCTCAAACGCTCCATCCTTATCTGAGGTAAATGGCAATTACTACTCCCATTTTCATTTTTCGATTTGGTTTGATTTTGTTATTTTAATTGATGATCTATTTATGCTATTTTTGTTCATAAGTTGTATTGAAATACTTGTGATGTGTTTGTATTTGTTATGAAATTTTGAATCACACGAGCTTGATCTCAATTTTGTTCGAGTTATGTGAATGAGAAATTATTTATTAATCTATTGAATAAGTTTTGGAGAAAGAAAATAAGAGCATATAACAAAGATGTTATTTTCCGGTATTGTGATTTTACTAGGAGTAGTTATGATTTGAAGGAAAATCATTTTATTGTGAATTGCTTGAGTCTTTTCTTATCTGTTAATTAGATTTTGATTTACACGAGCAGTTGATGGAATTTGAGGTGCATCTAGTAAAGAGAAGAAAATCCAAGTAGCTTATGTGTGTGTTAGGTTTATAAATTAAAAAAAAAGGGCAGTCCGGTGGACCAAGCTCCCGCTATGCGTGGAGCCTTACCGTGCATTTCTGCAAGAGGTTGTTTCCACGGCTTGAACCTATGACCTCTTGGTCACATGACAATAACTTTACCAGTTTCTCCAAGGCTCCCCTTCACGTGTGTTAGGTTTATGAGAAAACTATATGCTTTTGTTAGTTTTTGGGAGAAATAGCCAAGTGAAGGTACAGAAATGCAAAGACAAGTAAATTTCCATAATATGGTTGTCAATTGGAAAGATGTAAGGAGTTATGATATGTGTGTAACCAATTTATTTGAGCATTCCGTAAGTTAGATTTCCTTAAGATGGTTGTCAGCTGCTCACTTTTGCATAGAATTTCATAACAAAAGGAAAATTTTCATCAGAAGCAATTGAATTATTGAAGTCAAATCCTGAAGTAAAGCATTACTGAATACATACGATTGTGCTTAATCTAAGTAAAATCTAACCTTATCAGCCACTGCTCCCTGGCTCTGTGTGTGTGTGGGGGGGGGGGGGGTCTAGCTTGTTTTGGTTGAGGTACACATTGCTTGGTGCTTTCATAAACACAATATGGAATCCTCCACAGCAAGAATGTTGCACCTTTTAAAAGTAATATATGACACCGGAATTTGCATTTCAGAAGAATGAAAATTCATCGAGCATTTCCATGTGTAATCCTGCTTTATATTGTTAAGAGTTCCTGCAGATTAACTGGAAACCTAGATCAACATTTTATTCCGGAATGGCACTTTCTACCAATGCATTTATCAATTTAAAATAAAAAGCAAAAAACCAACAAGTTTTCCGGGGGCTTATGCGAGGAGAGGGGAAGCGCACAACTAAAAAATCACAAGCAGTACCTAGCATGTAGAATTTTGTAGTTGTAACATCAAAATTGCAACTATTGATTGCATCATCCAATATTTTTTTTGATGACATGGGAACCCGCAGCTGTTACCCTTTTGGGTGCGCACAGGGTAAACTCAGTTCCTGCGCAATAGCTCGCAAACCACATAGGAGAGGTAACCCGCACTAGGCAAGCCCTGTGCGACGAGCTCGACCCAGAAGGCCAATCCCCCTGCTGCCCCCTGCTGTCGTAGGCAGAGGGTTTCGAACCTGAAACCTCTATTATGAAAGCCCCATGCTCAACCAACTGAGCCACCCTTGCGGGTGATTGCAGCATCCAATATACAATCCTTATAAAAAAGCATCCAATATACAACGATAACATTAATCCCAACACTTAACCAAAAACAAGAATATTAGTTCCATCAACTCAAATTAAGTACCATTAAAATGTGATTTCGACAGGCCCACGGAAGGATTACTTCAATTACAAAATTTCTTTTCAAACTTATTAATAATCCATACAAATAATTAGTTTGCACCGTTCAATTATATATATATAATTCATTTGCAACATTCAATTTGAATCAAAATTGATTTCTGTTTAATTAATAAGCTATAAATATATTCAGCTTGCAGCATTCAATTTTATATTAGTTGCTTTAGGACCCTAGAAAATTAGCTTTAGTTCGAGTTACTCTTCTTATTTTCCTAACAATCATATATAAATCAAGAAGTGAAGAATAGAAAACGTGATAGAGAATGGAGGAGAAAAAGAATTGACTGACTATGGAGAGAGTAGAAGAAAAAAAGGATATCTTAAGCCCAAAAGAAAAAGTAGTGGATAAACAAGAAGAACTATTGAAACATCCAAGAGGGGGAG
Source organism: Anisodus acutangulus (assembly GCA_029783415.1). Classification (NCBI taxonomy): domain Eukaryota; kingdom Viridiplantae; phylum Streptophyta; class Magnoliopsida; order Solanales; family Solanaceae; genus Anisodus; species Anisodus acutangulus. The sequence goes on from CM056496.1 coordinate 50,129,958, forward strand.
AGTACGAAGAAAAAACTGAAACGTACGAAGAGAGGAGAAGAAAGGACAACAAGGAGAACTGAAGCGTACTAGAGAAGAGTCCTAGTAACAATTAGCAAACAAACCCAACTTTTATCCATCTTTCTCTCTTTTTTCACCTTTTAACTTGGATTCGAAAATGGGATCGCTTCTCTCATGATTCCCTTATTGCCTCACCCTCTAAAGCGTCGCTTTGAATTGATCATCGAGTAGGGAATGTGTTCTAACTTCTTTCTTCACCTAGTTGTGAGTTTGTAATTTCTTTCACTCTTCCATTTTAACATGTTTCTCGAGGATTTAATGCTATAATAATGTCGTTGACTTTGTTATCTAGAAATTTCAGGGCATAATAATAGTCTCTGGATTTGCTATTTTGCATTGAGATTTTCTTTGCCTTTGATAGAGCTTTTTGCTACAAATGACAAACTTTGTCCTGTTCTTGGATTTGCAGCAATACTTTCTGAAAGAGCATGAAGAGAAAGCCCCCACAGCTGTAAAACCAGTGGAAGAAAGTGAGGTTAAGACCCCTTCAGCTGCTCCAGCTGAAGAAGTTATTTCCAAAACTGAGGAGAATCCAGTGGTTGAGAGCACCGAAGTTGCCCCTGTACCCGAGGAAAGCAGTGAAGCTGCAGCTGAATCAGCTGAAGCCTCTCCTGCTGTGGAGGCTTCCAGTGATGAAAGCAGTGAAAGTACTGAAGATGAGACCTCAGGAAATGAGGAATCTGCTGTTGAAACCCCTGAGATTAAGGTTAGATCTAGTTAACCATCAATCTTTACTCCATCTTACTAGCCAATAGCATATGCATTGACTGTCTTCTGTTGTTTATGTTATGATTGGCAATAAGCTTGAGACAGCGCCCGCTGACTTCCGCTTTCCTACTACAAATCAGACGAGGCACTGCTTTACAAGATACGTTGAATATCATCGGTCAGTAAACACATCTATACTAGCCATTCTTCCTTTGTGTTTATTTCTGTGTTTTGTATTTTAAATCAAACAATAAAGTTTCACTTATGTACCATTGGTTTGTCTTTCAGGTGCACAGCTGCAAAGGGTGAAGGTGCACCTGAGTGTGACAAGTTTGCCAAGTACTATCGCTCCCTTTGCCCCGGTGAATGGGTATGTTTGCTTTATAGCTTTAGATCATATTTATACACTTTTGGTAGTATGCGAAATCATCTTGATTCCCATGTTGTTTAACTAAGCATTTGGCAAATATGGGATTGCTTACTTATTAGACATCCACTAATGAGACAGAATTCCTGTTTAGTTTTGGATGGACAGATTCAAATTTAATGTGGATTGAACCTATGAAATTGAAATTTATAGAAATTATAATCACTGGGGTCGTTTGGTTTATGAACAAGTAATATTGGAATTGTAATGCAGAGATTAATAATCACATGATTATTTAGTGCAAAAATACGTTTATTCTTAAATTATCAGTTCATCATATTAAAATTAGATATATGGTGTATAATTTGAAAGTGTCTAGTTTTAAACTGAATAAAATGTTGTTTACAGTAATATCCTCGCCTTCTTAATAGTTTGCAGAGCAAATTGATAATGTTACAAGATGCAGTCAGATATATTTTCAAACATGAGTACAAGTTTAAATTTCAAAATATAAATAAAAAATTGTAAAGGATAATGTTTACAGAAGAATGAGCAGCAAACGCCTGCACACACACACTCTCTCTCCCCTATTTTGATGCAATACATTTTAGGAAAAGGAATGACATCAGTGTAAGCTGAAGTTCCTATGTGAATTAACGGAAGTACCACTGCAAACTGTGAAAGCAAAACAATACTCCTAGTTAATACAAGGAGGGTATGGTAAAGTTGATTTATGATAAATCGGTATGGGCAGAGAGAGGGAGAGGGATAGAGACCAATATAAGGAAAAACACAAGAGACAATTGATTTATGCTAAAATTGAGCAAAAGAGAGGTCTATCGTGAATAAGAGACAGCAAAACAAAACATGCGCAAGAACTCTTACTTTTTGTTCCTTTTTTTATTTTATATTTCTTTGGTGGGGGGTATATGGTGAGGCTACGATTGAGATGCTCAGGACCTAGAGACAACAAACCAAGTGAATCTAGGGAAGAAAGGAGGGGGTGATTGACACTTGTCACAGACGGTTGGCAAAATCCAAATAGGGGGGGAGGGGGGGGGGGGAGTTATAGACCTGCTCTCATTAACCCTCAGTAAAGAGGAAGCTGTCTTTGATATCAAAGGGATCCAAGCTGTGCCAAAATGGGGGCATGATTGGAGATGGCACTCATGGGCATTATTTCATATCAGCATGAAATGGGAATCTACATCCATTGGTATTTGAGTGTGCTTTTCCATAATTTTTTGCTGAACCTGTAGGAAAAGGCCATAATTTCCATAATTTCATACTCTAGCTCGTGAATGTGAAATCCCTATGGCCATACAAGGAGGCAGTCAGGTTATATGCCACCAGAATGACATCCTAACCTCAGTCCCACCTTTTCCACAATATGAATTTACAGAACTTACTTGAAGAAGACACTTTTGTCTCGATCTAATATATATTCTGGAAGTTGGTGGTGAAAGTTAGGAATTAAATGATGTTAGCAGTGGTTTTCTGGTGTGTATTATGGCTGGGCGTTGTTTTCAGCAATTGATAGTCATGAAATTACTAGTAGAACTTGATATTGGTCTTGATCTGTTGTTGATGCTGTATCGGTTAAGGGTTCAAGGTTAGCAGAGCAGTGAACCAGTTTCCTGGTGTAGTTGCCATAAGTTTCTTTTCTTGAATAAAGGGTAATTTTATTAAAGCTAGAGTACCAAGAAGGTACTGCGAAAAAGTACAAAAAAGTATTGCAAAGACTCCATGACAACATTACAAATTCACAAAGATGCTCAGTATCTTCTAATCTATATTCTTGTACCAGATATATAAGCTGTGTATGCATTTGTATTTTACAACAACAACATACCCATTGAAATCCCACAAAGTGGGGTCTGGGGAGGTAGAGTGTACGCAGACCTTACCTCTACCTTGGGAGGTAGAGAGGTTGTTTCCGATAGATCCTCGACACATGCAATCCAAAGAAATATAAAAATTCATGTCAAAAAAATATTATAAAAAGCAGGATAAAGCAATATAGAGAAAAACAACAAGTAAATACAATGATCGAAATTCAAGAGCAACAGATATCAAGTAGAAAAAGGACAAGAAACTACAAGAGTAATACTACGACTACTAGTATGAAAGGATAAGTCGGACAACGCTCAACTACCCACTAGCTTTCTACCCTAATGTGTCCTCCGCAACTAATTATCTAAGGTCATGTCCTCGTTAAGCTGGGTCCGTGCCATGTCCTGTCTGATCACCTCTCCCTAATACTTCTTCGGCCTACCTCTACCTCTCCTGAAACCATCCATAGCCAACCTCACACCTCCGCACTACGGCATCCGGGCATCTCCTCTGCACATGTCTGAACCATCTCAGTCTCGCTTCCCGCATCTTATCCTCCACCGAGGTCACTCTCACCTTGTCCCCGATATTTTCATTTCTAATCATATCCCTTATGGTATATCCACACATCCACCGCACCATCCTCATTTCCACAACTTTCATCTTCTGAACGTGATCATTTTTTACTGGCCAACACTCCGTCCCATACAATATAATCGGTCTAGCCACCACTCTATAGAACTTGCCTTTAAGTTTTGGTGGCACCTTATTATCACACAGAACTCTGGATGTGAGCCTTCATTTCATCCACCCTGCACCAATACGATGTGTGATATCCTCATCAATATCTCCATTTCCTTGGATAGTAGACCCTAGATACTTGAAACTTCCTTTCTTCTGAATGACCTGAGTACCAAGCCTCATTTCCACGCCAGCCTCGTGCGTCGCGTCACTAAACTCAGCCCATCCATCACCATGCATTTGTATATTACAAAAGATAGCTTATTTATTTCTAGCAATATAGTTCACATGATGCACATGGGTTGGTTTTCCAGATCTGTTTCAGTTTGCTGCCAGCATGACATTAAGCTTCTAACATCCTTTGGCATTACCCGCTGTACCCAAAAACACACCAGAAAAGTGCCCAAATCTGCCAGGACCATTCACAATTTAACAGTACATGGTTGGTTGTTTCCACATCTTTTTCACAAAGGAAGCATCTACTACATAATGAAAACCCCCTCTTCTGTATATCTTGTGGTAAACAAGCACTTTTAGCTGCCACTCATCCAAAACATGCAACCTTAGGTGGTGCTTTAGCTTTCCATATCATTCTTTATGGCCATTCATTCTCCCCAGATCCAATCTGCTTGAGTATCCTTCTATAACTGCTATTTGCTGCAAGTAAAGTTACCGATTTGTGTATCCTCCGGATAGTGATTGTGGTGGACATGGCTGAGATGTGCAGTATTTAAAAGTTTACAGCTATGATCCAAAGTACAAATCAAATCAGGCAGAGCAATTTTTAGTGTGACTGACACAAGATTAAACTAAAATATTGCCTAATAAGGACTAGCTGAAAGAAAGATCAGTCCCGGGAGACCAAATCAGTTCTTAATACTCTTTCAGGCTAACACATTAATCTTCTTTAACTCATAAATTTCTGGTGGTAATTCTTTTTTTATCACATGCCATTAACCCTGTCATGTTGTCAGCTTCATGTGTTCTTTGTTGCTTTTGATTATGGCTGCAGATTGACAGATGGAATGAGCAGAGAGAGAATGGAACATTTCCCGGACCATTATAAATAATGGTGCCCAATTGTTCTCCGTCCTTGATGCATCTGAATTCTCAAATGAATGGAGGCTCCATTTTTTATGAATAAATTTCTGCGTGCTTATTGGAACTAGCTCAAGCCTTCAATGGGTCGCTGCCACAACAAAGTTAATTTGAATCATCACTTATTGAGTTGTTATCTTCCTAATTTCAGTTTTATGCATCGATCTCATGTAGTTTACTTGTGATGAATCAAGTAGAACCTGTTGACATTTTCATAAATGATGCAAACTGTTGATTAATATTACATAAATACTTCTTTTTCCATCCCTCTATTTAACTTCCTCCATGTGGCAATTGGCATCTGTCGCTTCCTTGCTCATGCCAAATATATGCTCGTGAAGTTTCTAGCCCCAGTCATCCTCATTATAGGATTAAGTTTATTGTGTTAAGCGAGCAAGTAGAGACTGCACAAAATGCTGATATAAGATCTCACTAACCTGGTTTAAGAATTTGACGGAAACATTGTAAATCTGCATTTTCTATGTCAAGAGCAAGCGGCTTCAAACGTGAGTTTTCGTCAGTGGTAGTACTTGCCTAGGTTATCTCGCTATTCCTTGCGAAAAAACACCTTGCGATTAAGTTTAACAATTAACGGGATATATGCTCAAATAAACAGCAAGTTTTTTACGATAATAGCAGTTAGTACACGTATCCTGTGCTGCATGCTCGAGATTTTAGAGAACTAGAATCATTACACAATTGAATGCTCTCAATAATGGGTCATAAAGATGGCTAGATTTTCTTATTTTCGCATTTTGCTCTGTTAATATATGGGAGATTCTAGAGTCCTTTGCATCTGGCAACCCTATTACTCTCAGAAAGCTAATACTATTTGATTTGCACATTTACCTTGAACATTTTTACGTTTTGTACCTTTACCGATTCATTTATTTGCACACTATAAAGACCTGATTGAATTATTGCGACGAAGCATACAAGGCATCATGGACGATTCTTGGTAGACGTGCACACAAGGGCTTGAATTATATCATCAAACTATAAAGCATAGAAAAAGCAGCATCTTTCATGACCTTTGAGTAGTGGCATAGGATAATTTCCTTGGGAGATGAGCTGATAGGCCCTGAACTTCGCCTCTAAGCGCAGCAATCTGGTTCATGCAACACACTGGTCCGCCAAGTCTTCAAACATTTGGAGATAGCCAGAACCAGAAAATTCTTAGAAAGCCAGAAACAGTACTAATCAAAGGAGGCATCGAACGGACTGGATACTATCACCAGAGAGAAAGATGTCTACATGGAGATGTAACTAACATTAAAATATGATGAAACTGGGACACGGTCTGATGATACAGATGAAAGTGAAATGTCATAATTTGACTATACATACATACAATACACACACTCACAAAGAGAGAGAGAGAGAGGGGGAGTAGATCACCACATTAGGAGTGCAAACAGAAGGAACTTGAGGACAGGGCAGCTCAGTACACTAAGCTCCCGCTATGCGCAGGATCGGAGGAAGGGCCGGACCACAAGAGTCTATTGTACGCATCCTTACCCTGCTTTTCTGCAAGAGGTTGTTTCCACAGTTTGAACCCGTGACTTTTTTATCACATTACAACTTTACCAGTTACTCCAAGGCTCCCCTTCAAGAAGGAACTCAAGATACCAGGCTTTTATGAAGCCATTCCACTTCTAAATTTAAAAACTAACTAGAATCACAAGAGGGGTCATCAATTGAAGGAAGATGGTGCAGGTAGAAGTTTTCTCATAAGATTGTTGACATTCATTCTTCTCAAATTCACACACACACACACACACACACACACACACGAATACACGGTCAGTGTCATTTACAAACGGAGTCAAACTCAGCCACATCCTTAATTTTAAAGCAATCTTCCTAAAGGGGCACCAAGTATTCTTGAATAGCTACTTAAAGTAGTAGATCAGTATCTTAATATTATCAAATAACGAGGGAATCGTATATTGTCACCCCTAACTCAAAACCACCAAATGATTGGTTTTAAGCTATACGTCTCACGAACAAAACCACTTGTGGGAATATACTCGGTATGTTGTTGTCGTCTCAGGAACAGTCCAAAGAACTCATAGTAGCAGCAGCAGTAATGACATCCAATCTTATTAAGCAAGACATTGAAATGAGAAATACCAAAAAAATAATGATACAGCATAAATTCCCAGTACATGACATTCATCAAGAACTACTTATCTATATTATTGTCTCGGAAACAACCAAAATGAAAGAACTTCCAGGTTGCAGTTGCAACAGATAAAGAACTCTTTCCATCAAGAACTTTAGAGTGACAAAGCAGGACCAATCCTATTCCCCTCAAAATGAAATATACATACCCAGTGAAATCCCACAAGTGGAGTCTGAAATCCACAAGTGGAGTATGGGAAGGGTAGAGTGTACATAGACCTTACCCCTACCCCTACCTTGAGAGGAGGTAGAGAGGTTGTTTCTGATAGACCCTCGGTTCAAAATATAATTCCTAAAAACAAGCCAGTAAAATACAGTAGCGTTCCTTGGGACAAAGTATGTGTTCCTAAGAAGTATGGAGGACTCAATAGAAAAGGATGTGGACAATGGAATATAGGGAAGCTCCTCTAGCAGGTTGTGTTGAAAAAAGAGACTATTGGCAAAATGGGTCCATGCGCTCTACATAAAAACTGACACTAGCACATGGGCACACAAAGCTCCTTTGGATAGGAGCTGGTATTGGAGGAAGCTGAACTCATTGAAGGACAATGAGAGGATGGTATGTTCAGGATAGGTTCACTCTAACTGCAAGAGGGGACTACTCTATAACCAAGAGCTACATTGCCTTGTCAGGAGCCCAGATGGAATTGGATGTTGCTGAACTGGTCTTGAATTGTGTTTCACCTCCAAAACAAAGATTTATACTATGGCTTGCTGTGCATCAGAGGTTATTAACTAAAGCAAGGCTTATTCATATGCATATCCCTGTTGAAGACTCTATATGCTGTCTTTTTGATACACAAGCATTAGAATCCAGTCATCATCTGTTTGTAGACTGTAATTGGTTCAAGACAGCACGAGCTGAGTTGCTGCAGTGGTCTGATGTTCAACTGCCTGTAGGTGAGGTTCATCAGGTGCTGGAAGCAGTTAAAAGAAGGCACGGGAAGAAATTTACAAAGGGAGTGGTGGCTGCTATGTTGGGAGGGCTGCTCTATCATACCTGGAGGGCTAGAAATTGGAGATTATTCAAGAGGATTTCTTACAGTTAGTTGATATGGTGGAGCAGATTAAGCTAGAAATTGTAGAAAGAATTGAGTGTTTTAAGCTTTCTAAACGTGCACATAGATGTAGGAGTTTTTGGCAGCAACTTTGTAACTACGTCTTTCTGAGGCTTGATACTCATCACACCCTTCCTGGAAGGTGGTGGTGGGATTGAGTGCTCTTAGTTTGTTAATGGTAATTTCACAATGTTACCAAAAAAAAAAAACACAGAACTAGTTTATCGATCAAAAACTGTTGTTTACATTACAATGACATTTTAGACAACCTCCTAACCCCAACCCTCCTTTGCTCCGCCACTTATTATTACTACTAAGTGTCTTTACAAAAGTATATTTGCAGACTTCTTTCCTCAAGTAATACACATTCTCTTCTAAGAAACTCTACGGATCTAGAAGCAGATTAAAAGCTTTTAAGGAAAATATTATTTGAAGAGCTACATCCAACTGCTTGTTATTAACAGTGTTCGTTTTTGACATCCCTAGTTATTAAAGGAAACCAATATGTTTGTGGAATATAATGCATCACAGAAAGAAGCATAACAGAAATCCAGCTTAAATAAAACTTCTTTACATGAGCTGCTCCAAGAAGGACGTTCACTCAAAGCTAATTCACATATCCTGACATACCAACATAAATGACCGCGTCAAAGTAGAAGCCCTTGAATAACATCAACTATGATTCTGTCAACCAATGAATCAGCAAAATCAACAAGCAAACATTCAAATGCTAAATAAGCAGTTGTGACTACTAGAGAGCATGAGACTAGACAAAATATGGTTTACATCCAAATAACAAACACACATAACAAGCTCCGGTCAGATAAATAATCTACTTGTAAAGCCAGTGAGCTAAAACTACACAAATTGAGCAATTAACAGAACTACAAGCAGAAACAAACCTAAAAAGGAACATTCTCCCCAAATTAGTTTACTCTTTCTAGATCTCAATCCCAGAATCTTTCAGCGCTTCGCGCACCATCTCCCCCTGCTCATCAATCAACTTCACCCTCCTCAAGCACAAATCAAACTCAATTACCTTCAAAGCTCCAAACTTTTCCTTCATCTCATTCCTCTTCTCAACGCTAAGCAACCCCGAATTCTCTACAATCCACTTCTCCAGCTCAGCAACACTTTTCGCAAACGAATCCAAACTCAAACTACCTTTAAGCTCCACAACCTTCTCCATCTCCCTACTCTTTTTCTCTTCCTTCACTACAACCAAAACCCCATTATCTTTTGCATTACTCTCCACTTTAACAACTACCTCACATTTATTATCACTTTTCTCTTTACCCCAAATCTTTTTCGACAGTTCATAAGCTTTTCCCTCGTGGGGTTTCGTAAAAATCCTTTCTTTACCCTTCTTCTCTTTCCCAGCATTGTTTTCATACTTCTTCTTTAACCTCCTAATCTTATCTTGTAACTGTGTCTTACTCACATCAATTTGCAATGATATTTTAATAAATTCATGAAATGCACTTAAATCCCCAATTGGGTCAGCTTTTTTCTTTGACCTGTAATCAATCATACCCTTCAAGATAACAATTTCGTCATCTTCACTCCATAATCTTTTAAACAATTGCCTTTTCACGTACTCATTGGGTGTATTCTTTTCAATTTCGTTTTCGGGTTTCTTTTTAGACCTTTTTGATTCCTTTGCTTCACTGGTATCACCCACCGCCCTTTTAGCTCCGGTAATGGCAGTTGGTTTGGATCTAGGTTTAGTAGGGGCGGGTTTTTTGGGCTCATTAATGGGGTTTACAACCGGGTTTGGTTTCTTGGTTTCCGGGTTAGGTTCGGGTTCGGACTCGGATTCCTCAGAAGAGGAATCTTGTTGAGGTTGTGGGTTTTTTGGTGCTGTGGTAACTGGTGGTTTTTTGGGTTCGGGTTCCGATTCGGAGTCGGAGTCGGAGTCGGAGTCGGATTCGGATTCAGTATCTGGGTTTCCGGGGGAAGAAACTTCCATCTCCTCGTCGCCGGATTCTACTTCTTCTTCGTTGGTATGATTTTTAGGCATTTTGATATTGTTGTGAAGGGTTTTAGGCGTTTAGGGTAAAAAGAGTATTGCTCCTCTCTGTTTTTCTATTTAAAGTAACCTAGTATAACTATGATGGGGAAAAAGAAAATCAATAAATGGGGTGCCATTGGGAATTAACCACTTGTATTTTAAAGGTTGGCTAAATTAAAATTCAAGAATGGTACTCCCTCCATCAAAATTTTATCTCCAACCATTTCTATCTATATGTAGAAGTAGGGCGCAAAAAAATTAATATAATTGGGACTTGAACTCAATGAGAATGGGGATTCACTCTTGTTCGGATAACTCATTCACGTTTGCAAGATACGTGACGGTGTCCATTAATTGCTCATGCCTGACGGACAAATCTTTTGTCTGTCCACAGATTTCTTGCAAGAGTAAGTCACATTGGACTGCATTCTCTTCGATCTCCCGATGCAATTGGACAATTTCAACATGAGAAAAGCGTTCTTGAATTTCGTTGAGGTCTCGAAGCGTAGGTGCAAGATTTTTACGTATATATATAAAAAAAGACAATTTTTTTCTTATTTTATCCTTAACATTAACTACATATTTCCTAGATCTATTGAGACGATATATCAATTAATATAAATATTATGATAAAATATATTTATTTATTAATTCTTATGAGACGTGTAAAATCAATACTGAACAAATAAAAGTGTACGGAAGGAATACTATAATTTATTTTGTAATAAAGTCGAAACTTTAAAATTAAAAGACCCTTTATATTTCTTCTTTAGTAAGGGTGGATTGAACCTCTTAAATAGAGAATTAATAATCCTCGAGATCCTAACATAAATGGTTTAATGAACCTCTTAAATAGAGAATTAATGAACCCCTGTCACTTTTACTTGTCTAGATTGAACTTTAAAAAATAAAAGTAATAGTTAATATGGTTATTTTATCATAATATTCATAATAATATATGTTTAGTCTTAGATCTTAGGAATGATTTGGGAAATAAATAATTAATGTCAAAGGTAAAACATGAAAAAAATATTTTTCTCTTGATATGCTAAAAATGACAAGCAAAAGTGAAAATGTATTTTTAGTAAAGTGGATATAAGTTGTAACAATCCAGTCGGTCGTTTAGAGAATCGATGCTTTGTTTTGCGTGTCGTCTATTTCAGAAGCTCCGTAACAATTATTTTGACTTGCTTGCAAAATTTGAAGTCAAAACGAATATCATTTGATTTACGTTGGAAGAAGATTTCATTTTGGAATTTCTAGTATTTAATTATTTGGATTAATTGTTTATTTTGGGAAAATATGCTTGGATTGGCGAGCTGATGATTTCTTTGAAATTATAATATTATTTATGACATATAGAAATTGACCGAACTAATTTTAGAGTTCGTTTGGTTGGGTTTTGACAATTAAGTCAGTTTTAGTACTTAATATACTTATTTATGGCAAAAAGATGATCACAAGAAGAAATAAGATTCGGATTGAAAACTTATTGATTATGTTAGCTTCGTATTGATGTTTATGAATTGCAGGGATAGGTGGCATGATTCCCGAGACAATCGGATGAAAATCGTGGAAGAAAATGTAAGTTTTGAAATTTTGAAGTTCTAAGTTTGAGAAGTTTAACCAAGAGTTGACTTTTGGGTAAATGCGTCCGAATTTTAATTTCGATGGTTTCGTTAGGTTCAGAACGTGAAGTTTTAGATGGATGATTGGAACAAGTCACAATTGATTTGGGTGAGTTTCGGACAAGAAAGTAGATTTTAGGAGCTTCTTAAGTTAGATTGGATTTAGTTGACCAAAGTCAACACCGGAGGTAAATTAGTCCTTTTTTTAAAGTTTTATCGATTTCATTAGGTCAGAAATGTAATTTATGACTTTGACGAGTCGTTGATTCGATTTCCGAGAGGTTCGGGTGTGATTTAGGTGGATGATTGATGAACTAGCTTTTGAGATAATTTGGAGTTGACTACGGTCAACAGCAGGTCAAGACGACCTCGTTTGGGTGTTTTGAGAGTTCGAGCATATTCGCATGATGATTTTGTACTTGTCCACAAATTTGGTTAAATTCCGATGAGTTTGGATTTTATGGCGTTTGTTTTTTGTTTCGACATCGTTGGTACCATTTTGGCAAATGAGCTTTGATTTGTGTTTTGATTGAACCGTTAGATCTGTATCATAATTTCAAAACTATAACAGTTGAAATCATCGCGTTTCGACATCGTATAAGGGAAATATTGTCATTTTACTAAAAAGTGTTGTTGATGGTTTTCCGGTGTAAAACAAATTGGCCTTTGCGATTGCGACACGTGGCCTCGTGATCGCGATGAAGGAAAATACCTAGACAATGTATAAATCAGAAAGATTCAAAATATTTAGTATTTTGGGCATATGTTGAGTTCTAGAGCTCCGTTTGAGATAATTTTTGCGGCATTGGTCTTGTATCACCGAGGGTGTAAGTGTCTAACCCTTATTTCGGTGTTTTCCCATGATTATTTTCATTAGTTTCGTATTTGGATTGTAGAAATTGGGGTTTTGAATCCAAAAGCTGAAAAGTTGTAAATCATGAATTTGACTATCAAGATGCTGGATATTTTTTATTGAGTTTTCTGGATTTAGACTTATTAAGCTATGGGTAAATCAATTTCGAAAGAAAATTTCAGTTTTACCCTTGGGGGCTCAGGGTTACCTTTTTGGAGTCATTTTTGGATTCTGAACTAAAGTAAATCAATATGGGTATCATGGGACTCGTTTAACCTCGTAGAGTACTATTTTGACTATATTGAACCTGATTTTGCAATGAAATAAACCTTCGGGGCTCGCGATTGGCTTTTTGAGTGACTTTTTTGGACCCGAATTATTATCATAGCAATATGGGTGTCTACATGCTCGTGTACTTATGTAGGTTACGTATTTAAACAGTTTGGGATCGTTCAGAGGATTTAAAGAAGGGCAAGTCCATGTGGTGATCGATTGATCTTCGGACTTCAAATCAGGCAAGTTGAGATCTTGATTTGCATTTGGGGGACTATCATCAACAACATTCATTTTATCTTAAACTAAGAGATTCCTTTTAACACAAATACCTACATCATACGAGGCCTTAAGAAAGAGCTCCTAATCCATTAAGAATAGAGTCGTTACACTTCCGACTGTCATCATGGAGATAATATACCATTTTACTCTTTCATACGAATCAACAAGACAATATACATCATTTCTAACTTTCGTGAAACTACCAAGGTAAGATACATTATTTCTATCTTTCATGAAAACCAACAAGAGCCATAAGATGTCAATAAGGACGAGATGCTATAAGGTACGAAAAGTACTCCCAACAATGGACAAACAAGAGTCATGTACTTAATGGAACATAAATATAGGCATCTGAAACTCAACAAGAATGGAGTCGATTTGAAATACGTTTCGTTTCATTTTCATTGTTTAACAAAATCATGCCAAAATATGAATACGCCTTAACATACCTTATACTGAATCCTTACACATCCATCCGAGCTTAGCCTCTTTCATCCTGAATCTACGGTCAACAATAAGGACACTAATGTCACTACAATGAGCTTAATAACAATTATCGAGCGGCAAGCTCATTCTTATATGAAATCGGACAACACCTCCCCTAGTTTCTTTACTTTCTCAAACTCTCATCAATACAAACAACATAAGAACAACATCATATCCAAGCTATTCCATCCATCTCCAGCCACAACAATTATAACCATGACTTCAAAATAGTCTCGTACCACACGATATCGACAAGCTCGTTCTACGACAATTTGGACAACATCTCTCCCTTTTCTTTTACATATCCCCAAATTCATAATATCACAACTACATACAAGACATCATCAACAACCAGCAATCACACATTCAGCCCTTTAATAACACAAGAATAGTCCCAACAACCCACTACAACAACATTCAACACTAGTTTATAACTTTTAGTTGCTATTCCACATTTTTTCATGGAGATAACACAACTATAACTAGCATCGACTCATATACATCTAGGGAAGGGGATTTATTACCTTCAATACCACCAAAACAACTCAGATTATAGCTTGCTTCAACCTAGAACAACTTCCAAAACAGTCCAATACAACACAACAATTTAAACATGGTTTCCGACCTTTATCTCATAAGTTCTTAACTAAACAACACTTGAAATAGTTCAATAAACTATTATACACATATAAGAAGAGAAACCCTACCTTATATATCAAGGGCAATCTGTTCTTGGACCTTACATCATCATGAAGCAACTTCAAATCCAGCCATAACAAGAAAGAAGAGGAGCAATCTTGCACCATGACTTATTAGAAGGGAAATTCATGTTGTAATTTTGAAAAGCTTTACTTGAATGGTAAGAGAACTCTTAGATGAGCTTTGGGAGTATTTTTGGAACAGTTGGGCCGAGATATGACTTAACATAAGGGTTGCACCGCTTAAGTAAGGAATTGGAAATTTCCACCGCCTATGTGGGTCCCAATGAGATCTGTTTGCGCAGTTTCGCAGAAATGCAAATATCTCTCTACTCCAATGTCATATTAATACACCGCTTAATGAGATGGAAACTAGACTCATAGACCTTCAATTTCATGGGTGGATCACCCCGTAACTCTTAGTAGATTGAGATAAAATTATTGTGACATCTGACCCAAATTTCAACGAACTTCTTAGCGTAACTTGCGACGGCCTTTGTCGACTTTTGGTTTACAACTCGCTTGAATTCAAAACTTAACATACGACTATTATACGCTTTAAATACCTCATAAAATTACCATAGAATATTAAGCACTCCTAATCTAACCTCAAAAGTAGGGGTAATAACATTCTTAATCTTGTCGACTTTCGACGAAACTTATTTTTTCTTCGATTCGTTTAACTTCTAAATCTTCCAACCCTCTTGGTACTTGCTGATCATGATCTTAAACCTTTGTAACCTCCCAAGGTAACATGATTAACTTACTTTGTATAATTTTAAGGATGATCTCATTTCCGAGCTTACATCAATTGACTTACGACGTACTTGACATATGAAAATTCAGGATGTAACATCATTCCCCCCTTTAGAACAGTCGTCCTCGAAAGTTGAATTGATGCGCTTAATGGCCTTATATCTTATCGGCTCATACAAACACTTTAGTACAATCCTTGCCATCTAGGAAACCGTTCTGTAAACCAATTCAGAACTCAAGACGTTCCCCCCTTTAGACTTCTTCCATTAGAACTGATCGTTGGGACTCTCCCGAACTTATAACTACCACTGCCTTCTGTCAATTGTTTCCTTTTACTCTTTTAGCCAAATTCCGGGCCTCACTTTGCGAAGGTAAACAAGACTATAACAAGTTGTTCCTCTGGGCATCTATATGTATACTAAAGCTCCTTGCTTGGTAATTTGTCGAACTTAATGACTACTATTATATTCTGTAAGGAAACCTCTTTTATGATATTGCTACTTCAGGAGTGTGTGTATATATATATATATATATATATATATATATATATATATATATATATATATATATACTAAAGCTCCTTGCTTGGTAATTTGTCGAACTTACGACTACTATTATATTCTGTAAGGAAACCTCTTTTATGATATTGCTACTTCAGGAGTATATATATATATATATATATATATATATATATATATATATATATATGATGTAGAGAATTTTTCTCTAACACGTCTTCAATTGTAATCACAACAATCTTATGAAAATATTACCACTTCTGGTGGTTATAGGCATAACTAAATTTAGTCATAACAAATCTTAAGAAGAAATATTATCACTGATCGTAGACTTCTCAACATAACAATAGCAAGATATTAGATGCCTTTTTTACTGTCGATTTTCCGAAGCTGAGATATTAAGGAAACAAAACTCAGGAGTAGCAATTGCAATAAGAAGCTCACTTTGCTAAGATAAAGACAAGAAATGATTTTGCTTACTTCAGCCAACCACGAGACCATATTAAGTTCATTCTTACTTTCTAACATGTATAATGAAACATTGATATCAAAGGAATACAAATCCTTCAACCCATTATATAGAAAGTGAGAAATTCCATTATTTAATGGTTGATACTACTTACCTTGGAAGCTGATTTATAGCTAGTGGACTTTCATTTGTTGAGTTTCAGCTTTGGAACGACTAATTGGCGGACGTGTATTTGGCGGCTGATATATTTTACTTTCTCCTGTAACAGAAAGATTGTATATCTGAAATTACATCAAAGTAAGTGGTAAAAATGAAAGAGTGGTTGATAATGTGTTATGAAATAATAATAAAATATAAGGTAAAAAAAGTATGTTGTCAATCTGTATTTGGAAAATAATTTAAAATAAAATCTGGAAAAAAAATATTCAAACCCACTGAATTCATAGTGTTCCTTAAAGAAATTATGCCCCTCAAGTACCTGAGGTTATTGAATATATCCTACCATGATAGAACGAATTAACTCACCAGCGTAGCGATACCTCAAACCCTGATGAACGGCGAACACAACAGACGACAGAAATCACACACAGAAAATATTTGAAATGCAGAAAAGAAAGAAGATGATCAGAATTTTCATAAGGAAAATTTAAAGGATGGCTAAATATTTATAGCCAACAACACGTGTCTGTTAAGAAATTAGGTGTGTCTTTTTTGAAAAGGCATGCCTTTTCGACAAAAAATTGTCTTTCCGAAAAAGTCAAAGGAAATAAACCTTTCATTTCTCATTCACACCGAAAATAGCCAAAGAAATCGGGGAGAGAGAGGTTTTATTGCTCTTGAAACTAATTGACGTACAAATAAACTAAATTGACTTCCTATTTATAAAAGAAAAGAAGTTGCTGCGAGGCTTTTCAGGAAGCTGTTGCGAGGCTTTTCAGAAGCAGCTGACAAGCTGCCTGCTTGATTGCAAGTATGAGAAAGTTGTTGCAAGGCTTTTCAGGAAGCTGCTTGCATGAGCTACTTGCAAGTTTCTTGCTTGATTGCAAGCATGAGGAAGCTGCTGCAAGGCTTTTTAGGGAGTTGCTTGCAAGCTGCCTGCATGAGCTACTTGCAAGTTGTTTGTGAAATAAATAATCCCTTGATTATTTTCATTGATTGAAAGACTATATATACAAGTTACATATTTCCATAATAGGAGAATCATATTCCTATTCTACTCATAAAACCCTATTCTAGTTGGATACTAAATATACAATTATGGTAATACAAATATTATGATAAGTGTACAATACTAATCACCACAATATTACATAAACTAGGAGACTACAATATTACCTAAATATGTACACCATATATGGTTTACCTATGGAATCCGAGAGCAACAATATACATAATATACACATGTATATCGTGTGTATATTATGTATATTTAACACACACCCCGCAGTCATAGCAGGCGGTCTTCGAACGCTGAGACTGTCCCTAAAATCTTCAAAAAGTACCGAGGGAAGATCCTTTGTAAAGATGTCGGCAATTTGATATCATGACCGGACATGACAAACGCGTACCTGACCGCGAGTAACCTTTTCGCGGACAAAGTGAATGTCCATCTCGATATGTTTAGTGCGCTGGTGCTGAACCGGATTACCAGAAAGGTAGATGACACTAATATTATCGCAATAAACCAAGGTTTCTTTCTGAATAGGTGAATGAAGCTCCAATAGCAAATTACGTAACCAATATGATTCCGAGATCACATTAGCTACCCCTCGATACTCGGCCTCGACACTGGATCGTGACAATATCGACTGACGTTTTGCAGACCATGAGACCAGGTTATTGTCAAGAAACATACAATAACCAGACGTAGATCGTCTAATGTCTGGACAGCCACCCCAATCAGCATCCGTATACGAGACAAGTGTGGTTGTCGAGGAAGGATATAAATGCAACTCATAGTCAAGTGTACCCTGAATATACCGAATGATATGTGCTCAACTCTGGAATTATGCATGAACAAACACACTTGTTGGAAACACATACGTAATATCTGGTCTCGTAAATGTAAGATACTGAAGGGCCCCTGTAAGATTGCGATAGCGGGTGGGATCCTCGTATGGTACGTCGGCCGCGACACTAAGCTTGGGCTTAGTATCAATTGGAGTGGAAGTGGACTTACAGGATGACATCCCAGCCCTCTCGATGATCTTAGTTGCATACTTCCTTTGAGATAAGAAGAACACATCTGAATGACGAGTGACAACAATCCCCAAAAAGTAACTCAAGGGCCCCAAGTCTTTCATAGAAAACTCAGAGCTGAGCATGGTCATGATAGACTGGCGTAAGGCATAGAAAGAGGCATTTAAAATAATATCATCCACATATAACAGAATATAGGCCAAGGACGAACCACGACGGTAGATGAACAAGGAATTATTCGACCTGTTGTGAGTGAACCCAATAGTCGAAACATAGTCTGCAAACCTCGTATACCAGGCCTGGGGAGACTGCTTAAGCCCATATAAGGACTTCTTCAACAAACATACATGATGAGGATGTTTGGGATCCCTGAATCCCAAAGGCTGATGCATATAGACTGTTTCCTTGAGATCCACATGTAGGAAAACATTCTTTACATCTAACTGATGAATATGCCATGCCTTCGAAAGATCCAAGCTAAGCACAGTGCGAATGATAGCTGGCTTGACCACCAGACTAAATGTCTCACCATAATCTACACCAACCTGCTGAGTCTTACCATCACCCACAAGTCGCGTCTTATGTCGAGCAAATGAACCATTTAAATTCTCCTTATGAGCAAAAATTCACATAGACATGATAATATTAATACCAGATGGACGGGGCACCAACTCCCACGTCTTATTATCAATAAGAACATTATATTCATTGGTCATAGCAATTTTCCAATTCGGGTAATTTAAGGCAGACACAAGATTACGGGGTAGGAGGGATTTAGGGACATTAGAATGTACATTAAAATGTCTTTTTGGTTTAAAAACACCCCGTTGACTACGAGTGACCGGTCTATGACTCGAGGAAGAATTTGGTGGATTTCGGGAATTTGCTGGGCTCGGGACGGACTAAGCGGCTGACGATGGGCCTCTTGGCCCAACTCGATAAAGGAGTAAGGCTGGACCGGTTCGAGGTGGGCTCGCCCAATCGAAGCGGCCCGATGGCGATCTTGCGGCCAGCGATGGGTGACAATCAGTGGGGCGGTAGTGCCACCGAGAATTTTGGGTATGGGAGACGTCCAAAAAATGCTGAATAATATACGGGAATATTGTTCTATAAATATGTCTACATCCCGGAACACGTTTCATCCTGCCCTTACAGTTTATAACATCAAGAATAACATATCTCTTGTTCTTGAAATAGAAAACGTCCAATATGCGACGTGGGCCGAACTGTTCAAAATTCACGCACGCTCGCATCAAGTCATCCATCACATAATCTCTGCGGCTCCTGAGGATACGGAGGTGCCAAAACGCGAGGATGATCCTAAGTTATGGACGACTCTCGATGCCACTGTCCTCCAGTGGATATATTCCACAATTTCTACAGACCTTTTGCAAACGATTATTGAGCCTGACGCTACAACACATGCAACTTGGGATAGACTGCGTGATATATTCCAAGATAATCAAAATTCTAGAGTCGTTACTCTTGAGCAGGATTTCTCCCACGTCAATATGAAAGATTTTCCTAATGTTTCAGCTTATTGCAAAAGATTAAAGGAATTGGCGGACCAACTTCACAACGTTGGCGCGCCAGTTTCGAATGATCGTTTGGTCCTCCAAATGGTTTTCGGCCTCTCCGAGGCCTATAGTGGTGTTGGAAAGCTTCTTCGGCAAAATAATCCGCTTCCGCAATTTTATCAGTCTCGTTCTATGCTTACACTCGAAGAAGTAGGCATGGCAAAACGAGCGGCTACCGGTGCTAGTCCAGTAGTCTTGATGATCGAGTCCACGGTTTATCCTACCGATTCCAACAACTCAGGCTAAAACCACAATAACGGTGGCGACAAAAAGGGTGGAAATTAGAAAAATGGCAAGAACCGCGATGGCAACAACGGCGGCAGCCGACAGAATGGTGGTGGCGGTGGCGGCCCTCGCGGTGGTCAGCAACAGCAGTTCTGGACCCCACAGTAGGCCCCTATGCAGTGACAGTGGGCCCCACAGCCACAATTTGAGCCCAGCCCAGTTTCGTCCCACTGGTAGTGGGCAGCCCAACAGCAGTCCAGGCCTAATTCTGTCTGGACTATGTACAACCAGTCATCTGGGCTGAGGTAGCAAGCAGGGGTACTTGGGCCTCGGCCCCCGCAAACCCATCACGCAGCGGCACCCACATCTACAGACATCGAAGCCGCAATGCACACACTTGGTTTAAATCCTCCGAACCCAAATTGGTATATGGACACCGGTGCCACTACCCACATGATATCCGATTCAGGTACACTCTCATCTTATTCCAATTTGAGCAACCCTAGCCGCATAATTGTTGATAATGGTAATTCTATTCCAATTCGTGGTTATGGTCATAAAACTTTATCTCCCCCTCATCCACCTCTTATCTTGAAAAACACCATACACGCCCCCAAATTGATTAAAAACTTAGTCTTTGTTCGTAAATTCACTACTGACAATTCTGTTTCTATTGAATTTGATCCATTTGGTTTCTCTGTGAAGGATTTCAAGACGGGGAGTCCTCTCATGAAGTGTGATAGTAGGGGAGATCTTTATCCTATCACACCCAGTTTCGGTCCATCAAGTCAAGCCCTGCCATCCGCCTTTGCAGTCATTTCTCCTTCCTTGTGACATGCTCGTCTTGGTCATCCAGGATCATCTATTTTGTCGTCATTAGATAAAATAGTTTTATTTCCTGTAAGGGTACGAGTAGTACTCCAAATTGTCAGTCTTGTTCTCTAGGAAAAATTGTTAAGTTGCCATTTGTAGACTCAAATTCTCATACTTTAATGTCATTTGATATTATTCATAGCGACTTATGGACGGGCTCCTGTTCTTAGTTCTGTGGGTTATCGATATTATGTTATCTTTTTGGATGATTATTCTAAGTTTTTATGGACGTTTCCAATAGCGAAAAAATCTCAAGTTTTTTCCGTCTTCTTAAGATTTAGAGCATTCATTAAAACTCAATTCGAATGAGAAATAAAAAATATTCAATGTGATAATAGCAAAGAATATGACAATGGGGTGTTTCGGAAATTCTGTGCTAATAATGGAATCAATTTTCTTTTTTTTTTGTCCTCATACATCTTCACAAAATGGAAAAGTCGAACGCAAAGTTCGTTCCATAAATAACATTGTCCGAACTTTATTAATTCATACTTTCGTACCCCCGTCTTTTTGGCATCATGCTCTCCAAATGACTACCTATCTCCTTAACATAATTCCTTCCAAAGGTTTGACATATATTCTTCCCCCCTTCAAATTTTATATAATAAAATTCCTTCATATTCATATCTTCGGGGTTTTGGGTGTTTGTGTTATCCGTTATTCCCGTCCACCACAATTAACAAACTTCAGGCCCGGTCTACTCCCCGTGTGTTTTGGGTTTTCCGTCTAATCATCGTGGCTACAAATGCTCTGATACCATGAAAGAAATAATCCCTTGATTATTTTCATTGATTGAAAGGTTATATATACAAGTTACATATTTCTATAATAAGAGAATTTTATTTCTATTCTACTCCTAAAACCTTATTCTACTTGAATACTAAATGTACAATTATAGTAATACAAATATTATGGCAAGTGTATAATACTAATTACATCACAATATTACCTAAACTAGGAGACTACAATATTACCTAAATATGTACACCATATACGGTTTATCTATGGAATCCGAGAGCAACAATATACATAATATACACATGTATATCGTGTGTATATTATGTATATTTAACAGTTTGCTTGATTGCAAGCTTATCCAGAAAACTGCGAGAATAGTTAAATAGATATCCATAATACAGTGTATTTATAACAGTTGAAATTTTAAAAAAATGTTATATTACATTGATGATAGAAGTGGAAAAATGGTAGTCGTGTTTATTGTTCGGATTGAGTTGGCTTATGCCTATGGAAAAAAAAATCAGAATACCTATGTTATCTTGCTAAATACATCAACTTGTTTTTTAAATTGGTAACATGCTAAATACATCAACTAAATCATATTAGGCATAAAACAAGTTGTATTAGTTTGGGGGGTTTTGCAGTTCTTAGATTATTGTAGTTTTTAGGTTTTTCATTGCTCTTATATTTTTCGATTAATCATACAGTTTTCTATAAAATTACTTTATATCTTTGTATCTTGGTCTATTTGCCTCTCCTTTTCATTTCATTTAGTTCGTTTAACTTATATGAAAAAACATAATGTCAATAATTCACAACATCCATATTATGTGTAGAAGAAATATTAGCTTATATTCAGTAAATGTAATTAATGTATTTTTGGAAGCTCAGTGTCATTATTCATTAAGATTAATTTAACTAAAAGTGATGTTTTGGACTGTAAAAGGTTGATTTGTCTAATATAAGATGGCAGGAAAGAAATGCATTTTAAAAATAACTTATTAAAAGTAACACTCTGGTAGAATTTCTTACTTAGTATCTTATTTTAGATGTTTATCGAGTATTTTATAACTAATGGCCAAAAGAAAGCTGCAATGATAAATGTTGTAAATCAAAAGGTATTTCTTGTATTTTATTATGTCCTCCAGACCTCCATATTCATATTTACCGAAATTATCAGTTGTCTAACTTATGTCACTGTGATCGAAGTCTATAAATGCAGTAAAAATGGTTTGCACCACTTGCAGTATTTATGTTTTCCAGAGAAATTATAACGTTTGAACATGCAAACTTTTTCAAAATTTTAACTCTGTTTGAACAGCTTTAAAATTGTTTCTCTCGAAAACAGGCTTTGGCTTTTTCAATAGACTTGGCATGATGCCTTTGGATTAAATTTGAGTCAGTAAACCAAAAAAATCATGTTACAACATTTGTTAGGACAATCTTTGGAATTGTTCTCCAGGAGAGTGAGTTGAAGCTGAAACAAGTTCATGCTGAAATTTTACTACATATTCATTTTTTCAATATCAACTCCTAATTTGTTCTTGATTCCTCTCTTCTTTAACTTGAGTGCAGAGATGTTCATCAGAGCTAGATGTGCTCACCCCTTAAAAGCAAACTTGTTTAACCCGGAAAAAGGTATACGTGAATTGATTCATAAGGAAACGTAAAAAATAATTAGAGATGAATAAGCAAATGCAAATAATAAGTAATATAAATAGTCTGAATCGTTAAAATCTTGATTGAGACTTGTCTCTGAGATTGATCCGATTGCTTTGAACCCGAGTTAATATTAAGAGCTTGAGTATCTTAAGTTTATAATGAAATTGTGCAAGTGAATGTAATGAGAATCAGATGTCCTTCCAATATGAAGATTAGACTCCTTTTATAGTTAACGATACAAGATATTGACGTTAAAAAAACAATCTCTAATTCAATGCACTTAAACGAGAATAATGCATATTTAATGAGAAAATGAGAAAGGAGTAATTGCCGACATCATGCCCAGAGCAGTTACGTGTTTGTTAAATATACACGGTATGCCCACGGTTTGGGCTAATGATTTGGTATTGTTTGTTGTAATATTTTAGTGTAAATATTACATTATTAGAATTGTACACTTACCATAATTGTATAGTTAGTGTCCAAGTAGAATAAGATTTTAGGAGTAGAATATGAATATGATTTTCCTATTATGGAAATTGTAAATTGTATATATACTCTTTCATTAATGTGAATAATCAAGGAATTATTTCTTTCATGGTATCAAGAGTCTAAGTTTATTTTCTCTCCCAAATATTTCCGTCCAAACATCCCGGAATCCGACCTCTCTTCCTCGGGTTCCGTGCCCGAAAATTATTTTTCTTCTCAAATTTCTTCTTCCGAATCCCTACATCACGTCTTGTGTTGCTATTATGGATAAGAACATGTTTCACCCTGCCCTTGTTGTTTTTAATATCAAGAATCACATTCCTATCGTTCTTGAGATAGAAAACGTCCATATGCGACGTGAATTGAATTGTTCAAAGTTCATGCACGCTCATGAAAGACTTGTGGCCATTGAGTTATTTTTTGGAGATTGATGTCACTCGTCATGCATGTGGATTGTTCTTATCACAAAGGAAGTATGCAGCCGAGATCATTGAGAGGGCTGGGATGTCATCCTGTAAGTCCACTTCCACTCCGGTTGATACTAAACCCAAATTGGGTGCTGCAGATGGCTCCCCTTACGAGGATCCGACCCGATATCGCAGTCTTGCTGGGGCCCTTCAGTATCTTACGTTCACGAGACCAGATATTACATATGTCGTACAACATGTGTGTTTGTTTATGCATGATCCCAAGGTTGAGCACATGAATGCGCTCAAACGCATTATTCAGTACATCCAGGGGACACTTGACTATGGCTTGCATTTATATCCGTCATCGACGTCTACACTTGTCTCGTATACTGATGCTGATTGGGGTGACTGTCCGGATACCAGACAATCTACGTCTGACTATTGTATGTTTTTTGATAACAACTTGGTCTCCTGGTCTGCGAAATGTCAGTCGACTTTATCCCGCTCCAGTGTAGAGGCCGGGTATCGAGGGTCAGCCAATATGATCTCTGAATCATGTTGGTTACGTAATCTGCTTGTAGAGCTTCATTGTCCTATTCAGCAAAGGGACTTTGGTTTATTGTGATAATGTTAGTGCCATCTACCTTTTTGGTAATCCAGTTCAGCACCAACGCATTAAACATATCGAGATGGACATTCACTTTGTTCGCGAAAAGGTCGTTTGTGGACAAGTACGTGTCTGCCATGTCCCTTTCAGGTATCAAATTGCAGACATCTTTACAAAGGGTCTTCCCTCGGTCCTTTTTGACGTTTTTAGGGACAATCTCATCGTACGAAGACCGCCCGCTATGACTGCGGGAGTGTGTTAAATACACGGTATGCCCACAGTTTAGGCTTATGATTTGGTATTGTTTGTTGTAATATTTTAGTGTAAATATTACATTATTATAATCGTACACTTACCATAATTGTATAGTTAGTGTACAAGTAGAATAAGATCTTAGGAGTAGAATATGAATATGATTTTCTTATTATGAAAATTGTAAATTGTATATATACTCTTTCATTAATGAGAATAATCAAGGGATTATTTCTTTCAGTGTTCTGTCTCTTCGACTTTCTGCCGGTATCACCTGATTCAAACACTACCCCATCCTGCTCGAACACCCGAACTTATATTAAAGCCTCACCCCGAGTCAACCCACACTGGGTGCACATTAACCCTTGACCTCACAATCATGTCATGATGATTTCCACCATATACAAAACTACAGGTGCATTGTAAGCATATCTCCGTGGACAAAATATAAATTGTAGTCCACTTATAAATAAGTCAAGACATCCACGAGAATCGTTTCTACAACGGCACCACAAAGTGCACCAATTGCTCAAACAGCAAACCCTAGAGCATCAAAGTCGGCAGAAATTGAAAAATTCAAACATGTCAAATTTACTACCCAAAACATAACTCCACCATGCTTTGTTTTGGTGTTTAAGCTGAATGTATCATTAACAGTTTAAAGCAACATTGCTGTAGTTAAAGGCAGTAATTAACAAAAGCTGAAGATGAACACCATGAATTGAAAGAAGAAATACCAATAAAATCAACCTACATATTGAATTGAGAGAAGTTAACAAGAAAAATCATGTTACGACGTTTATTTGAAGTGTCTTTAGAAATGTTTTCCACGAGAGTTACTGGGATTTTGGATAGGACTTGGATGCATTAAACAAATTTTGAAAGAAGAAACACTAATAAAATCTAATCAACAACATTAAATCTAAGCTCTTTCACCCCTAATCCTTCTAGCCAGCTGGATGTCCTTGGGCATGATGGTAACCCTCTTGGCATGAATAGCACACAAGTTGGTATCCTCAAACAAACCAACAAGATAGGCTTCAGCTGCTTCTTGCAAAGCCAAGACAGCATGGCTTTGGAAACGCCTTGAAATCCTCACAAGCCTCTGGAACGGCAATTTCCTGATCAACAGCTCCGTACTCTTCTGCTACTTGCGAATTTCCCCAAGAGCAACAGTTCCTGGCCTGTATCTATGTGGCTTCTTAACTCCTCCGGTTGTTGGGGGCAGATTTACAGGCAGCCTTTGTGGCAAGCTGCTTCCTTGGTGCCTTGCCAACAATAAACAAAAGGAAAAAGAAATCGAACCTTAAGCAACTTTTAAGTTTTGAGAAGACGTGGATGGAGACATATTGGGTTAACGTGTGAAAGCCGGGGTTGGTTAGGATTTGTTTTCTACTTTACCAAAATCAGAAGTAGAAAATTCATGGTCATTAACATCTCCAATCTCAAAGATCGTCAGGTAATGAAAGTTTTGGGTGCATTAAAAACCCACAAAAAGTTTCGGATGAACACTAAAAATCTGAGGCACTAAAAATCTGAGGTCAAGTTTTTTACTATAGTGGTATTTTTTCAGCATCGACCGGCCATTAACGAAAGAAAAACCAATGGCGGTGATGTCATCTGAATTCCTAAGATTCTGCACTCTTTTTTCCTTAGTCCGGTTTTTATCCCGAAGAGGATTTTTCCGGCAAGGTTTTCAATGAGCCAGTAGCGAGGGTGATTACATGACTTTCCGGCAAGAAGGAAGGAATCATTTCCACTTCCCATCACTTCAGTAAACTTTGATCCGAAAAGTGTGGGGACTATTTGTATACGATAAAAATCGGCACGACACGTGACATGATTTAAGTATGAGACCGAAGGGAATAGCAATGTTTTGTATCGAATATGGGTTACACTAGGGTGAGTCCAGGTATTAAGGCAAGGCCGAGTGGCAGCCAAACCAGATGACATCGAATGGCGATCGAGCCAGTTGACATCGGAGGAAAATCTGAAGGTACTCAGTTTGTAATCAAACCAGACATGGTGCCAACCATTATTCAGTCGTTACAGCCGTTATAACCGTTATTCTTCAGTCATTAAGATGCTATCAATGGCCATAATTATCATTGATGACATTTAAGTGGAGAAGGAGTTTAAATCTTTAATGTTTGTAATTGATAGCTATAAAAAAAGTCCAACCTTCATGTAGGAGGGCATCCAATTACTTATGCTTGTATGCTCAAATTTATTAAGAAGATAGCCACTAGATCTCATTTTTGGATCATAACCGGAGCTTTAGCTGAGGACCGAACAAATTTTGCTAAGAAGATTCATTCAAGTTTGAAAGAAATAATCCATTGATTATTTTCATTAATTGAAAGAGTATATATACAATTTACATATTTTCATAATAGGAAAATCTTATTCCTATTCTACTCCTAAAACCTTATTCTACTTGGACACTAACTATACAATTACGGTAATACAAATATTATGCTAAGTGTACAATACTAATTACACCACAACATTACCTAAACTAGGAGACTAAAACATTACTTAAAATCTAGACCATATACACGGTCATATATACAAAATCGAGGCCGAATATACATAGGATATACACGTGTATATCATGTATATCCTATGGATATTTAACACACACCCGCAGTCATAGCGGGCAGTCTTCGTACGCTGAGACTGCCCCTAAAATCTTCAAAAAGGACCGAGGGAAGTCTCTTTGTAAAGATGTCTGCAATTTGATACATGGAAGGGACATGTCAGACGTGTACTTGTCCACGAACTACCTTTTCATGAACAAAGTGAATGTCCATCTCGATATGTTTAGTGCGCTGGTGCTGAACCAGATTACCAGAAAGGTAGATGACACTAACATTATCACAATAAACCAATGTCGCTTTCTGAATAGGACAATGAAGCTCCAACAACAAATTACATAACCAATATGATTTAGAGACCACATTAGCTACCTCTCGATACTCGGCCTCTGCACTGGAGCGGGACAACGTCGACTTACGTTTTGAAGACCATGAGACCAAGTTATTACCAAAAAACATACAATATCCAGACGTAAACCGTCTAGTGTTCGGACAGCCACCCTAATCATCATCTGTATACGAGACAAATGTGGACGTCGATGAAGGATATAAATGCAAGCCATAGTCAAGTGTCCCCTTAATATACCGAATGATGCGTTTGAGTGCATTCATGTGCTCAACCATGAGATCATGCATAAACAAACACACCTGCTGTACGGCATACGTAATATCTGGTCTCGTGAATGTAAGATACTGAAGGGCCCCTACAAGACTGCGATAGCGGGTCAGATCCTCATATGGTGCGCCGGCCGCAGCACCAAGCTTGGGCTTAATATCAACTGGAGTGGAATTGGACTTACATGACGATACCCTAGCCCTCTCAATGATCTCAGTTGCATACTTCCTTTGGGATAAGAACAACCCACCTGCATGGCGAGTGACATCAATCCCCAAAAAGTAACTCAAAGGCCCCAAGTCTTTTATAACAAACTCATAACTGAGCAGTGTCATGATAGACTGGCGTAAAGCATCGGACAAGGCAGTCAAGATAATATCATCCACATATAATAGTATATAAGCCAAGGAAAAACCACGATGATATATGAACAAGGAATTATCTGACCTGTTGTGAGTGAACTCAATAGTCGAAATATAGTCGACAAACCTCTTATACCATGCCCGTGGAGACTGCTTAAGCCCATATAAGGACTTTTCAACAAACATACATGATGAGGATATTTGGGATCCCTAAACCCCAAGGGCTGATGCATATAGACTGTTTCATTGATATCACCCTGTAAGAAACCTTTCTTCACATCTAACTGATGAATGAGCCATGTTTTCGAAAGAGCTAAGCTGAGCACAGTGCGAATGGTAGCCGGCTTGACCACTAGACTAAACGTCTTACCACAATCCACACCAACCTGATGAGTCTTACCATCACCCACAAGCCGAGCCTTATGCCTTGCGAATGAATCGTCTGAATTGTCCTTATGAGCAAAAATCTACACAGACCTAATAATATTAACATCAGATGGACGGGGCACCAACTCCCACGTCTTATTATCAATAAGAGCATTATATTTATCGGTCGTAGCAATTTTCCAATTCGGGTCATTTAACGCAGACACATGATTACGGATTGAGCCCAAGAGTGTGCATCGCGACCTCGATGTCAGTTGGTATGGCCACTGCCGAATGGGCCTACTGCCACTGGTTCGGTTGAGGGTGTGGCCCAAGTACACTGGGTTGCTGGCCAGTGTACCTCGGGCTGGGCCTGGCCCAAGTTCCCGAAGGAAAAGGGTAGGGAGGGACAACCCAAGGCCACTGCCAAGCCTAATGTGGCGGTCCACTACCCCATTAGGCCCGCGGCTGTCATGCATGTCCGAAGCTCTACTGCTGGCTGCCGCCACCTCCACTACTCCGGTGGCCACCACCCTTGCCACCACCGTGGCCACCATCACAATTTTTACCTCCATTATTGCCGTTTCGTTCCCTTTGACCACGGTTTGGCGGCATCTTTTCAAATTGTGAAGAGTTATCATCGGACGGAGTGACAACCATGGCAGAATTTGATATGGTGGCTGTCTTTTTGGTAAAACCCGCTTCTTCTAGTATGAGCATAGAACGGGCTTGGTAAAATGGCGGAAGAGGGTTGCTTTGGCGGATGAGTGTACCAACGCCACTAAACGCGTCAGTGAGACTGACAACCATTTGTAAAACAAGCCGATTGTTAGTTACCGGCGCCCCGACGTTCTTGAGTTGGTCCGACAAAACCTTGAGCCGTTGATAATATGCGGATGCATTGGAAAAATTCGTAATGTCAGTGATAGAGAATTCTTGCTCAAGTATGACAGCCCAAGAATTTTTATTATCCTGAAATATGTCACGTAATCGAACCCAAGTCTCTATTACCGCGGAGTCGGGTTCAAGAATCGTATTCAATAAGTCACTCGAAATTGTGGCATAAATTCACTGGGGAACAGTTGCATCGAGGGTCAATCATAATTCCTTTTCATCATCGGTTTTCGGCACCTTCTCCTTGCCTTTTTCCGGTGGAATGATGTGATAGGTAACCGGTGTGACCTACAATGAATTTTGAAGAGCTCTGTCCATGTCGCATAATGGACGTTCTCCATCTCAAGAGTGATGGAGATATGAGACTTAATGTTTGAAACAGCTAAGGCTGAATGAAAATTTGATTTCTATTTAGACATGGCTGACGGGACAAAAGAGAGGAAGGAAGAGAGGAGGACGGTGGTGCCGAATGGACGGTGGAGCTAAGAGAGAGGAGGACGGCGGAACTCCTAGGGTTGTGCGAAATTTTTAAAATTTTCTCTAGAATCTGATACCATGAAAGAATTTGATTCCTTGATTATTTTCTTCCAAAGAGGTGAGTAATATACTCATTAATTTATAAACGGCCAAATCTAACCACTAGGTCCTATATATGCGGGGAATACGAGCAATTAGTTAGTGGTTTGAGACTTTTGATTAGTCCTTTATACAGATAGTTGAATATTGAGGACTTCTCATGTGGAATCAATCAAACCTAAGGTCCATTCCTTCATAGCAAACCGTAAGATATTGATAGGTCTAAATCAAAAGGTAGCTACAATGAATGAAGAGACAGCTTAGTGTATTTGCATACACCTTATAGTTATTCTTATCCAACAATCTATCAAAAGATATTAGGATATAAAATACAAGCCCTACTTTTTCCTGCAATGTTGTAGAGTCGAGAGTGGTATATATGTCCAAGTGATAATGTAGGATATTGATTTGGGATCCAAAATAAGCAATAATACTCCCCCTCCCCCTACCATGCCCTAACCCCATTGGGCCTCCCCCTCCCTCCCACTACCCGCTCTCCCACTCCACCCTCAAATTTTCTATTTTATATATTTATTTTATTTTTATAATTTTTTTATAAAAAAGAAAAAGAAAAATATACTTACCCCATCTGAGCCCATATAACTTTTGGGTGGATTGGTCATTCGCCCCTCTATTTATTCATTCATCCTTTGAACCGCCCCAACTTGTGCTGAAAACGCCCATCTTACACCCTATTTTTTTGAGATCTGTGACCTTACTCGGCATGATTGCACGGAAGCAGATATGTAACAATCTTGCTTTTGAACCAAATGCTCATCCTTCTTTTTTTTTCCCTCCCCCAATATACTTTTTCTGGCTGCCTGCTGATCTTCAGGTTAGTATTATCTCTCTGCTCCTTTGTTATGTCCGTTGGGAGTATTGGTAATTTGTGCTTATGGTAGTTGAACCTAACTTCCTTTAGGGTTCTTTTAATAAATCAAAGGACTAGGGCTTCAATTTATTTTCCTTTGCTCTTTCGAGTTCATGATGAATCCTCATAATACAGATATCATTGTTGTTACTATATATTAAACCGCTTGACTCTGATTACACTCATTCCATGTATCATTTTGCACAGTTGGTTAAATAATTTGATTTACTGGAGCTGCACTATCCTAAGCAAATCTTATTATTAGATTTTGGTCCTGTTTGGATAAACCATTTGGGATTGATTCTTGACGTAATGACATCAGAAAGTAGTACACTACATAGGAATTCATTGCTCTTAAAGAAAGATGTTATACTGCATAGATTATCCCATTAATCCTATCATAGAAAATTCCAAAATATACTTTGTTGTAGCTTTAGCTGTTTGATCCTTCTTCATTCTTGCCTTTATTTTTGCCAACTTAGAACTGTTAATGGAGCTTTTGCGTGATCTTCAATCTGATTAGTTTTTAATACTTTTATTTTATAACTTGTTTGGTCAAGTTTATTTTTTTTCAAAAGTGCTTATTTTTATCAAAAAATGCTTATTTTAAAAAATTAAGGTATTTGGCCAATTTTTTTTTAAAAAATAAATGTTTTTGGGAAGTAGCAGAAACGATTTTTCAAAAGCTAAAAAATAGATTTTTCCAAGAATATTTTTTTTAAAAATATTTTTGAGAAAAATACACTTATAAGCACTTTTTAAACGATTGGTCAAACATTAATTGTTGTTCAAAAGAGCTTTTAATTCTTTTTCATGTCGGTCATATTGGTAAATATCAGTTTTAGAGTGCAAACAGACAGTTTGTTGTTTGGGTTGAATGTCAAACTTTTGGCTACTTTGCGTATCTATACACCATTCTATACTAGTATAAAAGGAAGAAAAAAGGTCTTTCATTTCCTACGTTTTCTTAGCTAAAAGACTGTAAATTTACAATTTTTTACTCTTCTTTGCTTTACGAATCACAACTTCAAGCATTAGTTATATGGTATAGTTGTAACAAACTACCAACTTTTTACTACAGCTGAATGTTTCTCAAAACACTTTTTATTTTATTCAAGAATAATTAGATATTGAAGTTGTGCAAGTTGCTCAAAAGAGTTCAGTTACTTTGTGTTTTACCTGATATGAATTTCGTTTGTGATTGGTAGATGATCTGGAAATTTAGGAAATTTTACTCTGGATAGGGCTTTTGCAAGGCACTCAGCTGACTAATGTCTATGTATGCTAAAAAGGGTAATTCATGTTTGTATGACTTCTATGTTGTTGAAGTTGAGTCTGTAGTTTTAGGTAGCCTTAGGGGATACATAAAGATTATGAAGAACGAAAAGAAGCGGAGAAGGGCAAGAGGGTAGGGTCGTTGATCGAAGGGCAACATTTACCTTAATAAGACTGAAGCTGATACTAAATGTTTTCTAACAATCATGCAGCCTTCGCCCAATTTTCAAAATAAAACTTGCAATCACTTATTAATGAGGTGAATAGTTAATACAAGATCAGCATACTTGTATTGTGGAACTTGGAACAAACAGTCAGGAACTTGACCAGCAAGACAAATTAAAGCGAGCTGGCAAGACCAATTAAAGCAAGCTGCTTGTGAACTGCTATGTCTTGCATTTCTTTTCTCCTATAAGACAAAACTTGTACTTATAAAAATCCAAGAAAAGTAGAGTTGTGAGACACTTGATGCAGGATTTATGAATGTACATGCTTCATGTGCTGAGTTCATTACCCTAGCCGGTGGAAATGCAAACTGCTTTATAGAAGCAGATTTATAGATATTCTAATAGTTAATATTAGTTGCTTCATATTCAATTTGTTGCTGCAGCTTCATATATGGTTTTCTGGTAAAAACAACATAAAAAAAGTTTAAAAGTAATAATAAAGACTATTTCTTTGATGGTAACTAACCGCTCAAATCTATCCGCTAAGGTCCTATACGTGTGGGGAACTCAAGCAATTCAGTTTGTACAACGAGTTGAATTATTGATGACTTCTAACGTGGAACAAATCAAACCTGGCGTCCAGTCCTTAGCAAACCATAAGATATTGATAGGTCTAAATCGAAAAGGTAACTATGATGTTGAATGAAGAGACAGCTTAGTGTATTGCATAAACCTTATAGTTATTCTTATCCTACACTCTATCAAAAGATATTAGGATATAAAGACAAGCCCTTCACACTTTTTCCGCAATTTTGTCATCGGGAAATATGTATATATGTTGAAGTGAAAATTTAGGATTTTAATTTGGGGATAAAAGTAAACAATAATATTATGGAAATCCTCCTTAATGAGGAATTGATGAACAGTTCGAATCGATGCTGCCTTGGTACACACAAGGCGCTTCTTTTTCTTGAAACTTTTTTTACTTGAGAGATATGTCACATAATAAAAAAGGTAGGATAGGAACTCCATTTTGAAGAGGATCCCTACTGTGAACACTAGGAAGCTTGGTAGACGAAAGAATTGCTAACATATTTGTAGTGCACATGACTTGCAACCTTTTTAATAGTTTTTATACATCGGGACACTTACCCAGAAGACCTTTAATGATACAAGTAAAAGTAAACATTTCAGTGGAACATTGCATACTCTGTTGATTGTGTATAAAGATATATTATTACATGTTTGTATGTGTTTCTTTGCTTTCCAGGACTATCTAGAGAATATGGTTCTTTAAGGAATTCAATAAATTTGCTACTTTATCAAAAATATTTTGGTATCCGATGTGGACACAGGTCATATTCACGCGTGTTGCATATTGTTCTGGTTTATGATTTGTTTTCAACATTGCTGCAAATAATTCTAACCAACAATTACTATACATTATTTACTACATACATGCAGGCAGTTACTGCTTTTATTTTCAGATTTACTAAACTACACACACTAAGTAGTAACATATTTGTTCTTATTTTACTTGATTACCCGACTAAAATGTTTCCTATATTTTCTTCAAATGATCATCTTGGAAAAGATTTTATTTTATTTTATTCTAAATTAGAAATATAAATAGTTTTAACAATACAAAGTGGACATCTGATAACCACCACCTCCTGTTAGCATATGCATAGTGAAGCTCTTGGCAAGAGTGTGAAGTTACTACTAATGACTTTGAGAATCATGTGTTTAACTAGATATTGGTTATTTCAAGTATATAGTAAAGGATAATGCGTAGTTGAGTATGTAACGTTGTGTAAGAATTATTTATATCAACTTTTTGTACCTATACAAAAAAATCTACTATGTGGGTGCTCTAAAAAAATGGTTATATTGATACAACTACTACTACCTCCCTTAGTAATCAGGTTTTGAGGTCTGTGACTTTGTGCCAAATTTTGCCTTACTGGTTCCTTGCTTCCCGCATGATTGCACAGAAGCAGATAAGCCAAACAATCAGTTAATAAGTGCCTCTGCTTGTAAGAGCTGTTTTGATCTGGCTTTTGCTTTTGTGTACTTGAACTTCTAGAACTAATTAAAATTTAGAAAACTATGATAAACATGTTTATCTGGTAACATGTTCATTTTCAAAACATGTTGTTCATGTTCATTTTCAAAACAGAAAACTATGATAAATGTACATGTTTAATCGGTGTTGATTGTTACTCCAATATATATGGATTTTTCTTTATGAAGCCAGTCAGATTATCTCAAGCATGCCCCTCAATTGGTAACACTGCTTAGTGATTGTTGAGTGTTGGTAGCAGCAGAGAACCTGTATGTTAGTTGGTGTTTATGTGTAGAAGTACTGGCGAAAGTGCAGATCACCTTCTTTTGCATTGTAAGGTGGCTAGCCGGTTATGAAGGCCGACTCTCAATTTGTTTGGGATGCAATGGGTCATAATGGGTCATGCCGGGTACAGTGAAAGAGGCTTTGCAAAGTTGGACTCATAGACGGGGGAAGAAAATCCCGAGGGCTTGGAGCGTTGCCCCCTTAGCAATCATGTGGGTTATTCGGAAAGAGAGGAATAGGAGGGCATTTGAAGGGTTGGAGCTTGATTTTGTAAAAATGCAAAGTAGTTTTTTGTCTCTAGTCTATTTTTGGTGTACTTACGAGGTCCCAATTTGTATAGAGAATTGGATCTCTTTTGTTGAGAACCATATTTTGGTGTAGGTTCTCTTTCTTTCCCTTGTAATGGACTTGGTTGATAAATCTTTTAATTCTTCTTGTTAGTTAGCTTTCTGACTGGATTAATTACTTTTGCAGGAGATTGTGGTAACCAACTCAAGGATAACAAGAAACTTAAAAAGCAAAGCGACAAAGAAAAAACCTTGCTTTGCGGTCTTTAACGTGGATTAAACCCGAAACCTTTGTTGTCCTCATTTTTTTAAGACATAAACAGGTAGATTTTGCATCCCGCTCAGAAAATAATGGCTTCATTTGGGTCTCTTAAGCAGGCTATCTTTGATAGACAAACAAGAAAACAGCAATACCAAGATCACATACGAGGCCTGAATGCTTATGATCGCCACAAGAAGTTCGTTAATGATTATGTTGGATTTTATGGAAGAGAGAGATTCACACAAGAAAAGCTGCCTGTTAAAACAGATCAGGATACTCTTAGAGAAGGATACCGGTTCATACGAACTGAGGAAGATGATATGAATCCATCTTGGGAGCAAAGGCTGGTGAAGCGCTACTATGACAAGCTTTTCAAAGAATATTGCATAGCTGACATGACACACTATAAGAGTGGGAAGATTGGTCTGAGATGGAGGTCTGAAAAGGAAGTGATATCTGGAAAAGGACAATTTGTCTGTGGTAACAAACACTGTAATGAGAGAGACGGTCTTGCTAGCTACGAGGTGAACTTTTCATATGTTGAAGCAGGAGAAAACAAACAGGCCCTTGTGAAATTGGTAGTGTGTGAGAGATGTGCAGAAAAGCTTCTTTATAAAAAGAGGAAAGAGAAGGATCAATCTAGAGAAAACCTGAAAGATGAGCATCGAAGGAAAAGGGAAAGATCTGTAAGTGATGATAAAAATAAGGATGATAATTATGAACGAAGGAAAGGCAGGAGTAGAGGGTCGAAGGCTTCAACTTCATCTGATAATCCGGATAATGAAAATATGGATGAGTATCTGGAGGGAATGTTTCCTTGACTGGAGGATATACTGATGCTATTTTAGAGATTTCAAGTTTCATTAAATTGGTCCAGATTGCAGCTAGATATTTTTGTTTGGGTAACGGAGAGGAAATTTGGTAGGAAAAGCAAGTAAATTCGTAATTTTACAAGGTTAGACTGGTTAAAGGAAAACATGAAGGAACCTGGAAAAGCAAGAAGCAGAGAGCTCTAGTATTGTATTTGGTTGTATCATTCATGGTCGGTTGGTCCTGATTCTATGTCGGGTACTACTTCATGCGTAGCAAGTGAGATTTTTACTTAGTTTTCAACAACTTATGCTAATAAGTAACTACTCTGAATGTAAATACAAGATGCTTGCACGCTTATATTCATTATGAAGTTTACTCCTTTGACCTGATGGATGTC
The DNA here is from genome assembly GCA_029783415.1 of Anisodus acutangulus. Classification (NCBI taxonomy): domain Eukaryota; kingdom Viridiplantae; phylum Streptophyta; class Magnoliopsida; order Solanales; family Solanaceae; genus Anisodus; species Anisodus acutangulus. Next base: position 50,166,846 of record CM056496.1, read on the forward strand.
TCATCCTTCAATTGTTGTAGATCGATTTAATTCTCCTCCGAAAAATGTGTTGAAAGATGTGACCATTGATGGTTATCTTTGTGTATGTAATTTAAAGAGGACAGCGAAGTTCATGACTTTCTATATCTTTCTATGGTAGTTTTCTGTTTATGAAGTATGCAACAGGGCGTCACTCGGTTACCAAGAGGATGAAACTGAACTTCACTTTTGTGTTTGTGAAAATAGTTATTCAATTAAATATCCTTACAGTGTTGATATAAATATTGCATAATTGATTGCTATGGTAATGTCTCTTGAATATAACAAATACAATATTCAGCGTATTTGATATTCTTTGAGAACTGTTATGTTTTTCATATGCCCCAACTAGGTTCCTGGAATATTTATATTTTCATATTCCAAATGGAAGTACCAAAGTTTAGTGAACTCTTGGACACCAACATATTAAGGCTTCTCTGAAGTTTTTTGAGAAGTGGGACATCCAAAGTGCAGAGTTGAATCATAAGTAACACATGATGGCTAATGCTACAGAAATTTGATCAAGATTTATGTAATTTACTCGAGCGATTATATTGTTGAGTTGTAACAATCATAGGTCCTTTGTCACCACTTGATTAAGCACACAACCTATTAGGGTTCTCTTTAACTTGCAATAAATGTATCTTATTCAGTTATGCTATCTCATTTGAGCAAGCATCCTATTTACACACTTATCTATCTCGAACTGTAGCATATACAGTAGCTAGGTTTTCGGGTTAGATGATCAATAATGACAATTCAAATAACTATAAATAATATACTGTCGAATAATATATAAAGGTTAATATGTTCATCCCTGTCCTTCAAAGAGACACACACAAGGATCAATGTTCATAACAATAGACGATATCAAGATTATAGCTATCTATTAATTAAAGCAGCCTATGAGAATGTTTTGCTGCACTCAGTTACTTCAAAAGCTGATGAGACCTTTTTCTGAGTGGGAGGACACATAAAGAATGCATGTCCTGTCACCGAGAATAAAAATATATTAGACAACTGAAAATTGTATGGTTGAACTCCTTTATAACTATAATGGTTTCAATATAAAACGAGAGATTTGTAAAACAATGGAAATACTTACTATTTCATCAAATTTGCTCCTGCTGTATCCAGTGAGACTTAAAATATTGTCATTCACTTCTTTCTTGCTTTCCCCGTGCATGTCTTTCTTGCCGTTAAACAAAAACACTAGACTATTGACTATCTCAGGTGAAGTCATTAAAAGATGCTGACCCTCCTTCATAGGCAATCTAGCTCCCAGGAGTAGCTGATCTGAAGCAAATGGATTAAACATCAAAATCTCATCCACCCGGTTCAGTATCTCAAATTTCATGCCTACAGAACCCTGCAAAAGCAAAGATCACAAAGTTCAGTACATCCCAAATGAAACAATATACTAATTATAACAGACCACAATCACCTAATGAAAACAAAAACATCACCCTACTCTTGAACAAAGCAATACGAGTTCCAATTACATACCTCGTCAATGGTTCCATCCGGATTATCGGATACACTTGGACCTCCAACAAGCTTGGCAATTAGGTCTTTACTTCCTAAATCTGAGATAAAGATGATGACAGACTTTCGAAAATCTAAAAGAGTCCCATCTTTGTCAAATAACAGGCCATCGTCCAGAATTGATACAACACTGGTAAAAGCAGATAGATGGGCCAATTCCAGGTTATAAAACACTACGACACTGTAGGGTCTCATCAGAATAGTCTTCTTCAGCAAGAGACCAGGTTCACAACTGAACTACCCCAGCAGGAAAATAAAAAGAAATACAATGAGTCAACTAGTCAAATTTAACAACATATGGTCCCACATGCTGGGGTCTGGGGAGGGTGGGGCGTACGCAGACCTTACCCCTACCTTGTGGGTAGAGAGGCTGTTCCGATAGACCCTCGGTTCAAGAAAAGTATTTTCAAAAGTAAAAGTCAAAGCTACGGTGAAGTACAGTATAAAAGAGAAGTACAAACAACAAAAATCAAAAGGGTAACCCAAGTAAAAAAAGCAGCAGTAGTAATACAGTTTAAATAATAGGTGGAAATTTAGGCGATGAAATTTTGAAAACAATTCTACTTTGGGTTAGATTACCAAATTGCCTCCGAATTGCTGGAGCATGGACTCTTTGAGTTGAATTGGGAGTGGATTCGGATTACCACTATATGCTGCCGAATGCACTACAAACATGGAAAGGATTTCCTATGCGAGGGTCCTGGTCGAAATGGATGTTCCTGTTCCGTTGCCAGAATCAGTAAAGGTACAAATTCCAAATGGAAGACAATATAATCAGGTAGTTCACTACTACTGTAGCAGTTGTATGCAAATTGGTCACTGTTATAAGGAAACCAAAGAACAGAAGCAGGCCAAAAACTACTAAACCACCGCAACAAAACAAACTATGGCAGGCTAAGGGCATTATCATTGAAGAGCCACAAGTTGGAATGGAGAAGCAGGGACCAGTACCACAACAGGAGACTACCAAGTCCAATGATCCTCAAACACAACAACAGGATGATGGCTGGAAAGAAGTTCGAGGGAAATCAGCAGCAAAACCTACTCAGGCCCCCACTGATGGAAACATGAATGTGAAATCTAATAATGGATTTAGTGTCTTGGATGGGCAGGGAGGACTGAACCTTGTGGTCCCAGAAGTAGGACAATGCAGTCAGGGTGGAATAGTTGGTATAATGCCTATAAACTTGATTTCTACATGAATTTAATAACATGGAATGTTAGAGGACTAAATGAGCTTTACAAGCACAAGGAATTTAAAGTGTTTCTTACGGAGAACAAAGTTAGTTTAATTGCTGCAGTAGAACATAGAGTAGCAAGTATTACCAAAGCTGCTAAGATCATACATAAAGTGGCCAAGGGATGGAGTTGGTGCAACAATTATCAAGCTAGCAATAGGGGGAGAATATGGGTTCTATGGAATCCAGATGTGATTGATTTCCAGACGATACATGAACACACTCAGCTGATCCACGGAAAAGTATACATACATGCTTTGAGACTGAGCTTCTACCTATCAGCAATATATGGCCTTCACACTGTCAATGATAGAAGAGTCCTTTGGTCAGAGCTGAAACAAATACATCAAAATATGAATGGGGCTTGGTTGGCTATGGGTGATTATAATGCTGTTCTGGAAGTGGATGATAGAATTCATGGGACACAGATTCAAGATGCTGAAGTGAGAGATTTCAGAGAATTTATGGAAGACACCAATATGATTGAATTAAGGTAATTCAGCAGACACTATACATGGACTAACTCTCATGTGACTGGTAAGATTGACCGAGCCCTTGTCAATACTCACTGGATGAATTCAATGACACAGACAGAAGTTCATGTAATGGATCCAAATTTCTCCGATCATACACCTTTGAGGATCCATTTTTCCAGTAGAAATGTGGGTGGACCTAAGCCTTATAGATTTTTCAATTATGTAGCTGATCTCCCAGGTTTTCTGGAAGCTGTACAAACTGCTTGGAACCAACCTTTACCTCAGCAAGGAATGCCAATGGTATGGCTCAAGCTGAAAAGGGTGAAAGATGCAATGCAAAGACTTAATGGTTCTGATTGCAGGAAAGTGGAGGAGAAAGTACAAATCAACAAGTCTATGCTCAAGAATACTCAAGAACAGATGAGAGATATCCACCATGACCAAGGACTATTTGACATTGGAAAGGATCTCAAAGAACAACTGGAGAAGTGGGACAACATTGAGGGAAGTATCAGCAGGCAGAAATCCAGATGCAAATGGCTTAGCATGGGGGGATTCAAATTCAGCTTATTTTCATGTTTGCATAAAGAGTAGGTCAGCACAAAATAACATCAAGTCTCTATTGACCTCTGATGGGATACTAGTGCAAACTGATCAGGCGATTGAAGAAGAGATTACTGGATACTACAAGAAGTTACTTGGATCATCAAATGCTCAAATACCAGCTATTAGACCAAACATTATGAAAGAAGGCCCCATTCTAAACAGATCTCAACAATTGAGATTACTTAGATCTGTGACAAGGAGGAGATAGACAGTTTCAAAGCTCCAGGGTGCGATGGGTTAAACTCATTATTTTTTAAAAAGGTATGGACAATCACTTATTTCTTTTTAACAGCTGAGTGATGTAGCAGCTTTGGTGATTAGAGTAATTTGAAGGATGGATAGATGAAGCTAAGGTTGTGGTAGTAAAAGTCTTTATTTACCAAAAAAAAAAACAGATCCTAACTAATGCTGAATACTCTAGGCACGACTACAACACCTAAATTAGTACTCCCTCTGTCCCAATTTATGTGGCACCATTTCCTTTTTAATTTGTCCCAAAAAGAATGTCACATTTCTATATTTAGAAACAATTTAACTTTAAAGTTCCCTTTTACCCTTAATGAAATGATTTATAGCCACACAATTGTCTAAGATTTGTTTTAGATGCTTAAACTTTGTGTCAAGTCAAATGGTGCCGCATAAATTGAGACGGAGGGAGTAAATATTAAAGTATTGTCTTTGCATAATCTTAACACTCCCCCTCAAGCTAGAGCCTATATGTTATATGTCTAGACCTGGAACATTTATATTCAATGCAATGACTTGTAAGGACTTTAATAACAAAGATCTACAAGTTGGTAATTTATCAAATTTAACAACTTAAAAAATTGAACCAAATCATACCCATGATCTCACATAAATATATCAAACCTGAAAAGAGAGTCTGAGCTTGTGCAGGCAGACAAATCCACTTCAACCAACATGGGTACCCCATCATCTGTAACTGTGTTCCTGTCTCATCTTTTCATACCATTTTGCTGTTCTGCAAGTCCAAGACATGCATGGCTACCCATCAACCAACATGGGTACCCCATCATAGAATGTGTTCAAAAGTTTCTATTGTTTCTCAGTCTCACAGCTTTACGGACCTCTCTAGCAAAGAATATTGAGTAAAAGTCCATCAGACAGAAATATCCTTCCTACCTAAGTTATAGAAGCCTCAACCATACCTTCGGGATTAATTTACACGCAGTACCCATTTCAGACAAGCAATGGAAATACTTACCTAACATCATGTAAACATTCCTCCAAACATATCGAAATATAACTGAAAATGGGCAGCAAAATCCTTCTTACTCTTAGTTACTAAAACAGCTACACATTTAGACATTTCAGACAAGTAACTAACGTACTTACCTCTAGAATCGTGCCGAGATTATTCCTCCAAGCATATCGAAACACGGCAGCAGATGGGTAGACAACCACTTTTTTTCCACATAAGGAGACTGCATTACGGACTTGTATCCTGAAAATTGACATATACGGATAAAGAGATAGCCGGGGGAGAACAATTCCGCCATCCAAAGAACCAAAAAATCCAGGCTTGAACCGCTTCTCTGCCTGAAAATTACAAAGATTGCATCAGTACAAGCAAGCATGGTAGCATTCTTCCGTCAAAATGCAGCTGGAATAAACCATAATTAAGTTCTATTAGCTGCAAATCCTACCTCAATCAGAAGTTCCTGGAACTTGCAATCAGTATGGTTTTTGCATCCCCCCCCCCCCCCCCACTCTTTAATAAATACTTAAAAGGGGGATTGACTTTGGTTTCCCAACCTACTCTTGGACAAATGCAACATTTCACACTTGATGTGAACAGAATCATTATGTTTGAAAATGCAATCCGCCTTCCAAAGGAATCGATATGTGACCCGCTATCTAAAAGCTGTAGGATAATGTCAGAGATTGTAGTGTTTGATTTGTCAATGTTATCAAACATTACAATACAGCTTGAGATACGGTGAATTTCCGAGTCACTGATCCCATATGACTTGTCAATACTGCAACAAAAGATACAAAATCACAATAGTGAAATAAACTTCTTGATAAACACTACAAGTAGGTACATTTAAGGATTTCAGAAGATCCTGAGGAATCTCAACTCCGTAACGCGATTCTAAGTGCTTCTGGTTGTCTTCGTACTGGTCAATGTCCATGATTGCATCAAAGAAAGACGATCCAAAGATTTTTGCACCGTCTTTGCGCCGATCAAAATCATTGTCAATCTTCCTTTTTCTTGATCGAAGTATCATGTTAGTTACACAGTGCTTTACAAGTACAAATCCTAACCCTAACCCTAGCCCTGGAAATGAGACTTAGTTCATTTGAGACCCTTGTCAAAAACACAACATAATGACATACATGACTGCTTAACTAGATCAGCTAAAATAAGACATTGGAATTAACATACAACTTAGTTCAACTAGTTTGGAAATGAGACTTAATTGTTTAGACAATCAGTCCCTATACTTGACTTTGAAGTTGGCCAAACAAAGATTGACATGTTTGAAACCCAGGTTTTGTTCAATTACTTGGTCATATCCCAACATGATTTAATAAAGCAGTTCTGAAAATACCATTTAAGCTTCAAAACTAAGATAGAATGATCAAATTTTATAAGCGAGAAAAAAAAAACTCTTATGGTTTTGGATCAAACAAAAGTCAAATTCAGACCCAAGCTGACTACAAGATAAATGAATTATGCCTCAAGCTATACTCTTTAGGAGTCGTTTAGTAGAATGTATAAGAATAATGTGTTTTGATTTGGTGTATTAGAAATAGTTTCTACTTGTTTAACCATGATTAAATATCCCAAGCGAAGAGATAGTTCAGGTTTGGATCAAACATGCACATATTCATTCAGGTTCAAGTAAAAAATCCCAAACGAGAGACAGAGAGGGAAAATTCCAGCGATATTGCCAACCTAGGATTAACCGATTAAGCAGCGTAATTTCTTGGTTATAATGGGTCGGGTTACGTGTACAGACGAATTTGGGCCGTTCAATTGGGTTAGGCTGAAATCTTTTCTTTCTTTCTCTTAGTCGAAATCTTCCCTTCCCTCTTCTTGTTTTTTCGACCCCCTTAAGGGTTAATACTCATAAACCCTAAACCTAATCATTCCCTTAACCCTAAACCTAAAACACATCCTAGCCGACAACTACCCCTCCCCCTCTCGGCTAGAACTTCTTTCTCTTCCAAAAATCCTACCAAACTTTAGGGTTCTTTCATCCACTTTCATCAAAACACCACCTACTTCCCCTGATTCTAAGTGGCCCCTTTAGCTGAAAAACAAAGCTTTCATCCCGCTCTTGTCCTTAATAACGTCAAGAACTTTATATCCATAACTCTTTAAATGGAAAAAAGACAATACACATCTTGGGCGGAGTTGTTCAAAATTCATTGTCGAGCTTATGAGGTAATCGACCATATCATCCCGTCCGAGTCATCATCGGATACCATTACGGTGGACAAAAAATTATGTTCCCGACTAAATGCTATAGACCTTTAATGGATTTATGGCACAATTTTGAATGATCTCCTCCATACCATATTAGAGCCGAATTCTACGGCTCAACAGACGTGGGAACGTCTACAAAACATATTCCAAGATAACAAACTGTCTAGGGCCATTTATCTTGAACACCAATTTACCAATGTTAAATTGGATGACTTTTCCAACATCTCCGCCTACTGTCAGGAATACATGAAAATGACATTCCTGAAAGCTCTCAAGGTGATGGATTGTCCAGCACACAAAGACCTTCTCACAATCAGAATGCTACAAACATTGAAACACATAATAATCAACTTCGTAGGACCACTAGGACTCATCGTCCGCCTGAAAGACTTAATCTCCTTGTTGAAACACACAATGAGATAGATATTCCTGATGACGATGAACCTACAACCTACAACAAAGCTATGTTAGACATTAATTCACAAAGATGGCAAGAAGCCATGAAATCTGAGATGGACTCGATGTACATCAATCAAGTTTGGAACTTGGTTGATTTGCCAACAGGGGTTAGACCCATAGGATACAAATGAGTCTTCAATAAGAAGATTGATGCATATGACAAGGTACAGACTTATAAGGCAAGATTGGTGGCTAAAGGTTATAATCAACGGCCTAGGGTCGATTATGATAAAACCTTTTCACCTGTTGCGAAAATTAAGTCCATTCGAATTTTGCTTGCACTAGCCGCATACTATGATTATGACATTTGGCAAATGGATGTTAAAACTGCTTTCCTCAATGGTAACCTAATTGAGGAGGTGTGTATGATACAACCTGAGGGTTTTATATCCAAGACTAAGCCCACAGCAGTATGCAAGCTACAGAAGTCCATTTATGGACTTAAGCAAACCTCAAGGAGTTGGAATATTTGCTTTGACAAAGCAGTCAAATCGTTTGACTTTGTTAGAAGCAAATAAGATCCATGCATTTATAGTAAGCGCAAGGACGGGAGTATTGTTTCATTGTTATATATGTAGATGACATACTAATAATGGGAGATAATAAGACTCTCATGCAATCAGTCAATGAATGGTTATCCAACACCTTCATGATGAAGGACTTGGATGAAGCCTGCTACATTCTTGGAATTAGGATCTATAGAGATAGACCTAATAGATTGTTGGGGATGTCACAGTCCATATACATAGACAAAGTGCTAAGACGATTCTCTATGGAAAACTCCAAGAAGGAAAGTCTTCCTATGGGTCAAGGAATCAAGTTATCAAAGAAGGATAGTCCTTCTACTGTTGCAGAACTTGAACGCATGAAAAGAATCTCATATGCTTCAACTATAGGATCTATCAGGTATGCCATGACATGTACGAGGCCAGATATGGCCTATGCACTTAGTATGACTTGCAAATTCCAGCAGAATCCTGGGGAAGAACACTGGAAAGCAGTCAAGAGTATTCTTAAGTATCTTAGACGAACTAAAGAATATTTCTTAGTCTATGGTGGACAAGAGAAGCTAGTGAAGCTATCATAGAAGATAAATAAGTTAGAGATAATGATATTTCAATAAACAAGAAACCATAATAATAATCTAAATAGAACTATGTCATATTAATAGCCTATTGTATCATGCTTTTTCAAATTCTAAAGAACTTCATTTGCATTGTTTGTAGTATTATAAATATTATACTTTGCCTAGGTAAATATTTTTATAAGTGTTAATTATATTGTCCTAGAGAGTTTAATTATTAAGAATAGTATCTACTGAATACGTGCACATCTAAATTGTCAAAACAACATCATATTCTTACAGTTTTCTTTTAGTGCAAACAAGCACAATACTTGTTTCCTTTATCTAACATATATATTTTCCCATACTTGACACATATTCCTTGTCACATAATAAGAAAATGAACGTTTAATACGTATTTGTTTTTTCTTTCTTACATCCTAGCAGAAAAAACCATATATGTGCCTCTAATCCGTGCAAACTTAACCTTTAGCTATTGCATGGACATGGTAACTGCAACGATAGGCAGTAAAGAAGCAAAATTTCAAAGGTTAAACAGAACAAAGATCATACCTTGAGAAAAGTGTCTAAACCAACTACAAGTGTTCAAGAAATAGCATGCCAGATGTTGTGAACAAGGAGATGACACTCCACACGAATTGTTTCCCTGGAGCACACTCCCACGCTTTAATAAGATTTAACTTAGTAGAGATAAGTGTTTGATTAGAGCATCATGTTGATAACGTGTTGTAAAAGTCAAGCTCAAAGTAATAATATAAGAACAGGAGAAATAATATATGATGAAATAATATAAAGATGATTTTCTTTCAAGTGTATATTCCATTTCTCATATGCTAGGCCTTTTATAGACATTGAATGATGTATCTCGCAAGAATAGGGAATACACAGTAAAAGAATAGACATCTATAATTATAATCATCCACTATTTACTATAGTGGGATACATAGACATTAATTCATCCACAATTTACTAGAATGAGGAGGAATAGTAGAGAATTAAATTTGAGTAATGGATATCCACACTATTAATTTCATAAAAACAATAAGACTTTTCAACACTATAATTTTTCTGTTGTCTGATCTATTTTTATTCCTGGTGATGGAACATGGCATATTTATGTGTTCTCCCACGCAATAGAGGCCTCATCAACTTTAACATAATTGGGTGCAACAAAACATTATCTTATGTTGTTTTGCTGCTTCGATGAATAGATAGATATAGTACTGATATTGTCTTCTTATTTTGAACATTGATGCTTTTGTGCGTGTGTTGTGCAAGTGAAGCATCCAGGTTGAAGGAATTGTTTTGGTAGATGAAACTATTATAGGGATAACAAATGAAGTTCGAAAAACATAAAATACCAACAAATATTGAAAAACATAATACCAATAAAATGAGCCGAAGGGGGTGATCGATCAACAAAAAATAGCAAAAGCTCCAACACCACCGCATCCCTCTCCTACCTCTAGACATCAATAACTATACCCAGTCCCCATCCAACTACAATCTCTGGCGAACTTGAGACATTCCATGGGCTCTAATAACATTTTGCCGATCATTGGCACCACAAAATTCTCCATATGTGTACCCTCACTCTCCTATTTCACTGTATATTCCACTTCTCGTTTGGTGTTTTCCCTCTCGTGTTGTAAGCGCATAACCGACTAGAATTGCTCTGTTAACCTTCTAGCTTTCAACAATCCCGCTACATGTGGAACAACAATGGAATTTTGAAGGCTTACCAGGCACATGACATGGTTGCTACCTCTATTCTTTTGAGATGATATATGGGGCAATTGTATTAATGTTGTGGTGCCACCATCAGCTGCACGTGCTTTGTTTTTTGGAGGCTAAACTGTGGGATGAGACTCTACAAACACATGTTGTGAGCAACTAGTCTTTCAGAACATTGTTATATTTGAATGTGTATAGTTGCTGATGACTTAGAGGTAGGAGAGGGGATGGGTCGCCATGGAACTTTTTCATGTTTGTGTTACCATGTTTTCCAAATTTTTGTTGATGTTTCAAAATAAAAGAAAAACTAATTTTTTTTTATCTATCTTCATTTAGTACATCAGGAAGCTAGAGGCCTCAACATTTCAAAAATAAAATGAAAATCTTATTTTAATCCACACTTTAAAAAATAAAAAGCTACCCATTTTAACAATTTTATTGACCCGCTCCACTAGGCCCAACTCCCTAAAATTATATGGGCTAAATATATATAGTGTAGAACCTTTAGGAATAATTACTTGTCATAGCTAACTCTGAGAGATATTTATAATTAGTAATTATTTTTTAATTTAATTATCTATCTTAACTACAATGAATTTTCAATTTATTCATTATAATTATGCCAAATCGATATATTATTACATTGTATCAATCTTTGCTCTCAACCCCTCTCTCCTTTTTCCCTCTCTTTTTTTCCTTGGCCGCCACCGGTCATCTTCTCCGACGAAGCTTCATCGGAGCCCAACCAAAGTAGCCGCCTCTCTCTCTCTTCCCTTTTCTCATCACTACCCTCCGCCTCTCTCTCTCTCCTCCCTTTCTCACCTCCCAGATCTGTGCGATCTCACTTTCATCTTATTCCCCAGATAATTTTTCTTTTTTTGAGTTTATTCTTCATTTTATTAATGTATACATTATTCAACAAGATTACATTTGTATCATCTCCGGTGGAGTTGTTGCACATCTATATGAAAATTGCCTCAAATCTGTGAATACAATGTATCTTAATTTTTTTTAAATACAGTATTTTTTAAAAGGAGTTGATGTATTCTTTATTTATTAGAGTGTAAATACATTTAAATACAATCGAATAAAAGGATTTCTAAATGTAGATACAGTCGAATACATTCAAAATGATTATTCTTCATTAATTAATAGTATTTCTTAGTGTAAATACATTCAATTTATTGATCGGAGCTTGAATACATACAAATACAATCAAAATAAAAGAATAGATCAATATATAAATATACTAGAATACACAAATCCGTCGTGTATTTAAATGTACTGGAATACATTTATTTTGAATACACATGTATTTTAAAAAATTAAGGTTACATGTATTAAAATACACGTGAAATCGGATAAGGTTGGATACAACTGAACAATATTCAAATATACTCAAATACACGTGAATTGCCTAAATCTAGCTACGAATTATAATTTGAAAAAAGATAATTATGAATGGTTAGAAGCTCCTAAACTATCGTTATTTATGTAATTTATCCTTTATTGTACATGTAATCATAATGCTTGAACTTATTTATATTGAACATGATAAAGTTGATTGTCGTGTGATCTATCTCCTTTTCTATTTGAAATTTCTTGTGTAATAATATGAATGGCTGAAAGAATTACCAATTAAAAAAATGTTTTCATATAGAGTTTCAAGCATAGTCAATAAGAGCATTTTTTTTTGCGAGTATTAATCAGCTAAATCAATTTTGAATCTAGTCTGCATATGAATGTTTCGTACTTTGATGGGAACTTTTAAATATTTTTGAATAAGAAAATATACAATCATCTTTGCCTGATAAACATAAATTAAGTTATGTATTTTAAGGAGATAAAGATTATTGTTTACAAATGCAATTTTCATAATAAAACAATATATGACTTTGTTTTAGATTTCACAACCGTTGAGTTTAAAAGTGCAGTCATGTCTCTCTATAATAGCCATATTCTATGTAATAACATTTCACTAAAATGACAAAGATTTTATTGGAATCGACTTTAATATATTATGTTCAATATAACAACATCTCGCTATAGCAGTAAAAATATATATGGACAAATGATATTGTTATAGAGAAATTTAACTGTAGTAATTTCCTTGTTCAACTGGAACATATCTTATCATTTGAATTAAATTTTGAGTACCGGACACCAAATAATGATATAAAAATTTATTTTATGAGATTTTAAAATTTTACTTCTTAAATTATATTTAGATATAAGAAATTTTCATTTTGAAATTGCTTTCAAAGAGTGTGGTTTGATATGAGAAGCTTTTAATTTCCCAATTTAAATCGCTTTAAAACATATATGAAAACATTTTAAATATTTATCAACACATTTTTTATTATTCCATTATAACAGTTATTTTGTATAGTGATCAAATGTGCAGGTATAACTTAATTCTAATTTCAGAGACTAACCCCATAAAAATGAACAGAAATAACATGGACTGCGTGTTCATGATCAAATAGACTAATTTAGAGTAAGGGTGGCCAGTGGGCCGGGCTCGGGTCTTGCGGGCCGGGTCTGGCGGGGTCGGGGTCGGGGCGGGACGGGAGAAGGGGCGGGGTCGGGTATGGCGGGCTCCGGCGGGACTGGAGCAAGTCCCGTCCTGATCCCGATCCCGTCGGGCTCGAGAAGCGGGCTCTCGGGTCGGGCTCTCGGCGGGATCTGGCGGGTTTTTTTTTTTTTTAAATAACATATGTATAAAAACTCAATAAACAAAATAAGATAGTGTAATAAAAACATCCCAAGGTCGTTTTGTGCCTCTTATATTATTTAATAGACATGATTTTTTTGTAATACAAATACAATTGTCTAAAATCTAAATTGCAACTTTGTGGTGTTGTCCAAAAGTTGCAAATTACATAATAAAATTACAATTAAAAAAATTACATTCTCAAAAACCTCGTTCTAATTGCTTGATGATTTCATGTGGTTCTTCGGTTGGAATTGGTATTTGTTGGTCAAATTGATCCACGTCGCTTCCACTACCTTCGGTTAAGATTTCGTTGGAGTTTCATCATCTTCTTCGTTGATCTCCTGTTGACCGCACCTTCTCCGCTCCGCTCGTATCCAATCTCTGAATAATACTGCAATTTCCAAGTCGCCTCCGCTAATGAGTGTCTGTGGTCTCCTATTTGATATCTGCTGCGAAAAAGCGCTTTCAGACGCAGCTTGACGACGCTTGAATGTTCAAAACATCTCGAGCCATCAATGAAAGTGTCGGAAAGGTCTTCTCATTCCCTCCAAAGATTTCAAAGAAGTCTTCATGTCCATCTTCATTGATAACTTCTTGATACTGCAGAACCGTGCAAAACAAAAATATCCAACTCGCTAATTTGGTTAGTAGTAGAGGTACGACCGCACATTCTATTTCTGAGGCTTTCAATACTAGCGCGAAACAAAGATGTCTTTTGTGAGGTTGTATTGAAGATGAAGAAGATGGTATGGAAGCTGGTAAGTTACTAGCATTTTTTTGTTGATAAAATCTATATATATTTTTGCATTGGTGTTCTACGCTAGACAATACTTCTTCTTTAGTTTGTTCAATAGGTGGTGGGTGATTTAGATTTTTGGGACTTGGAGGTGGTAGAACTTCTATACAATCGTAAATAGTTTCAATTAGTGATTTAGTACCGTCTATTTTAATAGTAGGATTTAATACATAACCAATAATATAAAATAGAGGGAATAGGAATAAAATATTTTTTTATTTTGAGAAACATTTTTTTAATAGCTGCCTTATAAGCTGATTTTTTCATATATTCATTAAGTAATAAAAATATTAGAGTTATATAAAATAACATAGTTGAAATAGTAGGATAATATATACCGGAAAATTCTTTTGTTGCTTGAAAAAATTTCTCTAAAAATACAATAAGTTCGGAAATTTTTTTCCAATCACTATCTAAAATCATATCAGCTGCCTTTTTATTATGAGAGTTAAAAAATAAAGTTATAGGTAATTTATAGTCATAAGCAACAAGTAGTTGCTCGTATAAAGAATTCCACCTAGTGGATACTTCTTGTGGAATTTTTCTAAAAGGTAGTCCACAATCATGACAATTTTTTTTATATTCTTTTCTACGTTGTACTTTATTACTTTTAAAAATAAAGTTTATAGCAAATTGTATTTTACTAAGAATGTCTTCAAAAGTGATAGACCATCCTTTACAATTAAGTTATATATATGGCACGCACATTTTATATGAAAATGGTCTGGAAAAGACGGAGTTAAACTATTTTTTAAAATTGTAATTGCGTAATTGTTATTAGAAGCGTTATCTAATGTAATAGTCATAATTTTATCGGTAATTCCGTAATAATCGCACACTTGATAAATATTTTCTGCAATAAAAGTATCAGTGTGCCTATCATCTATATATCTATACGCTAAAATACGTTTTTGCATCGACCATTTATAATCTATCCAATGACAAGTTACAATTAAATAATCATGGTCGTTAGTACTACGACCTATATCAGACGTGATGGATACTTTGTCATTAAAATGATATAATGAAAAACGTAAATATTGTTGATATTCATGCGCGAATTTAAATACATCTCTCTTAACAGTTGATCTAGGAAAACCGTTAAAAGCAGGATTATATATATCTCTAATGTAATGAATAAAACCGGGAGATGAAGGAAATGAAAAAGGCAAACCCTCCACAACAACTAATTTTGATATTGCTTCCCTATCTCTATGTTTATTGTATTTAGAGCCTACAATTCCCCGTCATAGGGTTAATTTGACCAGATGCTTGGTCCGGACGATGTCGATATGTGAACCTTGTCCCGATGGAGCGAGCGTTGCGCACCCGATTTTGAAGCCTGGTATTGGGCATACCTAGTGGATGAGCACTTACTACGTGTCTAATTAAACCCCGCCCCACCGTGACCTTTTCCAGTTTAAATTTTAAAACATTTTTACAAATTTTACATATGGCTACTTGATTCTCTACGTCCCTATCAAAAAATGTCCATGCATTTGATTTTAATGGTCGTTTTGCTGGACCTCGTCTCATACTAGGGGGAATAGGAGGTATTTCAGTTGAAGGTGCACTAGTGGGTGTGTTGTCATCAACATTAGTGGGTATATCATCTAGATCATCGTCTAAATTAAAGTCTTCTTGAGTTCCAGAAAATAGCTCCTGGTCTAAATCTAATGGTATTGTAGGAAAATGTTGAGTATCAACAAAATCATCCTGTGTAGGAATAAGTTGACTAGAAGAAGTACCCTTGCCCTGGTTGCCCCTACTAGAAGAAGCACCCTTACCCTTACCCTTAAACATACCTTTTAATCATTCCATTTTAATTATGATAATAAATAAATAAATAAATAATTAAAGACAATAAAATTAAGTGATATAAACTAAATAAACAGACAATAATAATTTAATGAAGGAACGAATGTACCAAACGCCGACGTAACGTCGACGTGTAATCGAGAGGTTGAAAATTGAAACTTTGCTCGATGGAAGATCCTCAAGCTAGTTGCCAACTTCACTACCAATTCCCAAATGAATAAATAAAATTGAATATTTAGCAAACAATGTAGACTTGTAGAGAGATATATTGAGAAATTAGAGATTGTAGGAAGATTTGTGAGAAAGATGAAGAAAATGTGTTTTTTATAGTTGAAAATTTGGGTTAAAGTGTAAATATAATAACTTATGGGTTAAAAACAAATATTAAGGGGTAGGGGTTGGGGGGAGGGCTAAAATGGCCGTTGGCCAACGGCCATTTTAGATTATGGTCGTTGGTGCAACGGCCATTTTTGCAAAGGGCGGGGTCGGGGTCGGGGCGGGCTCGGGTCTCGCAGGCCTGGGGCGGGCTCGGGTCTCGCGGGATGAGACATCGTCCCGTCCCGAGTTCGAGTCCCGCCCCCGTAAATTTTTTTTTTTTTTTTGGCGGGGTCGGGGCGGGACCGGGGCGGGCTCGGGACGGGCTCGGGTCGAGGTCGGGCTGTCCCGGCCCACTGGCCAGCCCTAATTTAGAGTTAGGGGTGACCAGGTGGGCCGGGAGGGTCCCGGCGGGACGGGAAAGGGCCGGGATCGGGTCTCCGACGGGACAGACATGCCGAGATTAGCGGGACAGGCAGATGTCCCGTCCCGTCCCACATCCCGACGGAAAAGGGGACCGGTGTTGGGGGGACGGGGCGGGGCAAAATCGGGATTTTAAAAAAAAAAAATTAGACACTTAATTTTAAAAAATTATATATAGAAACACTTCAATAATTGAACAAGATAGTATAATAAAAACATCACAAGACTGTTTTTATGTCTCTTATATTATTTAATAGAAATATATTTTTTTGTAATACAATTTCAGAATTGCAACTTTGTGGTATCGTTCAAAAGTTGCAAATCACATAGTAAAATTGCAATTAAAAAATTACATAGTTAACCACGCTTTTTCTAATTTCCTCACAATCTCTTGAGGATCTTCGGTTGGAATTGAAAGTTGTTGGTCAAATTGTTCGACGTCGCTTCTTGTTCCCTCGGACAAGATTTCGTTGTAGTTGTAGTCTTCTTCTTTGTTGATCTTCGATTGGCCGCACCTTCTACGCTCCGCTCGAATACAATCTCTGAATAGAACTGCAATCTCCAATGTGTCTCCCATCAATGAATGTTTGTGCTCTCCTATTTGAAAACTTCCCGCAGAAAAAGCGCTTTCAGATGTTGTTGATGACGCTTGAATGTTCAACACATCTCGGGTCATCTTTGATAGAGTTAGAAATGTCATTCTCCCTCCAGTATTTCAGCAAGTCTTCATGTCCTTCATCATTAACAATCAATTCGTACGGTACAACACCCTGCAAAACATAAACATCAAATTCGCTAACTTGTGAAGAAGTTGAGCCACTAAACATTTTATTTCTAAGGCTTTGAATATTAGCAGTAGAAATCACATGTTTTTTATAAGGTTGCAGCGAAGTAGTAGAAGATGGTATAGAAGTCGGTTGATTATTTGCACTTTGTTGTTGGTAATACATATATATTTTTTTGCATTCAGTGTGTATGTGAACCTTGTCCCGACTTAGCTGGCACACCAGATTTTTTAGCTATATATTGATTCCACCTAGCTATGCTCGCCTTGTACATGTCTTAATAAACCTCCCGTCCCACCTTGACCTTTTTCGATTTTAAATTTATAAATATTTTTACAAATTTTACATATAACTACTTAATTCTCTTGGTTCCTATAAAAAAAATCTCATGCAGTTGATTTTAATTTTCATTGTGTGGGCCTCGACTCATACTAGGGGGAATAGGAGGCATTCCAGTTTGAGGCTGAGGCTCAGTCCGAGGTTGAGGTTAAGGTGCACTAGTGGGTGTGTCATCTACATTATCGTCAAAATTAAAGTCTGGTTCAAATGCAGAATATACCTCATTATCTAATGGTATATCATTAAAAAAAAAACAGTTTCAGCTATATGGGTGAAATCAATCAAATCATCGGGACTAGGAATAGGATTACTAGAAGAATTACCCTTACCCTTGTTACCCCCACTAGAAAAAGCACGCACCCTTACCATTACCCTTAATCATACGTCCAAGGTGTTCCATTATAATTATGTAAATAAATAATTAAAGTAAATAAAACTAAGTGTGATAACTAAAACTAAGTAACAAAAATAATTTAAAGAAGGAACGAATGTACCAAACGTCGACGTAACGTCGACGTATAATCGAGGTTGAAAATTGAAACTTTGCTCGATTGATGATCATCAAGTTAGTTACCAACTTCACTCCCAATTTTTGAACTTTGATATAAATGAGTAAAAAAAATATAATATTTAGTAGGCAATGTAAAATTGTAGAGAGATAAATTGAGAGATTAGAGAGATGGTAAGAAGATTTGTGAGAAAAATAAAAAGGGAAATGAAGTATTTATAGTTGAGAAATAGGGTTAAAGTGTAAATATATTAACCCATGGGTTAAAAATAAATATTATGGGGGTAGGGGGTTTATGGGGTGGGGGGCCAAAAATGACCGTTATAGCCGTCACACCACGGCCAAAATGGAAATTTAGTCGTTGTTGTAACTGATATTTTTGCAAAGGGGAGTGGGGAGGGATGGGGTCGGGTTGGGGCAGGTAGGATCGGATCGGGATCGGGACAGGCGGGACAAGCTCAGGTTCCGTCCCGAGTTCGAACCTTGACATCGAATGTTTTTTTGGGGTGATCGGGGCGGGGAGCATATCGGGCCGGGCCGAGCTGGGTTGGGATCGGGCCGACCCAGGCAAACCTTAATTTAGAGTCAATTTAGAAAGTAGCGGTAGCTACGGAGTATTTACTAGATTGGGTCCACCTGGGTTATTTTGTTGCGTAACAGAATACACATTTGGCAGAATTGTCATTTAGCTAAGCATTTTGAGGCTAAGGCTACATCATAAGCCAAGAATGATTGAATTCTCAAATAAAATGACCAAAATGCCATCAAAATGAATTTTAATTCCGAAAAATAGCATGTCGATCTTCACTATATACTCACGTTTCTATATAGTAGTAATTCGTGTTATTAAGGGTAAGTTGAGAAAACTTAATTTTTTAAATTATTCATATGTATAGAGAAGGCCTTGATCGGCAAATTATTAAGTAAATTGTGTAATAAACAATCAAATCATCAGTTATTTGATATGAGTAGTTTGTAAAAGAAATCAAAATTTCCATCAACTTGCACGACCTACAAGCTGAAGACGAGGAGTAAGATTAGCATTACTCAAGAATATAGTTTAAGTTCATTAAGAGTGTTTTTCCTCCCTAAATTTTCAACATTTGGTATTAGGCCCAATTTAGGTGGTGACATGATGTGTTAGATAGCACATAGCACCCATGATGAAATTATTTCATCGTGCTTATCGACTAAGAAACTATCTACTGGTCATTCACTCTGATAAAAAATCCTTCAACTGATCAGACCTTCTGAGTTCATGGGCACACACACATTCATACAAATACACTAAAAGTTACTCACATTCATAAAATCCACAATCATGTGAGATATCTACAACAACAACAACCCAATGTAATCCCACAAGTGGGGATCTGCGGAGGGTGGGATGTACGCAGACATTACCCCCATATTTTTAGTGTAGAGAGGTTGTTTCCGATTAGACCCTCGGCTCAATGAAAATGTTTTTCAACACAGGTTTGAAAAATACAAGAATAAAGAAGCTATGATAAAAATATCGAAGGAAAGAAACATCCTGACTACAAAAATAGTAAAGATACCCAAAGTAAAGTAAACAACGGTAATTTGCAGAACCATATACCTTGTTCATTAATAAGGGGTAACGCAACAACAGATCAGACATATGGGAATCACCCCCATATATCTCCCCAGCAGCAATATATATAGGCGTGTTTGATGGAAGTCCAAGAGCGGAAAGGAATAGTCCAACTTCTCTTGGAGTTAACGGACAATAGCCTTTAGTTCTCTGTTCTACAGGGTCAATGTCTTTCACCTTCCACCATGTTGTGTTTTCCCTACAAATAATAAAGACAATGAAATCCAAAGAGGCCAGCGTGTTGGCAGAGAGTCAAATTTGTGATCTTCGGGTCGCAGGTTCGATTCTCAACTCGGCGGATATCGTCCTCCGGGGCATATACCTGTGGTAAAGTCTGGGCGCTAAAAGCCGCGCGGGCATGTTGCAGTGTGGGTTCGTTCCCCGCCAAGCCTTTGAGGGGGTCAACCTTGTAGCATTGATCCGTTGGACGCAAGCAAACACTGACCACGGGTGCGCATACCGCGATTTACCTGGTGGTGGCGTGAAGAGGCCGGTCATCATCCCGAAGCCTAAACTGCATCTTGTGCAGTCTTAGCGATATGGAAGCGTAGTCACCTCGAGACCTGGGTTATCAAAAAAAAATAAAGACAATGAAATAGCAATCATCAGATCACAAATTAAAATATGCTACTAATGCAAATAAAAGTGAGGACAGAACATTTCCAAAAAGCTTGATGGATGTGACGCTCCAATTCAGGCCCATCACTAACAAACAACCACGAGATAGTAGTTTTCTTTTAACTAGAAATGTATCAATCAGTATGGCATCTCGAGATCCTTTTCTTTATGAATGTTATTTTTAACTAACTTCTTGGATAAGGTGTTACCACCGAATAATCCCCATCTGCTCCATACCCACGTTCCCTCCATTAAAGGATGATTCAAACGTCTCTATTGGAGTAATTTTTCATTCAATTTTTACTACTAGCTTCTTAAATATTATTGCATAATCTTTTTTCCTTTAATGGGTTCCTTAAAAAAATTTCATACAGTAATAGCAGTGTTAATCCCACCACAATCTCTTGAAGGAAAGGGGGAGTACATATTGTGTTTAGGAAAGTGTTTAGTACGTATTTCAAGCCTTCAAATTTATATTCTTAGACTCATATTTTTCAACAATCTAAGAGTGATATTTATTTTTTCATAAGCCTTCTGTTTTGCGCAACAGAAAATTCTTTTATCTGTTCATATTTTCATCATTGGTCAGAAAAGTTATTAGTTAACAGTTGTGGTGGTCTTGATTGAATCGGTGTATCCAACAGTTTTGCTTCATTTAGTTTTGATTGGTGTTATTTGTCTTGTACTTCGTAGTATATAAGAAATACTTTTTGGGTTGGTTTAAATTGTGATTCTCACCGTTGTCAATTTTTGATTTATTTTGCTGGGTGTTAAATTTCAATAGGCAACCTTTGTTTTATTTCTCTGTCGTGTACTGCTCATTCAATTAAACCCAGTCTTTGTAAAATTTTCTATTAGGAGATTTACGGGTAACATTTTTAGCTGCTTTCTCTGTCTTGTCGGAGCTGACCACCTGCGATTGGCGGAGAGCTCCGGTAACCACGAACCAAACCACCCCAACGCAATGCTCACCTCTCTACCTCCTTTTCTCCGTTAGCTCGCCATCAGAACCACCAGTAGACTGACCGATATTTCTAGATCTGGCCAAGTCTTTTGTCTCAGGCGTTGCTCCAGTGTTATCACCGTTGAAGTAACGCCGTGAATCTCACCGGAAAACAAACTCCGGCGAAGCTCGACGATCTATTTGGTCGTCTAAGTTACTGCTCCGTTGTTGTTAATTTTAGCTGCTATTGTCGACTGTTTCACTCTTGTTTTTCGCCCATGTGTATGTGTTGTTGCACACGAACTGATTTGGGAATGAGCCTATTATTCTGCTACTATTCCTGCCTTTAGTTATAGTATTCTTGGCGTTCTTGTTTTAGGTGTAAACCTTCGATTAGCCTATTAGTTTATAACTGTTTTATTGATTTTGGTGATTGATGATAGACTAGGATCGTGTTCTTGATCGGGATGAGGATGAGGGTTAGGGGATCCTTTTTGGCCAAAAGATAGGATTTTGCACCGCCTAATTAAGTGCATATAACCAACATATATCTTGTTCATTCAAGATATTAATTACAGAAAGTCTCTCTTTAAACACCTCTGTAGAAGCATCACTACGGAGAGACAATTTGTTGTCAATAACTGGAATTCGAAAGTGGCATCAAACTTTTAAGCTCGGAAATGAATTAGAATTCTTGGGATATGGAACTCGTGGGACTACTATCGGGTAGGAAGCACACAGGTGCAAATTATTTCTTTCTTTTGGCATGTTTCAAGTAACGAAATATAATCGTGATATTGCTCCATAATTTATTCTAGTCTTAGAAGTTAAGAATATTCATATTATTGATTCCTATGTTAAAAGCATGTCTAAATATGTTCTTAAATCCTTATTAAGGCATACGAAAAAAGATATTATTATTTACGGCGTTAACCGAAGGTACTAGGAAATTATGTCATTCAGGATATTTTATTGTGATTCATGCATTTTCATTTGCATTGCATTCATGTTTTACCCAAGACCGTATATTGGGGACGAGAAACGGAAAACGCAGACCACCTGATCAGCTGGGATATGATAAATGATAAAGTATGTGTGGCTAGCCTGTGTGGCTTAATGAAGGAAGATGCCCGATTAAGGGCCAAAATATATATATATGTATGATTGGGAGGAAGATGCCCTTGTGTGGCCAGTATATATGTATTTACCGCATTATGAATGACATTTAGGCATATTATGCCTACAGAGGCCGATATGAGATGATAATGCCCACAGAGGCTGTTATGGTAAGGAAGATGCCCGAAGAGGCTGATATATATGTATACTGCGTTGTGTATAACATTTAGGCATGCGTATTAGGGCCCATGGAGGCATTTACTGCTGGTCGGTTGTTTCTGTTTCAGTTGTTGTTATATCCCTGTTATACTATTGTTCATGCCTGACATACTCAGTACATTAGTCGTACTGACGTCCCTTTTGTCGAGGGACGCTGCGTTTCATGCCCGCAGGTTCTCGTAGGCAAGGCGACGATTCACGTTAGTAGGTTGCGGATTCGGCGGATTTTGGAGCACTCCCCTTGTTTCGGAGTGTCGGCCTAATTTTGGTACTGTACATTTTTGGTTGTATATATGGGTATGGCGGGGCCCTGTCCCGACCTTTGGTTGTTGTGTACTCTTTAGAGGCTTGTAGACATGTATCTTGTATGTAGTTGTTATGTATGGCTTTGTCGGCCTTTGGGTATGTATATATATATATATATAAAATGGTTATCCGACATTATATAGTCCTTTTTCGGCTTAGTCCGTGTTTAGTTATGAATGAATGTTGGCTGTAAGGTTAGTGGTACCCGTCGGGTGGGATCCGGGTGTCCGTCGCGGCCCTCCAATTTGGATCGTGACAATTCAATTGAACCCCCTTCGATATCTTTGGTTCCGTCACTGGGAAAATCCCTGGTGTAAACACACAACAAGGAAAAACTGCTGCATATCTCCTTACACTATTGTCACACTTGTGATCGAAACGTATTTACTGTCATTTATGAGTAGCAATTATAAATTTGAATATGAATTACAAATGTACAAGTTTAGACAAGTCTAATTTGTTCTTTTTTATTTTGAGAATGAAATAGGTTCTTTTGTTTTATCCTAATAGAAAAAGGGCAACTCAGTACACTAAGCCCCCGCTATGTGCAGGGTCGGGGAAGAGCCGGACCACAAAGGTCTATCGTACGAAGCGTTACCTCCTGCATTTCTGCAAGAGACAATTTACACGACTTCAACCCGTGAACTCCTGTTTTATCCTAATGGAATTACTTTTATAGTCGGTGGTTTGCAAATTAAAAGGAACAGGCACTTCATGCATCCTACATAGATCACATCTCTTGAAATTTTCTAAGGTAGATTCCTTAATTTAATATAAAAATACATAAACCTAAAAAGCCAGTATAGAATTAACGAAAACGAAAATGCATCAAGAAAAAATTCAGATATTTCTATGCTCCTTTAGTGGTATACTCTGCTTCCAGAACACTATATATACCGAAAATAAACCATTATATTAGGCTTTAGAGCATATACAATCAAAATAAAGTGAGGAAATTACCGGTATCTGCTCAAGAAAATGTTGGCCAATTGGAAGAAAGTAGAACACAGACACGTTCTCAGTTCATTCAAATGGGCTGGGCTGGGTTGGTTTATTATTTTAAGAGAGCAACATAATTTGTGTATATTATGATAGCATAACCTAATCTATGCTCCTATAGGCATAAATTCGATTTGGTAGTGCAAAAATTAAAGATCAGGCCATTTGAAGGGGAAAATTGAAGACTAGCACAAAATAGGAACAAAAGTGCAAATGATCCAGTTCAGTTTACTTGTACATAGGCCCAGAGAGGATGTACAACTGCCAGCCCAGTCACATTCTTACTTGGACCGCTGAGCCCTGTATCTTAGAATAGAAAAATTGCAGTAGGGGTGTTTATAATCTGAACAAACCGAATCAAATAAAACCGAAATCTACAACAACAACATACCCAGTGAAATCTCACACCGTGGGGTCTGGGGAGGGTAGAATGTACACAGACCTTACTTCCACCTTGGTAGGTATATCGGCTGTTTCCGGAAGACCTTCGGCTCAAGACAAAGCATAATCACAAGCAAGGCAATCAAAACAAAGCAAGAGTGAAGCAAGAGTTAAGAGTAAAGCAAGAGAAACAGTTAGACTCAGATAAGAAATTAAAGCAGTATAAAGTGCGTTTGAACAAAAGGGAGTAGTAGTTAATACAACTAAATTAGCTAAACAAAATGCACTAAAGAACATATAGCAGCAGTAATCAAACTACAGTGGATTATAAAGCAAAACCAAAATCTAAAAGAGGAAAAATAAATCGTATCATTTTAATTAGATTTAAGTTTAGTACTCCATAGTAATTTAAGATGCTGAATACCAGAAATACCTACTTGAAATTTTCAGAACAGTAACTTCAATCTTTAGTTTCATAATTCACACAGAATAAAAGATGGATTAGAAAAGTGTTGTATAACCTCGACATCCACGTATACTTGGTGTGGTTACTATGTCATATGAACTATTGCTTTAGGATGATATCAATGTGGCATGTCACGTTATTATATCTATCGTCTTATCTATGTCCATGTTATTCCACTGCAACATGCAGTCGTGTAATATTCTTTCTATGTAACATTTTGAAATGACAACCCCACAAAATCTATTTTAGTGTGACGGTCGTTTATCCATCGTGGTTATATATTGATAATAGACGATTATATTCAACTTAACATCACTCGTGTATTCACCACGATATTTAAACGATAATACGACATATTTACACCCTTGGTCAATTGTCATAGTGTAAACTCAAATTGAACATACTAGAAGAGAAAAAAGAACGGTTGAATTGTACCAAATTTTAATAAAGTTTAATTTGATATGATAATTAAAGAAATCGAATATGAAAAGAGTGCAAATGAAAATTTTCAAAATCATCCAACCGATCGATGAATGCCCTACTATGAGGACTTAGCTTTGCTTCCGTTCCCGCTTCCCGAAGAGAATATACCATATCGGTGACAGATGAGAACTCTAAGGTCCTTATAAGACTTGGGCAATCATCATCCCTTTGAACTAGCTTTTGGGTGTGAGTTGGGCCCTGCCTAATTTGACATGGTATCAGAGTCATGCTCATCCGATGTGGGCTCTCGGATGAGGAGGGTGAAAATGTCCCCGGACCAATTGAAAGGAGTGGAAATACCTTGGGTCCATGAATATGC
The DNA here is from genome assembly GCA_029783415.1 of Anisodus acutangulus. Classification (NCBI taxonomy): domain Eukaryota; kingdom Viridiplantae; phylum Streptophyta; class Magnoliopsida; order Solanales; family Solanaceae; genus Anisodus; species Anisodus acutangulus. The sequence continues at coordinate 50,192,628 of CM056496.1, forward strand.
ACACTTCAAACCCCAGATAAAAAAATATCATATCGGTAAGGGATGAGATCCATGAACTCTTTATAAGGCTCAATGCCTAATTTGAACAAAAAAAAAAAAAACTTATCGCTTGCTTGAAAATTTTGATGAAGAATTTCAATTTCATCATGCAAACACTACAAACCTAGAAAGTGTTTTGTGTTAGAAATAGAGGTGGCAAACTTAACCCATGAAACCATAATCTGTTCAACACATTTAAGTTTGGCGGGTTATTGACCCGTCCATTTGCTAGTTCAATCCATTTTCAGCCCAACTCATTTCAACCCAACAAAATTTGGGTTGACATCTAGCCCAAATTGATCCATGAGAAATCTATCAAAATATGTTTAAAAATATTATTTATTTGATATGTTATACATAGCCATAATAAAGAAAAATAATAATTTATTAAGTACTAAAAAATTATAAATAAAAATAAATAAAGCAATTAAAGCTTAGTAAGAATTGGACGGGATGAATTTTAACTCGCTTTTTAGCCCATTTAAACCCAACTCATTTCAAGTCAAGTAACATTTGGGCGGATCTAATCCACCCATTTATTAACTCAACCCATTTTAACCCCCAAATTCAGCCAACCCACCCACTTACCGCCCATAGTTAGAAACAACGAAATTGTTGTGCAAAAACTCTTCCTCAATTTTTTCCGAAGAAACGTCAAATTATAAACTATTTAAATGTGTTTGAATCATGCAATTAGTCTATCTATTCTAACTTAGCATGATCTGAATCCTACATTTAAATTATGTTTGGTGGCTTTGAGATGCAACCAACAAACTGCAACTCGAATCCGTACGAAAAAAGATATTGGAATACAACTCTCTGACAAACTTTTGAAAGTACAAAAAAGATAAAGCTAAAGTGTTCTCTTTTGGATTTCCTAGTTCACATTGAAGAGATTTTAGTTTGACTTTAATGCATGTGAATGCAGAAGAAAGTGTCAACATCTATGAAGAATTCACAAGCAGCCATTGTTGGCAAAGCTTCACGAATCAGAAAATATGAAGAAGGAAGAAAGGGGGACGAGGTAGTTGTTAGAGAGAAGATTTTTCATTTTGTATCATTCATTGTTCGTATTACATGATTTACATTTGTACTGTATATATATACACTTGATAACTCTCTAACTAATCATAGTTAGTGTAACTAACTCTAGGTAATTGTAAAAAACTTCTTGGAATTTGTAACTAACTCTAGTCCTCTCATGGAACACTAGATTGGTTGCAATTTGGATTGCAGATTTACTATCTGTATGAACTGTAACTGGTAGAGTGACTTTCACACTAATCTCTTGTAGTAAACCAAGTATCCAAGATAATTTTGCAACAGTACCTGCTAAACTTCTATATTCAGACTCAATAAAACTCTTAGAAACTGTAGATTGTTTCTTCGGTTTCCATGATATCACTGAATCTCATAGCTTAACTAGATATCCGGTAATAGATTTCCTTGTATGTGGGCATGCAGCCCAATCAACATCACAATAGGCAGATATTATCTCTTGAGACTTGATGAACAATAGGATGCCTAAGCCTGGTTGATTCTTGATGTATTTGACAATTCTGAGTGATGCATCTAGATGTGATATTTTAGGCCTTTGTAAGAACAGACTGAGTGTCTGCACACTATATGATATGTATGGTCTTGTAACAGTTAGATATAGGAGTTTACCTATAAGCCTTTGATAAGCATTTACATCTTGAAGCACCTCATTTTTAGTCTGTTTTTTTGTTGTTTCTTTGTCCTTGGTTTTCACATAATCATTATACTCTTTGGTAGTAAGCTTGAAACTGCAATCAATAGGAGTGTTGCTGAAAAACCAAGTTCAGAGATTAGTTCTAGTGTTTTACTTCCTCTGATGCATAAGAATCCCTTGGTTTAATCTTGCAAACTCAATTCCTAGGAAGTATTTCAACTCTCCTAGATCTTTCATCTTGAAAGCCTTGTGTAGAAACTGTTTGGTTTCTTTTATTTGAATCAGTTGATCACATGTGATCAACATATCATCCACATATACTAGCACCAATATAACCCCTTTATTAGTTTTCTTTATGAAGAGTGAGTGATCATATTGACTCTGAGAGAATTGCATCTGAATCATGTTGAGTTGTGGATCCTAATTCAACGCCGACACTATGAAGACCCTATGCAGAGTGTGGAACGCTGATCGACCCCGGGGAGTAGGGGGCAGAGCCCCTTGAAAATTTTATAATGTAAGATTGTTTAGTGGAGGGTATTTTAGGAATTTCAGATTTGTATTATGTTCGCCCTAGTTTTCGCTATATACAGACTATGGCGTCGTTTTCTTTCTTTGAGGTCGAGTAAGAGAGAAAGAGAGAATTGTAAACTCAAACTCCCTATTTGATTATAGTAATCTGCAGCGGCAAAGTGGACGTAGCACTCGCATTGAGGGTGAACCACTATAAATCTGTGTGTGTTATTTGTTCTTTGCTTATTTACTATTTTCTGATTAGGTAGGATTTGAGACTCAAATCCTAATAACTGGTATCAATAGCGACATGTTGTGTTGAGATTCAGAAAATGATGGGAGGCGAAGATAGTTCGGCGCACGGCATCGGGAAATTCGATGGTACATATTTTGCATTTTGGAGAATGCAGATTGAAAAGTATTTGTACGGCAGAAAGCTTCATCATCCGCTAAGTCCGAAGTCATAGGAGATGAATGATATAGAGTGGAATCTCCTTGACAGACAGGTTCTGGGAGTCATTCGATTGACGTTGTTGAAGAACGTTGCTCACAACGTGGCGAAGGAGAAGACCATCACTAGCATGATGAAGATTATGTTTGACATGTATGAGAAACCTTCGACAAACAATAAGGTATTTCTCATGAAAAAACTCTTTGTCTAAAGATGGAGGAAGGTGCTCCTGTTTCAACGCACGTGAATGAATTCAACACGATTGTCAATCAATTGTTATCTGTTGTAATCGAGTTTGACGATGAAGTGCAAGCCCTAATTTTGCTGGCGTCTCTACCGAATAGCTGAGAGCCGATGAGAGCAGCGATTAATAATTTTGTTGGCAGTGATAAACTGAAATTCAACGATGTTAGAGATCGTATCCTTGCTGAGGAGGTTCGCAGGATAGATTCTGGTAAGACATCGACGAGTTCTGCTTTGAATTTTGAGAACAGAGGCAGAAATTATGACAAAAACTACAACCAAAATAAGGGCAAGTCGAAGTCAAGAAATGGCAAGGGTCAATTCAGATTCGGGTGAACACTTGAGTGATGGAACTGTGGGAAACCGGGTCACATCAAGAAGAATTGCAGGGCACCGAAGAAGGAGGACAACAAGGGGGTGGAATCAATACTGTCACTGAAGTCATTGGTGATGGGTTGTTGTTGTCTATTGACAGCCCGATCGACTCTTGAGTGCTTGACTCAGGAGCGTCTTTTCACACCACCCCACATCGTGATATAATGATGAATTACGTTGCTGGGTATCTCGGGAAAGTCTATTTGACAAATGGTAAGCCTTTAGACATTGTTGGTATTGGAGATATTAATTTGAAGATGTCAAATAAAAACGTGTGGAAGATCACAAAGGTCAAACATGTGCCGGATCTGAAGTGTAATCTGATCTTAGTGAGTCAGCTCGATAATGAGGGACATGATCTTAACTTTGGTAATGGGTCCTGGAAGGTGACGAAGGGTGCTATGGTAGTTGGTCAAGGTAAGAAAATTGGTACTCTTTATATGACGACGAGTTGTCGATGGATCATTTCGGAGCTGAAGTCGATGGATCATCATATGTGTGAGAGTTGCATTCTCGAAAAACATAGGCGAGTAAGTTTTTCAATGCAAGTAAAGAATTGAAAGTTGAGAAGCTTGAATTGGTGCACACTGACGTGTGGGGACCTACTACTGTCCTCTCACTCGGAGGATCACATTACTACGTGACCTTCATTGATGATTCAACTAGGAAGCTATAGGTCTATTTTCTGAAAAATAAATCTGACGTGTTCACTATCTTCAAAAGGTGGAAAGCTATAATCGAGAATGAGACAAACCTCAAGTTGAGGAGCCTGAGGTCCGACAATGGTGGAGAATACATTGATGGTAACTTCAAACAGTATTGTGCTGATAATGGGAACAAGATGGTGAAGACTATTATTGGAATGCCCCAACAAAATAAAATATCGGAAAAGATGAATCGAGCATTGAACGAGCGTTAACGGAGCATGAGAATACACGCTAGACTGCCCAAGACATTCTGGGCAGATGCAATCAATATCGCAACCTTCTTCATTAACAGAGGACCATCTGTTCATTTAGGTTTCAGAATTCTAGAAGAGGCTTGGAGTGGAAAAAAGGTAAATCTTTCTTTTCTGAAAGTGTTTGGTTGCTTATCCTATGTTCATATTGATGCTACTGCTAGAAGTAAACTTGATCCGAAATCTAAGAAGTGTTAATTTATTAGCTATGGTGACACTGAGTTCGGTTATCGATTCTAGGATGACCGAAATCGGAAGATCATCTGAAGCAAGGACGTCGTCTTTAATGAACTGGTGTTGTACAAGGACTAATTGCGGGAGAGTTCATAATCTAAGAATAAGGAATCGAAAATAGTTGATTTGAGAGACTTATCGGCACCCGAGCTACAACAAGGTAATACTGCGGCAGAGGAACAAGCATCACTAGAAGAAGGCCGACAAGCCAGTGATGGCGAAGTTGATGAAAATGTTGATTCTGAAACAAATCAGCAGACGCCGATCACAGAATTACGCAGATCATCCAGGATCAGTAAGTTGGTTCACAGGTTCTCTCCGTCCCTCAACTATATTCTGCTCACTGACAAAGGGGAGCCGAAATGTTACGAAGAAGTGACGCAAGTTGATGAATCGATTAGGTGGGAGCTGGCAATGAAAGATGAGATGGACTCACTATTGTCAAATTATACATGGGAGTTATCTAAGTTACCAGAGGAGAAGAAGGCATTGCAGAACAAATGAGTTTACCGGATAAATGAAGAACACGACGGAAGTAAGCGCTATAAAGCAAGGTTGGTTGTGAAGTGATTTCAACAGAAAGAAGGCATTGACTACACGGAGATCTTCTCTCCCGTAGTCAAGTTGGTGACAATCAGAACTGTTCTTGGGCTGGTAGCAAAGAAAGATCTGCATCTCAGTAGTGACATGCTCAGTAGGTAGACTACCTTCATCTGTTACATTCTCATAAGACAAGTTAGGCAAGAAAATAGGTTCTTCTGTAGTTTTCCAGGTGAATGGAAATTTTGTTTCTCTGAAACTTACATCTCTATTAACAAAGAATACATTAGCCTTTACATCATATAAAATGTAACCTTTTCGCACCTCAAAATATCCTATCATTATAGATGTTCTTGTTCTTGACTGTAACTAATCAGGAACTGTTAAATCTTTAGCATAACATAAGCAACCTAGAACTTTCAAATGAGCAATAGAAGTCCTCCTATTAAACAATTTTTCATAAGGTGACATCCCAATTACAGAAGAAGGCAGCCTATTAATAAGATATATAGTTGCTTTGACACACAGACCTCAAAATCTAATAGAAATACTAGCTTGGAATCTTACTGTCCTTATGATTTCCAAATATGATTGTGCTTTCCATTTTGTTGTGGAGTGTAAGCACAAGATCTTTGATGTATTATTCTCAATTCTAGAAACAGTTTAGTACAAAATTCATTCACAAATTCTATGTCATTATTTGTTCTAACTGTTTTATTGAATTGAGTCTTCACATAAGTAAAAAAATAATTGTAAGGAAACACACATTAGATTTGAATTTTAATAAGTATATCCATGTTATTCTAGTAAAGTAATCAACAATAGTACAAAAATACTTGTTTCCATCATGAATTTGAAACTTGTAAGACCTCATGCATTCATATGAACCAAATCAAAGTTGTCTTTACTTGTAATACGCCCACTAGAAAATGGAAGTCTACACTGTTTTGCACAAGAATACACACTACACTTATTAATAATTTTCACAATTACATCAGAATGTGAAGAACTTAGTTTGCTTAATACACTACTAGATGTATGCCCAAATCTCTGATGCCAAAAGCTTATGTCATCTTCAGTAAGTGAAGTGCTTTCTCTAGCTGTTAGACTCAATTGGCCTTCAGACAATCCATTGTTTGTTGCTTTATTTAGTAGAATATATAGCCCCTCTTGCATCTTACCAATCTCATTCACCCTCTCATTGTAAAGATCCTGAAATAAACAGAAATCGGGGTAGAAGGTAGCTGCACAACTCAATTCTCTAGTTATTTTAGAGACTAACATCAAGTTGTATTTAAACTGTGGTAACATAAATACATTACTTAGGGTGCTTCTGTCTGAGATATTACTTGAGCCAGTATGAGTGACGTAAGACACATCTCCATTAGGAAGATGTACTTTCTTTGGATTCATAGTCTTAACTACAGTTGCCTTATCCAGTAATTCCATATCAGACACCATATGATTAGTGGTACTTGTGTCTATAATCCACTGTTTTAAAATATTTGACACTAATAAAGCTTTATGAGAACTTATACCTGCTGCAATAGCAGATGACTGAGAAGGACCTCCATTTGATGTAGATGGACCACTTAATGTCTGAGCCTGATTCAGAAGTTTCACAATCTGTTCATAATGATCCTGTGAGAATTTACGCTTTTCTCATATCCACGTGAATTACGCTTTTCTCAAGTATCTATTGCTTTTCAGTATCTCTCCTCAAATTAAAAAGAAGTCTTTTAATTTACGTGAACGTTGCATGAACATGACTTACATAGACGAGAATATGTGATAGACTAGACAAGTGCTGTTAATTAAGTCCAAGTTTCAACAACTTTAAGAGTACGTGCAATTGTTATAGAAAAGCATAAAACACGATTAACCATATATAGTACTAATGATTTGGGTTACGATAACGCTAATGAACTCTTGACACTCCGGTTACAAAAAAAAGTGGTGAGATTTCTACTCCCTCCGTTAAATTTTACTCGTCCGCTATTCTAAAATAGTTGTCCAATTTTATTTGTCCACTTTAAAAAATCATGAGATAATTTATCACTTTTTTTCTATTTTACCATTTTCATTTATTATTGGGTTGACAAGTTCAAAAAAGTTTTAGTGATTGCACAATTTTTAACGTATGTTTTATTTATTTTAATCATTAGGTTACTTAGCAATAATTAAGGGTGATATAGTAAAATTATCACTTTATTTTTAGCTCCTTAATGGACGTGTCAAATCAATATGTTACAAGTAAAAATAGACGAAGAGAGTATTTTCTACCATTGAGGAATGAATTGTATCCATTAAATATCAAATGACTAAATGAGTTAATAAAAGAGTGTTTAATCTACACTTATTAATGTCAGTGGCAAATCAGAAATTTCATTAGGTGCAAGGGAATTTATCCGAAATTCATTTCATCAAAAAATTCTACGACACATATAAGGTTAATTTGTTTTATATATATAATAGATATTGTAATACCTTAATTTATTTATATATTTACTTTTTTATATTTTAAATTCGCTTACTAAAATTTTGACTCCATCACTATATATAATTTAAGTTTAAATTTAAATGTATATATATAATTAAATTATATATATAATATAATTTTTTATTCATGCAGAATAATTTTCTGATTAAGAGTGTTCAACCGATTACCCTTTCGTCTATGTGATTGCGCCACATATTAATATCAGAGGCGGAGCTAAAATACAATGTTGTTTACGGAACCCAGAAATTTCACCGTAGACCCTATATATATATATAAAAGAAATTTATTATATATTTATAAATATTTGACTGTAAATTAAAATTTTAACTTGAAATTATTATAGAAATTCATACACTTTAAATTTTGATTCTATCTGTGATTAAAATTACCTAAATATTACTATAAATATATTTTTTCTGCTTGATCCGGAAAGACGAATAACCCGTTTGGTCAATCTTGTGGCCAATGGTATTTGGATTCCGTCCAAAATGTGAGGTGAAAGTGAACGGTGAAGTGAAGCTAAAGTCGTGACTCGTGAGAGGAGTGGGCCGACCACCGACCGCCGCTTTAGGGCTGTCTTTTTCCCACTGAAATTGGAAGCCATGAAAGTGACTCTCTTCTTGGCCTTTGGGTCCTTTGATTTTTGGCCACGGAAACTTTAAAGAAGAAAGCAATTCCTTCAAGAGTAGTCTGACTTTGGAAAGAGACTATAATTGACACCGCCCCTCAAAATTAAGAAATTTCCAACATCTTATTTTTACCCATTTGATACATCTTTTATTATTGAAATAGAGTATCACATTTCAAAGACAATCATATTAACCTCTGAAATTTCTTATAAAGAACATTAATCAAAGAAATTAAATAAACTCATTATAATTCTATTTATCTCCTATTAAAAATCTTTACTCTTAAGAAATTTAACAATTATTATATTTTACATAATACAAAATTACCACATTGAGGGATAGAGAAGAGAAAAGGAAATTAAAGAGGATAGTAAAATTCTACTCACACTTGTTATATGTGAAAGACTATACTATTTGATTGCAAAAATTGGATAGTAGGAGAGAACAATTAGCATGTGAAATTTAAAAACTCCAAATGGTTTCTAACCATTATTATTCAGTTGAGTCTTCCTAACTCCATTTGTTAATTTGTGTGGAAAAAACATCCACCTTTTCAAGGGCAAGAAGCTGATGTATAAGGGTTATAGCTTTTCAACTTGACTGTATGTGTCATAAGTCTACTTCTTACCCACCACATGGGGTTTGATAGGCAACCAAAAGAGCAAGTTATATATAATGTTATAGCGTAAGAATTTTTTATTGTAAACATTATAAATTTCGCATTCAAAAAAAATTTACATGTTGATATCATTTTGGTAGATTTTTTTTTACACTGATGATGTATATAATTAAAATCTAAACAAAAAATTGTGTTTGAGTTATATATGTTGGAAATTTACTAATGTGGAATTAAGTTTAACCCATTATTTATGACTCAAACAATTGGGCCCCGCACGTCGGAAATATCGTTTCAACACACGTGCAATCTTAGTACCAAGTATCGTAAATTTCGTTAATGAAAGAGATATTGGTACGTAAGTGAAATTTTTGAGACATAGAATGATGGATGGTTATTTGCTAAATGACAAGTGTTCCACGTTGGTAAACGAAGGAATGGTTGTGCAAGGTATAAGATGGAACGGGTCGGAAAAGGGCCGCGAAGCCGAGAAGGGTCGCGGCGCCTCCCTTGCAGTTCCGCGGCGCCGGAGTGGCAGTAAGTTCTGTGTTGAATTAGCGTCGCGGCGCTCGTATGGCGAGCCGCGGCTCGTAGGCGATGGCCAGCGGAATCCCAAAAGGTTTGGCTGTTTATGGGGTTTCAATGGCATTGAATCCACCCAATAATGGCCATTACTTGGACCATTATTTGGCTGCATTTGTTGGGGGTTAAATGTCATCCATTACATGGCAATTGATAGCCATTGTGGGGCATTTGGAGAGGCCATCTTGCACACCTATAAATTGAAGCCTTGGCTCAATTCTATAGAAGAAGAGACATGCACATATGAATAGAAAAACAAGTTCACAACACTACAAAGAGATCAGATTTTCCTGATAAGCAATCCTTCTCTTAGCAATCTTCATTATTCGTGTTCTTCGCTGAGATCATTTGTGTAGGCTTTGCACACTTGATAGTTTGTTGTTTCATCTCGGGAGACTATTGTCCACACTACCATAAAGCCTATATATGGGGGCAATCTTGTCTTAAAGACAGAGAGTCATCTCTCGACTCAGCCGGTGGTGTTGTGATTTATCTAATTGGTTGCTAAGTGTTTCAAGTGTAAACTTAACAAACGAAGGACTCTAAACGTTCATATTCTCATCGGATCTACAAGCCACAAGTGTAGCAATTCATGATCTTGTATTTCCGAATACAAGTTTTATATTTGAAGTTTAGTCTAAAATCAAGATATTGACAACTTGTTGTTGTCCTAATTGTTGTTTATCATTTTGATCATTGTAATAATTATTTACTATTCCCGTTGTTGCTTTACATATTCCAACAATATACACTGTCAATGAACACTGACTATATATATAACTTAAACTCATAAAAATTATACTTATTTTCTTCTTTTGTTTTCTTCGGGATTGAGTTGAACTTGTATTTCATTCACGGGATTAAAAAAAATATTAGTACGTACTATAATTAATAAGCCCCTTGAGTTTTTTTCTTTTTAACTTAAACCCTAAATTCCATGATTTATCAAAATCTGATCACATCACGTAGTCAATTGTTTCTACAATTGATGTGTAAATGAGAACTTGGCGTGGAGTGAAGTCATTTTCTGGAAGATAGTGACGAAAGCAGAAGCACAATTGCTTATAATTCCAAGTAAAAGTCACCATCTCACACATTGGTGCCCAAATGACTACGTAGCTTATGAAACCAAAAGTGACTACATGACATGATCATGCAAAACAAACTTTTCTATTTTATAGACACATTGGCTCAAGCCTACAGATTGATGCGTATATTGACATAACATTGTTTATATAATCTTATCATATCCCTCTTTTGATACAATTACAATGCACCACCAGAGTGGACAAGCGGTTAGTTGCGAGAACTCAAATTAATTATCGTTAGATTGCTCAACTTATGATCAAACTGGAACTTTACTTCATTGACAATGCCAAAATTAAAGATTGTGTTAATTATGAGCATATCATATTAACGTTCTTCATCAACAGGGGCAGATACAACATTCAGACACTAATTCTTTTTAATCAAGTGATTTCGACGTGAAGCATAAATTTATGTGTAAAAATTTATTAAAAATATAACAAATAGTAGGTTTGAACCATAATTTTTTAAAATACAATAGATTCAATATCAAGAACCTTAAAATTGAACACACATAATTTAAATCTTAAATCCGCCGCCTCTGGACGTCATGTAACAATTCTTTAGATAGGTAATACTCCATTTGTCCCAATTTATGTGATATTTTTCGCTTTTCGAGATTCAAACTGCATAAACTTTGACTAACATTTTAAAATGTATTTTTCACCAAATTGATATTAGAAAAATTGCAACTGTTAGGATAATTATCTCAAATCATAATCAGATCATATATTTTGTAATAACACAATTTAGGATGATTAGGATTTGATTGTGAATTAATATAAATTAAATTAGGATGATTAGATTAGTCTTCCTTAATGTTAGCATTGTATACTTGTATATATATTTGACTATGGGAAATGAAATAAATCAAGGAATTAATTTCCTACATGGTATCAAGAGCCACAAATATTTTTCCCTAAACCCCTCCTACCTCTCTCCTCCATCGACCTACTACAATTCCACCAATGACAAAACAATTTTCTCTCCTTCTTGTTTTGCTTCTCGTGGAAAACTATGGCCGAAAAACAAAATTTTCATCCAGCTCTTGCCGTAAACAACATCAAGAATTTTATCTCAATAACACTTGAGATGGAAAAAGGGCAATACACCTCTTGGACGGAATTATTCAAAATTCATTGCCGTGCATATGAGGTAATAGACCATATCATCCTCTCCAAGTCATCATCGGAAACCACTGTGGTAGACAAAAAGTTATGGTCTCGTTTAGATGCTACAGTCCTTCAATGAATTTATGACACTATCTCAAACGATCTTTTGCATACCATACTAGAACCAAACTCTACGGCGAAACAAGTGTGGGAACGTTTACAAAATATTTTTCTAGCTAATAAACTTTCTAGGGTTGTATATCTTGAACACCAATTTACTAACGTTAAATTGGATGACTTCTCTAACGTTTCCTTCTATCGTCAAGAATTGAAGGTGCTTGCAGATCAACTATCCAATGTTGGTTCGCCGGAAATAAATCAAAGGTTGGTTATTCAATTGATTGCAGGGTTGAATGAACAGTATGATGGCGTTGTTACATTCATTCAGCAGAGTAACTTGTTGCCTCCATTCTATGAGGCTCATTCGAGGTTGATTCTCGAGGAAACACGCAAGGCAAAGCAGACAGCGTCCGGGGAAGCCACCGCCGGAACTGCCCTCGTCTCCACCAATTCATTTTCCGCAGATTTTCAGCCACAAAATTCTGGTTCAAATGGAACTGGAAATCTCAACAATAATGGTAAAAAAAATGGGGGATAAACCGTAACAATAAAAAAGAAAAAAATAATGGTGGAAAGGGACGGGGTAGGGGCGGCGGCCAACCAGCCGGCTGCAGCAACAACCACAACTAGCCTGGACAGTGGTGGCCCAACCAGTGGCAGCCGCCTACCCAGCCCATTGGGAACCAGTGGGGGCAGTATCCGTCGTGGGCCTAGTCCCCACAGTAGGCTGCCCCTCCGTGCCCATACCCCACCGCATCGTGGGACAGGCCCTCATCTTCAAACCGACAGTCCAGAAATCTAGGTTTTCATCTGCAACACGCATTTGCAGCCCATACATCATCTTCTGTAGGTTATGCTCCTACCGATATCGAACAAGTCATGAACAACATGAATCTGAATGTTCCAGATGAGTTGTGGTACATGGACACAGGGGCTACGTATCACATGACGACATCCCAAGGTAATCTCTCGTCTTATTTTAATATGAGAAGTAATAAAAATATTATTGTCGGCAGTGGGCAGAAAATTCCAATTCATGGTATTGGTCAGGTAAAACTACCCCCACACCCACATTTATATTTGAAAAACGTCTTACATGCACCAAAATTAATTAAAAACTTGATATATGTACGATGTTTTACAATTGACAACAATGTTTCTGTGAATTTTGATCCGTTTGGCTTTTCTGTGAAGGATTTTCATACGGGGATGCCACTAATGAGATGTAATAGCATGGGGGACTTGTATCCCATCACTACCGTTTCCAACAATCATATGACCAAACCATCAACCTTTACAGCTATTTCCCCTATTGTATGGCACAACCGGTTGGGACACCCGGGAGCACCAGTTTTCAATAATCTTAGGAAGAATAATTTTGTTGCTTGTAACAAATTTTTGGACTCTTCTGTTTGCCAAACTTGTGTGTTTGGAAAGCATGTTAAACTTCCTTTTTCATCATCTACTTCATATACACTTATGCAATTTGATCTGTTGCATTGTGATTTGTGGACATCACCAGTTTTGAGTTCTGCGGGTCATAAATATTTTATGCTCATTTTAGATGATTATTCAAATTTTCTGTGGACATTTTTCTTAGGAAATAAATCGCAAGCCTACACCATTTTAAAACAATTTAGTGTTTTTATCAAAACTTAATTTGACAAATCCATTAAATGTTTTCAATGTGATAATGGGAGAGAATTCATAAATGCTCAATTTAATGATTTTTGTCACCAAAATGAAATGTCTTTGCGTCTTTCATGTCCACATACATCACATCAAAATGGAAAAGCCGAAAGAAAAATTCGAACAATTAACAATATGGTTCACACTTCTTGTGCATTCGTCCACACCACCGACCTTTTGGCATCATGCACTTCAAATGGTCACATATCTTTTAAATATTCTTCCTAGCAAACTACTCTCCAATGTGTCACCTACACAAATGTTGTACCACCGTCTCCCATCTTTTACACATTTGAGGGTTTTCATGTGTTTGTGTTATCCCTTGTTTCCGTCCACAACCATTAACAAACTTCAGGCCCGTTTCACTCCTTGTGTGTTTTTGGGATACCTACAAAATCATAGGGGATATAAGTGTTATGATATGACGAATGGGAAAATCACTATTTCTCGTCACGTCATTTTATATGAGTCTACATTCCCGTTTGCAAAATCTCACATGGCATCCTCACATTCATATAATTTTTTGGACGACGGAATACATCCAATTTTGAATCACCACTTAAACACCCAAAACAGTGTGGAACCAGCCCAAACCCCACCGCCCAACGTCCCAGCCTAACCACTAAATATGACTGGGCCAGTCCGAGGAGCAGAGGTCACTGCCTCTCTTCCTTCGGCCTCGGCCCAGTCCATATTTAGTGGCGGGTAGGCCCAACGAAGGGAGGCCTCTTCCCCCTTTCCCGTGACACCACCCAGCTCTTCATGCCCATGTTCACAGACCCAAAACCTTAACCCATGTTGGCCCTGTAACTGAGCGGAAAGCCAAATCACCCAGCCTACTATTTTGGCCCAAATTCGGTGAGCCACTCAGCCCACTAGCCCAAATCCCCAACCTCGAACCATTGAAACCCGTGCAATGCATGAATTTTTTTTACCTAAGCATTATTTTAACCTAACATCTTCAATCCAACTATCACCCTTTCCGAGAAGTCCCAAAGCAGCCCTATCAGACCCGGATTGGAAAACTGTCATGTTAGATGAAATTAATGCTCTTATTAAAAATAAGACGTGGGAATTAATGTCCCGTCCATATAATGTGAACATAATTCGGTCTATGTGGGTTTTTTTGTCATTAAAAGAATTCTGATATCTCCTTTGCGAGATACAAAGCCCGTCTTGTTAGTGATGACAGGTCTCAACAGCTTGGCGTGGATTGTGGTGAAACATTCAGTCAAGTGGTTAAGCCATCAACTATCAGGACGGTTCTTAGCTTGGCATTGTCCAAATCCTAGTCCATTCATCAGTTGGATGTCAAAAATGCATTTCTACATGGCCGTTGGGTTTTTGAGACTCTACACATCCGGATTATGTCTGCATGTTGAAAAAATCTTATATGGTTTGAAATAGGCTCCACGGGCATGATATAACAGGTTTGCAGGGTTTGTATCCACACTGGGTTTCTCACACAGCAAGTCCGATCAGTTCATGTTCATTTACAAGAAGGGAAGCGACATGGCATTTATCCTCCTATATGTAGATAACATAATTCTCACAACCTCATCTACATCACTTCACTGGTCTATTATGTCCATTTTTGCAACAAAATTTGCTATGAACGATTTGAGTCCATTAAATTATTTTTTGGGCAGGTGGTCTATTTCTCAATCAAAAGAAATATGCCGAGGAGATCATTGAAAAAGCTGGTATGTCCTCCTGTAAACCGTCATACACACATGTTGATACAAAGGCCAAACTAAGCAACGCTACAGAGACCTCATACAGTGATCCAACACACTATTGCAGCCTTGCACGGGCCTTGCAGTACCTCACCTTCACGAGACCTGATATCTCCTATGCGGTTCAGCAAGTGTGTTTACATATGCATGATCCGAAAGAGGAACATATGGAGGCTCTCAAGCGAATTATGCGGTATGTCAAGGGTACTCTTCATTTTGGATTGCATTTGTATAAGTCCTCCATTTCGAGTCTCTCATCTTATATAGATGCGGATTGGGGTGGTTTCCTGGATACACGACGTTCCACCTCTGGTTATTACGTGTTTTTGGGCGACAACCTCATTTCATAGTCGTCCAAACGACAGCCAACGATGTCTCGGTCGAGCGCCGAAGCAGAATACCGAGGGGTAGCCAATATGGTTGATGAATCATGCTGGCTCCGTAATATTCTTTTAGAGCTCAATTGTCCGATTGAAAAGGCAATAGAGGTGTATTGTGATAATGTGAATGCGATATACTTATCCGATAATCCTGTCCAGCATCTACACACAAAACACATAGAGATGTATATATTATTTGTCCGAGAAAAAGTTGCACGTGGATAAGTTCATGTTCTCCATGTACTGTCCTGTTATCAGATTGCCGACATCTTCACAAAAGGTCTTCTGCGCGTACTATTTGATGATTTCAGGGACAGTCTCAGCATACGAGAACCTCCCGCTAAGACTGCGGGGAACTGTTAGGATAATTATGGGGTCATCCCATAATTATCTCAAATCATGATCACATCATATATTTTGTAATAACATAATTTAGGATGATTAGGATTTGATTATAAATTAGTATAAATTAATTTAGGATGATTAGATTAGTCTTCCTTAATGTTAGCATTGTATACTTGTATATATTTGACTATGGGAATGAAATAAATCAAGGAATTTATTTCCTACAACAACTTATAATACTTTTCATCTAGTTTCAAAAAATATAATTTTAATCTTAAAAGATTGAATTAATCTAAATCAATTTAGCGTTAAAGTTTAATCAAATTGACTCTCGGAAAGTGAAAAGTATCAAATAAATTGGGACAAAGGGAGTAGGTGAAGGTCTTTTTTGTACATTGGAAAATATAGGTTAAAGTCTTATGATTCCTCTATTCTTTATTTTTACTTTTAATCTCTCTAAATAAATAAAATTTATTGACTTAAATTGTACTAATTAAATGCCTATGACTAAGGTTGTAAAAAATAAATAGCTTCTTGATGGATCAAATACTACATGTTATTTAAATTGAGGAAAATTACTAGTAACTTATAGCTAATTCCTGTGGTCACTAAAGTACCAATAAAGATTTGGTGCTTGATCAACAGAGTAAATATTGCAAGAATCCTCTGTTGTAAAACCATTTTGCACCTCCATTCTCCCAACATGAGCTTGCTGCTGATTATTATAAGCCCTCATTGTCATTGATGATGTAGAACTTGCCCTTGGATCCAATAACTGAGTGTATGTTGATGAAGACAATGACAAGTGATCCAAACTAGCATTATAAGATGACACTTTAGGCATTAATGGCTGATAATTGAGATTGTTGTAATTTTCTTCATTCATCACTCCACTTGAATCACTATCTGATGATCCATCTTTTGAATCCACAAAATCTGAATTCAAATTGTTTCTGGGGTTCAATTCAAGAATTTCTTCAGGCCTTTGAAATGCAGGGGATAATGTTTCCTCTCCAAGCTTCTCTTTTAGTCCTTTTAGCTGCAATTTTGGAACAAAATCACGACAGTCAGAGAGAACACACTTTTAATTTACTTAAATCATATTATCTCAATACGTCTCCTCATGCGAGCCTTTTTTTTATGAGTCAATTATGTGAAAATTCTTTTTAATAATGGATGTTGGTGAAATTCCATCCGGACCCCTGCCTGCTATGTCATAGGTATGTGACTATCTAATTAGTTAGAGAGAACACTTATTCTATCAACACGTACGACTTTACACTACTATTAGATAAAGAAATGTGGAAGATTTTTAATGGTTACCTCAGTAATCAAGCCTGCTTTTTCTTCTTCAACTTTGGTATAATTATGCTGAAGAGCTTCATAATTGGCCTTGAGACTGTTATAATCTCTTTCTAATTGCTTTGTCTTCCACCTTGCGCGGCGATTTTGGAACCAGATTGCTATTTGTCTTGGTTGCAGGCCTAATTCTTGTGCAATTTTCACTTTTCTGTCAGCATCAAGTTTGTTATCAACTTCAAAAATTTTCTCCAGTGCCTGCACTTGATCAACTCTTAACCTCCTTTTCTTCCCTGTTCCACATCCACCACTCTCTTCTATCCCATCTTCATCTTCTAATCCATCCAACATTGCCTGAAACTCATTGTTATATGCCAAATTCTCTGTATTTTTCTCTGCAATGTAACACATAAAAAAAAAAGACAATATAAGATCAGTCCTATTGGAAGTTTAGTGGACTCACTTTTGCTGAGTTCTGAATTATAATCTTTTTGTTTCCTAGTTTCTGAATAAATCATTTATATTATTTAATATAAATACAGAGTTTAGGCCAAAGCTATTGAATTCGTAGCTTTAAGGCTGGCTCCCGTCTTGATTGGACTCCACCTTCGGCCCTAAATCAAGAAAGGAAAAAATAAATTTAAATTATATACACTGACAGTGTAATAATTACCTTCTGTTGGATAAAGCAATTTGCCAGAAGAATCTGAGAAACTAAACCGCTTCATGATGATAGATAGTTCTTCTCCTTAATTCTTTGGTTTGTCGAAGGTAGAATTGGACTCTGTAAGGATATGAAGAATGCAAGAAGAAGCCAAGCCAATTGACAGGACTTTAAAAAATTGCTACCATGTGAAAATTGAAATTCTTGAAGGAATTATACTAAAACATCATGATCTTTCTGAGTGTTATGGCCTGTTTGTAGTGCTGTTTAGAATAGGCAAAAGTTAAGCTAAAACAAGAGAAAGATGTGGATATGAATAAATGAAAGAAAAGGGGTAACTCAATACCAACAGAGGAATTACAAATAAAAGGCAGCAAATTAAAGGGACTTGCTTTTCATCATTAACCAATCAAACCATTAAATAAAGTTGGAAGAAGAAGCTAAGAAATAGAAAAGAGACTGAGTGAGAGAAAGATAAAAGAGTTTCTATGTTTTTCCCCCCTCAAAGGTATGGACCAACAGTAATTTGATAGTGTATGCTGCCCAGCTATATATCTTCTTTTAATGATGTGAAATGACTTTTTATATTTTGACAATTACTTACTACTTTTTTAAAAAAATATTCTTTCTTTTGATTTTTGTGTCTTTCTATTGGGAGTTTTGAATCCAATTGTCCAGTTGGCTCCAGAAAGTCCAACTGCATGTATAGTATTTTCAAATCTTATTCCAGTGCAAGACAATCAACAAATTGTGTTTGCAACATAGAGTACATAATTTTGCTATTTTAATATTTCCATTTGCATGAGAAACTTGGTGCATTTTACGAAATTTTCAATTGATTTTAGAAATTTGTCAAGTTGTAATAAAAGATTTTGTTTCATGATTTGAAGGTTTTTCGTCCAGTAACATCATAGACTAGTGAACTTCAGTTGGTCATAAGAGAACGGATACACTTCATCAATTGGGCACAAGAATAGATAACTAGAAGTTTTAATTTACTCATGACGTTATCATTGGCAATGCACAAAAACTGTGTTCTACAGTTTTGTGACAGTGTCCACATCTAACCACCCACCATATAACCTAGATTAGCATATTATAGTATACTAATAGAATCATGGATTATACTTATATATACTGAGAGATTATATTTTTATACAATCAAAATATTTTAACAAGTTACAATAGCTAAACTCAAGAAATTGTACATAGTAGTGGAACCGGTACACAGACTCATGAGCGGTCAGTTGCCCAAAAATTATACTCCTATGTATATACAGAAGGCAAATACATGATTAAAGTTTTATAGATTCAACCCTTAAGGTTCTTAACATTAAACCTATTGTATTTTTAAAATCATGAGATTAAACCTACTATTTATTGCAATTTAGTAGATTCTTACATATAAATTTATGTTTCGCCTCAAAAGCATTGATTTCAATGACGCGATATCGTAACGTTGCATTTGTCTCTATATATGTAGGTCAGATATTACTTCTTGCAGTTACATATTCAATTTTGAATATCCCTTTAACGAATTTATGATTTCGCTACTGATTATACACCTCTGGTTCACATATATAATGGAATTATATATATTTACATTATATGTACACAGAGAGCCAGAGAGAAGGTAGGGGGTGGGTGGCAGAAAACTAGTAAGGGCCAGGCTGTAGGCATGGCAAAGGCAGAGAAAATATTACTGGGTGGCTAGCTATGTATTAATGTATGTGAGAGCAGAATTGGCAACGTCGCCAACCTCTCTGCCAAAATAAACTTCTGATACTGGCGACCAACTTTCTCACGTGGTGTGTTACCTCTCTCTATACAATTATTACATTGTTTCCAACTTAGGAGACCTGCAAATTCATCACATGCATCCCTAATTTAATTTCCACTCTTTTCTTTCTATTTATATTATCATCTTTTGGAATTTAGATTCCAATGGGCCTTTTTTTGTTGTATACTACTAATCTATAGTAAATTATTGTTCGTCCCATTTTTGTCTATTTCGTTATATGTTGCATGACCACCGTAACAAAAAATGACTAGGTTCTATGCCTTATTTTCCACAAGTACCATGTTTTAAATCCATTAATTTCCATCGATGTTTTTCCGATAGTAATAAGGTTACATATATTGTTAGTATAATTTGTTTTATACTATTAGATTACCCAAAATATATCTAGTAAACCTCCTTAAAATATGAGATTTATAATTTTAAAAAATAAGACAGATTATATATTATAACATGAAAGTAATCTAACGTTATAAAAAAAATTTGAACTAACGATATAAATAACCTAAACGCATTCAACAATAGGTTCGCAAATTCAAGAGAACACGATTTTTAGCATTGAAACTTATATTTATGTGCAAAAAACAAGTATAAATAGAGTTAGATATACATTTTAGAATTCACTCTCTAAACTCAAAACCCCGCCGCGGTGTAAATCTTGAACCCGCCACAATTTTTTGAAGTAATTAAACATAATAATATTTCCATACGCTTGATCTTATTTTTGTTTGTGGGTGGGGGGGGGGGGTGGAGATGGAACGAAGATTTTAGGGTAGCCTAGCTAGGTTTGGCATGGTCGTAAAGAGCAGAAGCAAATGGGTCCAATAGCGACACAGGAGGCACCTAACAATTGACAAAAGACAGTTTCTTTGTGCCCCCTAATTTGGAATGACTTCTACTGCTAGGACTTTCATTTTATTCAACTATCTACGTAATTAGACGTGGTTGTATCTTTGACTTTCTTCGTCCTTATATTCATGCCCGCTTAACCAGAGGCGGAAGCTAGGGGAAGTAAGAATTTATTTGAACTTTCTTTATCAAAAAATTATATTATATATATAAAATTAAAATTTATTTTTTATTTATTTTTTTTATATATATTTTGAATTTCTTAATGAAAATTCTGGTTTCACCACGAATCTTAACCATAATATATTACTAATTTTATAATTTCATTTCTTCCATTCCGAACTTCTGTGTTCTCTCTCAAGTTGCCATATGAAATTTATTATTGTCGGAGAAAATCTTATTAGTACTAACAAGTGTATCATATTGAAGTCTCTTGAAGCTTTATGCACCTATGTTGGATGGTGTTAAATATACATACAATATACATGTGTATATTGTGTATATTTGGGCTCTTAGATTTGTTGTAGAAACCGTATACATGGTAGATAGTTAGGTAATATTTTAGTATTCTAGTTTAGGAATGTTGTAATGTGTTAAAGCTAGTTAATGAATAAAACTAGCCAAGTTGGTGTGAATGAGAAATGGAAGGCAACCTTTCCGAACAGTCACCAACCTATTCCGAAGAGGCACCTTCAAGGCTATATAAACTAAGGCAATGCCTCATTTTAAATATACCAAAAACCAAAAATTTCTGCATCTGAAATTCTGCATTCTTTTTTCACAAATAAAACTATCGAGTCTTACTGTGTTTCGTTGCCAACTTTGAGTTAAATCGAAGTCGAAGGCGTTTGACGATCTGCTACTCCTGCGGCAGGTATATCCGTTTTATCCTGGGAGGAAGTAATCCATAACCTCAGTGCAGTGAGAGGATTAAATTCCTTAAGGACACACAGTGAATTCTGTGGTCTCGGATATTTTCTTACTTACGTATTATTTTCCAGTTCTGTTTTCTGGTTTTTGTCTTTCCGTTTGGTTTCTGTTTTCCGATTTTTGAACACGGGCACATCAACAACCTTAAGGAATTTAATCATTATTTCTGTGTTCATTTGTTCTTGTTTAACAATTACAGAACATTGTCGGAAAAAAAAGGTGTATGTTTGTTGTTTCGATGTAACGAACTTGTATGTTGTTTGGAGACTAAAATCTTCGGATTTTCTACTCAGTTGAGATTAAAGTTTCCATAACTTTCTACTCCTTTGGGTACTTGATTTGAAGATATAAAAACTTCATCAAGTATACAACATACAATTCTTGGAAAAAAGGAAAAAAGGTGTTTGTTGTTTGATTATACGAACTTGTATGTTGTTTGGAGACTAAAATCTTGGATTTTCTACTCCGGTTGAGATTAAAGTTTCCATAACTTTCTACTCCTTTGGGTACTTGATTTGAAGATATAAAAACTTCATCAAGTATACAACATACAATTTACAAGAAAAAAGGTGTTTGTTGTTTGATTGTAACGAACTTATATGTTGTTTGGAGACTAAAATCTTCGATTTTCTACTCAGTTGAGATTAAAGTTTTCATAACTCTCTACTCATTTGGGTACTTGATTTGAAGATATAAAAACTTCATCAAGTATACAACATACAATTCTTGCATTTCGTTTCAAGTATTTTAAATCTGTTTGTGTAACCTTGATTCGGTTTGAAGAAATAAAATCTTCACCGTTGTGTATTATAATTGTTCTTTGTCAAAACTGATTGATTCGATAATTTATGGCATTCACGTTTAGGACATGTCAATTATAGAACCTTGCGAAAAATGATTAGTTTGAAAGTATTGCCTAAGTTTGAATGCAATCAATCAAAATGTCAAATATGTCTTGAGTCTAAGTATGTTAAACATCCTTATAAGTCAGTTGAAAGGAATTCGAGTCCTTTAGACTTAATCCATACAGATATTTGTGACATGAAGTCAATCCCATCTCGTGGTGGGAAGAAGTATTTCATAACTTTTATTGACGATAGTACGCGGTATTGCTACGTTTGTTTACTTAATAGTAAAGATGAAGCAATTGAAGCATTCGGGCAATACAAAAGTGAAGTTGAGACTCAACTTAACAAAAAGATTAAAATGATAAGGAGTGATAGGGGCGGTGAATATGAATCTCCTTTTGAACAAATATGTTTGGATTATGGCATTATTCATCAAACAAGCGCACTTACTCGCCACAATCAAAGCGGAATTGCGGAAAGGAAAAATAGAACCCTGAAAGAAATGATGAATGCCACATTAATAAGTTACGGTTTACCCCGGAACTTATGGGGAAGCCATTCTAACAACTAGCCGAATACTCAATCGAGTGCCCCATAGCAAAACAAAATCTATTCCATACGAAAAGTGGAAAGGAAGGAAGCCCAATTTGGGATACTTCAAAGTGTGGGGTGTTTGGCCAAGGTGCAAATTCCTAAACCCAAAAGGGTAAAAATAGGACCTAAAACCATTGATTGTGTTTTCATAGGATATGCCACAAATAGTAAGGCATATCGATTTACGGTTCTAAATCGAGAAAATCCCGACATTCAGGTAAATCCGGTAATTGAATCAGCTATTCGTGACTTGTTTGAAACCATATATCCGTATAAAAAGGAATGTGAGTCGTCTAGCAAAGAATCTAAACGACCTCGGGAAGAAACAAAGGAAAATATTCTGATGAGGAAAAAGCGAGACGCAAAGAAACGTCAAAGGGCGTCTACTTCATTTGGACCAGAATTTCTAACATTTTTGTTGGAGAATGAGCCTCGAACCTTCAACGAAGCTATGTCTTCATCGGAGCTCAATTTTGGAAAGAGGCAATCAATAGTGAGATAGAATCCATCTTAAACAACCATACTTGGGAATTGGTTGACCTTCCTCCAGGGAATAAACCTTTAGGTTCCAAATGGATTTTCAAGCAGAAAATGAAAGCTGATGGTACTATTGATAAATATAAGGCAAGACTAGTTGTTAAAGGGTTTAGACAACGAGAAGGTCTTGATTACTTTGATACATACTCGCCGTAACGAGGATTACATCTATTCGGGTGTTAGTAGCGTTAGCCGTGGTATGCGGTCTTGCAATCCATCAAATGGCTGTGAAACCAGCCTTCTTAAATAGAGAGTTAGAGGAAGAAATTTACATGGAACAACCTGAGGGGTTTGTAGTTCCATGGAAAGAGAAGAAGGTGTGTCGACTTGTTAAGTCTCTTTCTGGACTAAAACAAGCACCCAAACAGTGGCATGCAAAATTTGACCATACAATCTTTGTCAAATGGATTCAAGATAAATGAGTGTGATAAATGTGTCTACATTAAGAACACTCCAAACCACGTAGTCATTGTTTGTTTGTGCGTGGATGATATGTTGATAATGAGTAACGACATTGCTAACATAAATGCTACTAAGCGCATGTTTGCTAGTAAGTTTGATATGAAAGACTTAGGAGTTGCCGATTTAATTAGGAATTAAAATCCATAAGACTCCTCAAGGTCTAGCATTGTCTCAATCTCATTATATTGAAAGCGGTACTTGAAAAGTTCAAGTATTTGGACTTTAAAGTTGCAAAGACACCAATTGATATGAACCTTGCTCTTGCAAAGAATAAAGGTGAAAGTCATTCTCAATTGGATTATGCCAGAGTGTTGGGAAGTTTGATGTATATCATGAACTGTACGCGACCTGATATTGCATGTGCTATAAGTGAACTAAGTCGCTACACTAGTAATCCCGACCAAAAACATTGGCTGGCAATGAAACGAGTTTTGGGGTATTTAAAACATACTCAAAACTTTGCTTTGCATTATAACAGGTATCCTGCAGTTATTGAAGGATACAGTGATGCAAATTGGATCACCGGTTCAACTGAAACTAAATCCACAAGTGGATATGTTTTTACCATAGGTGGAGGAGCGATGTCTTGGAAGTCATCCAAGCAGGACATGTATCGCCCGCTCTACAATGGAATCTGAAGTTCATAGCTTTAGACAAAGCCGGTGAAGAAGTGAATGGCTCAGGAATTTCTTAGAAGATATTCCATTTTGGCCCAAACCGTTGGCTCCTATATGCATACATTGCGATAGCCAAGCGGCAATAGGAAGAGCCGGAGCCTTATGTACAGCGGAAAGTCTCGTCACATCTGACGAAGACATAATACCGTTAGACAACTACTCTCTAGTGGAATTATCACAATTGACTATGTTAAGTCAAGAGATAATGTGTCGGATCCACTAACTAAAGGCCTAACTAGAGAGGTAGTTGAAAGATCATCAAGGGAATGGGACTATGGCCGAGGACAAGTCATCGTGACGGTAACTCTACCTAGAAGACTGGAGATCCCAAGATCTAGGTTCAAAGAGATCAAACAAAGTCATTAATGACGGTTCAACATTGTCACAATAACTCTTTGGTCCATTCTCGTGATGAGACAATGTTCGATGCAGGATAAAGCATTGCGGCTTTTTAATGGTTCCTAAGTTTGGTCTGAGGTTATATCAAATAGTGTATCTACGGGATGACACATTTAGGAATCACCTATGTAAGTGTGAAGTGTAAGCCGCTTCAAGGAGAATTATGTAAGGCCAATTCTCTACGCACTTATGAACCAGGCAGTGTTCATGGCTGAAACGAACAAAACAATGAGAACCAAAGACGGTTAAAGGGTTAATTGTGTGACATGTGGTTGTCTAGGTATACACCAAAGCTCGACGGTTCAAGGATATCACATCTACCGATTGACCGAGTATATCCGACATATGTTCACTACGGAAAGTTCAAAGAGAAATCTACTTATCCAGATGCGATTAATCCTTGCTTACGAATCACACAGTTTTTTGTCATGCATGTTTTTCATCATATAGCCATTCCCCATTCATGTGGGGGATTGTTAAAGCTAGTTAATGAATAAAACTAGCCAAGTTGGTGTGAATGAGAAATGGAAGGCAACCTTTCCGAACAGTCACCAACCTATTCCGAAGAGGCACCTTCAAGGCTATATAAACTAAGGCAATGCCTCATTTTAAATATACCAAAAACCAAAAATTTCTGCATCTGAAATTCTGCATTCTTTTTTCACAAATAAAACTATCGAGTCTTACTGTGTTTCGTTGCCAACTTTGAGTTCGTCGAAGTCGAAGGCGTTTGACGTACCGCTACTCCTGCGACAGGTATATCCGTTTTATCCTGGGAGGAAGTAATCCATAACCTCGGGTACAGTGAGAGGATTAAATTCCTTAAGGACACACAGTGAATTCTGTGGTCTCGGATATTTTCTTACTTCTGTATTATTTTTCCAGTTTCTGTTTTTCCTGGTTTTTGTCTTTCCGTTTGGTTTCTGTTTTTCCTGATTTTTGAACACAGGCACATCAACATAATGTAATTAGTATTGTACGCTTACCATAATATTTGTATTACCATAAATGTATATTTAGTATCCAAATAGAATAAGATTTTAGGAGTAGAATATGAATAGGATTCTCCTATTATGGAAATATGTAACTTGTATATATAACCTTTCAATCAATGAAAATAATCAAGGGGATTATTTATTTCATGGCATCTAGAGACTATGTCACGCCCCGACTTTTCTCAAGTTTTTCTTTAGGACGTGATGGCACCTGGACAACTATCCCTTTCCAGGCGAACCCTTTACTTCATTTTCTTCCTAAATTAGACAGGTATTTGCGGAAATAATATATATAAAAATCAATTTGAAGTTTACGAAGAACAATCTCATGTGGGGCATTCCCCGAGATAATAAAACTTAATTCTTTAAACAAACTTAGTCTAGAGTAATTTTCACCAAATCCGAAATAATGGATTGGTGGTACGATGAGGTCATGGGACGATCGCTAGCCCTCTTGCGGAGCTTTTCCTCTATCGCGTCTTCCTGAAATATGTTAAATAAAAGAGTCAGCCCTACCATCTGGGGCTGAGTGGAAATCTCACCTTACAGTCCAAAGTAACCTCACAATATTTTTAATTACAATCACATTATAAGAAAATAATAAGCATGTTGAAATAAACAGATTTCAACCCTTTTATTAAATAAATCAATAAATATTCACGTGCAAAATTTTCTCCCCACTCGTCTTAGAAAAAAAAACAACTTAGTTTAATCAGTACTCCTGCTTTTCCCATATAACATATTATACATTTGTTGCGGTACGTGCAACCCGATCCAGTGCATTTATATATTTGTTGCGGTACGTGCAACCCGATCCAGTGCATTTATATATTTGTTGCGGTACGTGCAACCCGATCCAAAGGCATTTATATATTTGTTGCGGTACGTGCAACCCGATCCAGTGCATTTATGTATTTGTTGCGGTACGTGCAACCCGATCCAATGCACTTATTTGTTGCGGTACGTGCAACCCGATCCAATGCACTTATTTGTTGCGGTACGTGCAACCCGATCCAATGCACTTATTTTGTTGCGGTACGTGCAACCCGATCCAATGCACTTATTTGTTGCGGTACGTGCAACCCGATCCAATGCACTTATTTGTTGTTTAAATATGTCATATGTTCAAAAGGCTCAAAATAATATTTCCTTCCTTCAATATTTCGTCATTTCCACTTGTAAGGGTTACAACTCTCAAACCGTAAGTCGGATTTATCCCCGTAAAGTCTCAAACTGTCGAGGACAGAGAAATCTATAACATTTATTCAGCACAATATTTCATATTCATTACCGATTTGTACAGTACTTTTACGTTATACATTCTGCCCTTCCAGACTTCGGTTGATCCGAGGCAGAATGTTCAAACAGCGATAACTCTCAAACCGTAAGTCGGATTTATCCCCGTAAAGTCTCAAACTGACCGTAACAGAAAGATTTACAACTATGTAAAATTTCATCCAATTCTAACAAGTATAGCCCAGTATAACAGATTACAATTGCACCATCCAAACTAGTTATTAAACAATCATAAACTTCATGCTCATTCTTTCAATAACCGGATTATATTCTAACATGTATTGTAACTTAAAAATAAAGGATTTTACTAAGAACTTTGAGTGAGAAAACTCACCTTTGCTGCTTCGTAATTGCGAACAAAACCTCAACTTCAATCAAACCGTTTTGGAACTTCTTAATTGCTCTCTTTAATCTTTTTTTTTTCTCTTTGTTTTGTTTCTGATTTGCTGTTTTTCTTTTGTATTTCCCTTCTTGGTTGTGTTTTATATAAAAGTGTGTGTGTGTGTGTTGTATATAAAAATGTATGTGTGTATTGTATATAAAAGTGTATGTGTGCACAGATTTTTGTGATGTGAGGGAGTGGAAGGAGGAGTTGAGGGAGAGAGGGGTTGGTTTAGGGGGGGGGACGTGAGGGAGTGGGTTGTGCACATATTTTTTTTTTTTTTGGGACTTTACATTCTCCCCTCCTTAAACAACATTCGTCCTCGAATGTGAGTAAGGTCGTAACCCATGCACATAGACATGCAAGCTGCACACACATGAAACACAACAACATTCGTCCTCGAATGTGAGTAAGGTCGTAACCCATGCACATAGACATGCAAGCTGCACACACATGAAACACAACTTCCAAGACTTTACAGACTAGGTCTAACTTGCTTCCGCCTTTGTTCTCCCAATAGGGCTCTCAGGTTTTGTGCCATTTCTCGGCCACAACCACCTCGATTTCCGTCCCCTTCACCGGAATTCGTGAGATTTTTTTACCTCCACTCTTCCCAAATTTTCCCTCCTCTCCCTTTGTTCTTTCGTTATGTCTAAGAACATTTTTCATCCTGCCCTCACGGTTTCTAACATCAAGAACAACACCCCTATTGTTCTTGAGATGGACAACGTCCAATATGCGACGTGGGCCGAATTGTTTAAAATTCATGCTATCTCCCATCAAGTTATCCATCACACAATTTCTCCCGATGCACCTATTCCCGCGGAGGATCCTCAGTTATGGATTACTCTTGATGCTACCGTTCTCCAGTGGATTTATTTCACTATTTCGGTTGACCTCTTACAGACGATCATTGAGCCGGACACTACAGCTATGGCTACCTGAAATATATTGCGTGATATATTCCAAGATAACCAACATTCACGTGTTGTCACACTCGAGCAGGAATTCTCTAAACTTCGCATGGAAGAATTTCCAAACATGTCTGCATATTACAAGAAACTCAAGGAGTTGACAGACCAACTCTGTAACGTTGGCGCACCTGTGACAAATAATCGTCTGGTTCTACAATTGGTTGCCGGCCTTTCTAAGGCCTATAATGGCGTTGGGACTCTCCTTCGTCAAAGCAATCCACTTCCCTCTTTTTATCAAGCCCGCTCCATGCTTACTTTGGAAGAAGCTAGTTTGGCTAAGAAGGCGACTACCGGTGCAAGCCCTGTAGTCATGATGACGTCCTCCACAAATTCTTCAGGTTTTGTTGATAATTCGGGCCAAAATCGTTCTCATGGTGGCGGCAAAAATAATCGTAAGAATAATGGCAAAAACTGCAGGGGCAAACGCGGCGGTTCCGGTGGACAACATTTCAGCAGTGGGCCACCTCCCTACTGGTCCCAGTCGTGGGGCCCATGGCAGTGGGCCATGGCCCAACAACCCTTATTTTCCAGGTTGTTCCAACGGGCAGTGGGCTGGACAACCCCAATTCAGGCCCAACAGTTAGGCCTCTTCTTTTCGTTTCAGCACTGGGCCGGGGCAGCAGGGTGGACTGCTTGGGCCTCGGCCCACACAAGCATTCTCGGCAGTGGGCCCCATACCTACTCACATAGACATTGAGGTTGCAATGCACACGCTTGGATTGACGCAACCAGATCCGAAATTGGTACATGGACACCGACACGACTACACACATGACATCCGATCAAGGTACTCTCTCGTCTTATTCCAATTTGAACAACCCTCGTGGTATAATTATTGGTAATGGTAACTCTATTCCAATTCAGGGTTATGGTCATAAAATTTTGTCTCCCCCCAATCCACCCCTTATCTTGAAAAATACCTTACATGCCCCTAAATTGATTAAAAACTTAGTGTCTGTCCGTAAATTCACCACTGACAATTCCATTTCTGTTGAATTTGATCATTTTGGTTTCTCTATAAAGAATTTCAAGACGTGGAGTCCTCTCATGAGGTATGACAGTAGGGGAGATCTTTATCCTATTACACCCGATTTCAGTCCATCGAGTCAAGCCTTGCCGTCAGCATTTGCAGCTCTTGCTCATTCCTTGTGTCATGCTCGTCTTGGTCATCCGAGATCTTCTATTTTGTCGTCATTAGATAAAAATAATTTTATTTCATGTAAGGGTACGCGTAGTACTCCAAATTGTCAGTCTTGTTCTTTATGAAAAATTGTTAGGTTGCCATTTGTAGACTCAAATTCTCATACTTTAATGCCATTTGATATTATTCATAGCGACTTATGGACATCTCCCGTTCTTAGTTCATTGGGTCATCGGTATTATGTTCTCTTTTTGGATGATTATTCTAAGTTTTTATGGACTTTTCCGATAGCAAAGAAATCTCAAGTTTTCTCCGTCTTCCTAAAATTTAGAGCATTCATTATAACCAGTTCGAACGGGAAATAAAAAATATTCAGTGTGATAATGGAAAGAATATGACAATGGGGTGTTTCGGGAATTCTGTGATAATAATGGGATCAATTTTTATTTTTCTTGTCCTCATACGTTTTCACAAAATAGAAAAGCCGAACACAAAATTCGTACCATAAATAACATTGTCCAAAATTTATTGGTTCATGCTTCCGTACCCTCGTCTTTTTTGCATCATGCTCTACAAATCGCTACATATCTCCTTAACATAATTCCTTCCAAAGGTTTGACATATTCTTCCCCCTTCAAGTTTTATATAATAAGACTCCTTCGTATTCACATCTTCGGATTTTTGGGTGTTTGTATTATCTGTTATTCCCGTCCACCACTATTAACAAACTTCAGGCCTGATCTACTCCATGTGTGTTTTTGGGATTTCTGTCTAATCATCGTGGTTACAAATGCTTTGATTTATCCTCTAATAAAATCATCCTTAGTCGCCATGTCATTTTTTATGAATCCCAATTTCTGTTTGCTAAGGTGAGTAATCCCGCACCTAGTTCGTATAATTTTTTGGATGATGGTATATTCCCGTATATTATTCACCATTTTCGGACATGTCCCACACCCAAAATTCTCCCGCTGGCCCCACTGGTCCGCCACACACTACCGTCACTGGATCCGTTCCAGCGATTGGGCGATCCGGCCCATTAACTGGTCGGTTCGGCGTCGATTTCCGTATTGGGCGTGAGTCCACTTGCCTGTGGCGATCAGATCAGTCCGAGTCCAGGAAATTTTCAAAATCCGCCCAATTCTTCCTCAAGTCATCGACCAGTCACTCGTAGTCAGCGGTGTGTGTTTAAACCAAAGAGACATTTTAATTTAAATTCTAAAGTTCTTAAATCACCCTTACCCCGTACTCATGTGTTTGCATTAAATGACCCAAATTGGAAAATTGTCATGATCGATGAATGTAATGCTCTTATTGATAATAAGACGTGGGAGTTGGTGCCCCGTCCATCGGGTATTAATATTATTAGCTCAATGTGGATTTTTGCTCATAAGGACAATTCGGATGGTTCATTTGCATGATATAAGGCGCGGCTTGTGGGTGATGGTAAGACTCAGCAGGTTGGGGTGGATTGTGGTGAGACATTTAGTCCGGTGGTCAATCCGGCTACCATTCGCACTGTGCTCAGCTTGGCTCTTTCGAAAGCCTGGCCTATTCATCAGTTAGATGTAAATAATGATTTCCTACATGGTGATCTCAAGGAAATAATCTATATGCATCAGCCTTTGGGCTTTAGGGATCCCAAACATTCTCATCATGTCTGTTTATTGAAAAAGTCCTTATATGCGCTTAAGCAGTCTCCACGGGCCTGGTATACGCGGTTTGCAGACTATGTTTCGACTATTGGGTTCACTCACATCAGGTCGGATAATTCATTGTACATCTATTGTCGTGGTTCGTCCTTGGCCTATATTCTGTTGTATGTAGATGATATTATTCTGACTGCCTCTTCTGATGCCTTACGCCAGTCTATCATGACTATGCTCAGCTCTGAGTTTGCTATGAAAGACTTGGGGCCTTTGAGTTATTTTTTGGGGATTGCTGTCACTCGTCATATAGATGGGATGTTCTTATCTCAAAGGAAGTATGCAGTTGATATCATTGAGAGGGCTGGGATGTCATACTGTAAGTCCACTTCCACTTCAGTTGATACTAAGCCCAAGCTTAGTGCCGCGGCCGGCGCACCATATGAGGACCCCACCCGCTATCGCAGTCTTGTAGGGGCCCTTCAATATCTTACATTCACGAGACCAGATATTACGTATGCGGTCCAACAGGTGTGTTAATTTATGCATGATCCCAGAGTTGAGCACATAAATGCACTCAAACGCATCATTCGGTATATTCAGGGTACACTTGACTATGGTTTTCATTTATATCCTTTCTCCACGTCCGCACTTGTCTCATATACGGATGTTGATTGGGGTGACTGCCCGGACACCAGAAGATCTACATCTGACTATTGTATGTTTCTTGGGAATAACCTGGTCTCATGGTCTGCAAAACGTCAGTCGACATTGTCCCGATCCAGTGCCGAGGCCGAGTATCGAGGGGTTGCTAATGTGGTCTCGGAATCATGTTGGTTACATAATTTGCTTTTGGAGCTGCATTGTCCCATTCAGAAAGCAACCTTGGTTTATTGCGATAATATTAGTGTCATCTACCTTTCTGGTAATCCGATTCAGCACCAACGCACTAAGCATATCGAGATGGACATTCACTTTGTCCGCAAAAAGGTTGCCCGTGGTCAGGTACGCGTCTGTCATGTCCCGTCGAGATATCAAATTGCCGACATCTTTACAAAGGGTCTTCCCTCGGTCCTTTTTGAAGATTTAGGGACTGTCTCAGTGTTCGAAGACCGCCCGCTATGACTATGGGTGTGTGTTAAATATACACAATATACATGTGTATATTGTGTATATTTGGGCTCTCAGATTTGTTGTAGAAACCGTATACATGGTAGATAGTTAGGTAATATTTTAGTATCCTAGTTTAGGTAATGTTGTAATGTAATTAGTATTGTACACTTACCATAATATTTGTATTACCATAAATGTATATTTAGTATCCAAGTAGAATAAGGTTTTAGGAGTAGAATAAGAATAGGATTCTCCTATTATGGAAATATGTAACTTGTATATATAGCCTTTCAATCAATGAAAATAATCAAGGAGATTATTTATTTCAGATGGATATTTAGTCTCCTTGATGTACCATGTTGGACAAATTAATATTGATAGAGAATACGCAAATATTCTCCATCTGTAATTATTATTTTAGTGTAGTTATGTAAAGTAGATATTCTCATTCAATTAGGATTATAATTGTAAACACATATATATATTGTATTAATGAGAAGACTCCAATCAAGGAGAATTACACTATTCTACATGGTATCAAGAGTCAAACCCTAAACACCCTCTCTCTACTACACTTTCCGCCGCACTCCCACCCCCATATCTCCTTGCTTTCGATGGCGGCAACCCTCCCCCCTTAACCCTACATTTTTGTGTTCTCTCTTGCACCGACGAAAACAGCCAATTCATGGCTACTCCTGAATCTCCCGAGGGTTCCTCCTACAACCCCGACGTCACACATGCTCCTCATCCCTCCTCATCTCCTATCTCCTTTCATCTGACCTTCGCTGTAACAAATATCAAAAACTTTATCCCTTTGATTCTTGATCAAGAGGATTGACAATACTCATCGTGGGTTAAATTATTTCAAATACATGCTTGTGCATACAAGGTCCTTGATCACATCGATACCACCACGCCTCGTCCACCCGACGTCGATAACCCGATGTGGAAGCGGCTAGATGCAATTGTTAAACAGTGGAAATATGACACCATATCCAAGGATTTGCTTCATACTATTATGAAGACAGGTGCCTCGGCTCACGAATTGTGGATACGGCTAGAGGAAATCTTTCAAGACAACAAACATACACATGCCGTCTATTTTGAGGAATAATTCAACAACACTCGTCTTGAGAACTTTGTAAATATTTCAGACTATTGTAAACAACTAAAATGGGTTGTCGATCAATTATCTAATGTTGGCACTCCAATTTTTGAAACAAAGATGGTTTTACAACTTATCAATGGTTTACCGAATAGTGAGTACGATACACTTGCAACGATGATCCAACAAACTGATCCCCTTCCTAGCTTCAACAAGGCATGTTCATAATTGTTATTGGAGGAGACCAGACGATTCAAACAGAACGAACACACTCAATAGGCATTGGCAGTTGATGTACCGCCAACCACCAACACACCCGTCAGTCCTTCGCAACCCACGGACAGCCACCATGGTGGCCGAGGCGGCAACACGGGACGTGGCCATGGCAACGGGCGTGGCGGAAGAGGAAAGGGTCGCGAAAGACGATCCAATTCCACCGGCCCAACACAACAGGCCCTATACCCATCACCTTGGGCCAACCCACTGTGGCGTCCCACGAATTGTGGACATGCATTGGCAGTTGACGTACAAACTAAAATTTAGTATATTTACTAAGGGACTTCCCCGACAGTTGTTCCTTGACTTCAGATCTAGTCTGAGCGTCCGGCCTTCGATATTACATTACTTGTAAAGAATGGATCTTGGGCCTAACTCAACCCCAAAAGATAGCTTGTAGGGTGAGGATTGTCCAAGTCCATATAAGGAGTCCATGTTCCCATTCCATATCCGATGTGGGACTCTTAACACTCCCCCGCACGCCAAGACTTTGTTAAGTGGAGCGTGTGTCACATTTGATATTAACCACCTTCCGCGAAGAAAGGGGATCCAACATGGTCGCGACGTATTGGTGATTCCTAAATTAATTAAAGCTTAAGGAGTCGCTACCTAATTATTCTACAGTGAATTAGGGCACCTAAATGTTAACATAAATGCTGCAAAATGAACTCTGATTAATGGTCTGCTAATCTATGAGATTCTAGGTAAGAGTTCTTTATTATCCTAAAGGGGAAGGGTTAGACATCCTTTAAGATCCGCTAACTACAGTTATCCGGTCAAACTTAGATTAATTATTATGCTAAGGAAAAATGCATGTTTAAAAGTATAAAGCTAAAGGATGTTGCAAGTAGTTAATTAAAGATGCATTTTGACAACGTAAAAGATTTTTACCACTTATTCCTTTTGAGGAGTCTCACAAAGGTGATTGCGGTTCTGAGAAATAAATTCCCGACACAAAATCTGAAAAAAGTATGCATGTCATTGTTTATAAAATACATGTAAAATTGATTTTTTGGATAAAAGCATACATTTGTATGGCATTGCTTATAAAATACTTGCAAAGTTGATTTTTGGATGAAAGCATGTGTGTATTCTCCAAACAATATGATCAAAGGATAATGCACTTAATTAGCAGGCATTTTGAAATAATATTTGTGATTGTTTAATTAAAAGTGGTTGTTTATCAAACTGATCCATTATTTCAGCGTCAAATTAATTATTTGAAGTATGGAATTTGAGAAACAAGTTCTAAGATTCGTTTCAAGTTTTCACTCACAAAATTCCATTTGTCTTTTTATGTCGAAACACAAATTCAACATCAAAAACTAGGTTTCAACGTAACTTCAATAGTAGGAGTATTACTTTTTGTCAAATATCAGCCAATATTTCATGACCAAAACGCCTATTGTATAATTCATAGAGCAGGTTGATAACCCAAACTCGAAATTAATATTTTGTGTAACCATCCTAAGCAAACTTTGAGAAATTGTCCTAAGGGACTTGAACATCTATCGATATATATATTGATAGAGAATATACGCTCTTCATATATTTTATAATTATTATAGAGTATATGAAGAATATATACGTATTTTCTATCATATATATAGTTGTACTACAAAAAATTTCAAGAGATGGAAATAGAATATCCACCTATAGCATTTGTAAATACTAAAAATACTTGCATCAAGGAAGCTTGCTCGTGTCAGTAACATTATTATGAATGATCTCTTGGAAGACAAATTTTGGTTGAATATTTTTAAGGAATTCTTTTTGTTCCAACATCCGATTTCTCGTATAGAGCACCTCATTTATGCATGGTAATTTTATTTTATGTCCAGAAACTAAAGGCGCTACAGGTAATGGCCCTTCTTGACCATTATAATTTCTGTCTGAATTATTACAGCTTTAATAATTGATTGCTTTCTTTCTTTTTTTTGAAGGGGAAAGTTCCGAAGGTGAAATTCCCCCCCTCCCCCCCTCCACCCCTTTCATCTGTACCAGAGGCCCCTTTGCCAGATGAGATGTAAATCGAGGGATATGCGCGAGTGGCAGCCCTGCAAGGGAGAGGACCAATGGGACACGAACCCAGCAACATCTCTTGCAATATTTCAGCAAAGACTGTCACCACACGGATTCGAACCCGCGACGTTGGAGTGGTTGTACCCCATTCACCTTGCCACTTACCAACTCGCCTGTGCCCTGGGGGCTGATTGCTTTCTTTCTTACAAGAACACTTCTACTGCTACATCAAAGAAAAACCATATTAAAGGAATATGATTTTAACTTTTATCATTTGATGTTAATTACTTGATACAATAGAGTTCGGCTCTTTAAAAGGTCTGTGCAGTGTTTATTCTTTATTGTCAATGAGCATTGACTTTTTGTGTCTCTTTTAATTTAAAGCAACTTTAACACTCTACCTTTTTTATACCCTACTTATAAAATTATATTGGGTATGTTATTATTGTTACTGTAGTACAATGGGGGATTTAAATATATGCTCTTGAATTAAAGTTATAGAATGTCTTTCTTAAGAGGTGTAATATTTTTTTTTTTAAAATAATAGTTTGAAGCAAAGAGTAATTAATAATTAGGAGGAATTTTTTTTAAAAAAAATTAATAATTAGCAGGGAAAACAATTACCTCCGGCCATATTTGAGAGAAATTGTAAAATTATAGTGAGACATGCCCCTTGATGGGAATTATATTGGCACTGCGAGATAGAAGATTTTTTTCCTACTATTTCTATATCTATCCATAATCATAAGATAATTATTGCTACATTCTTACTATTGATAGATTTTTTTTCTTTTCCTTTTTCGAGACTTACTAATGATAAATAGCCTCATCACGTATGGCTCCAAAAGTACCATTCATTTTAGAGCCCCCTCAACCGAGCCCCAGCCACGAGTGTAACCAAAAAATAAAAAATATGTGAAAGAAACAAAATAGCCAAAAAAAAATATGGTTCGTTTGGTTTTATTAAAAAACCGACAAAAAATCGAATCTAATCAACAATTAACTTTTATAAATATTTATTTTTTCATCGAATTTTATTTTTACTGTGAGTTTTATAGATGGTTCGTTTGTGTGATATTTGGTTTGATTTTATTAACTAAAAGTTAGATTAAATTTATTTATTTCGGTTTAACCAAACACCAAAAATCGAACGCGAACACCCTACTTTTTAGCAGTAGTGCGATCTTAGTATAACCATTCATATTTCTAAAACTAGTGAATATGTCCGTGCTTCGTGCGGTTATAAATAAATAAGTAAATAAATTATCAATCAATAAATAAAATATAAAGATAAATATTATTACCTACATTAAATTTAAAGTGTTTGTTTCAGAACTTCTCTCTAAAAGCATTAATACAAAATAAAGGGAATCAATTTAAAAAAAAAAAAAAATATAACCCCATTAGCACAAAATACAGAAAGTTAAGAAAAAAAAATTAAAATTAACTTCCGATTAGCAAAATGAAAGAAAAAATAAAAGCGCAAAATAAAATTAGTCCTACTCAAGCCATGATTTTAAAACCTATCAAAATTTCTTGAAAATTCTCTGATATAAATATACAAATTCATTGAATTAAATGGGTTTTTTTTTATGAGATGCCTAATAAAGTTTGATTACCATTTGAGCATTGTGATTTAATTAGGCTTTTCCTTAACTTATGATTAAGACGATTAAAGTCACATTTGTTTGAAAATTGAGTGTCATATTATGACCATATTTTCATATTTCTCACAACTTATACTCTATAAACATAATTGAACAATATAAATGTAAAACGACAAACCAAAAGAGAAAAATATGATCATTAATGAAATTGATTGTCGGATGAAAAGTGATCACAAAACTTTTTTGATCTTAATCCAAAAACTTGATAGGTTAATATACTTGGCAGTGATTTTTTCGCAATATTTTTAGATCCAAATATGAAATGAAAGGGATAATTTTGGCTGGGGGATATTCATGAAACAAAAATATGAATTTATATATAATTCACAAGAACTATTAAAATATTATATATGAGCGCAAAAGATTACACTGGAAAAAAAAAGAATCGATAGAAAATTTGCGCTTAATGTGATGAGAGAGAAACTATTATTAGCTCTGTAGAATGCGTGTTTTTTTTCCTGTAAAATGTGTGATTTCTACATGAAAATTACTTTCCACTTTGAGAGTTCTTGTATTGAAATAACACTTTGTTCCGTTTATCGAAAGCTCGTGTCGTACAAGTAAATTGATATTAGCATTAAAGTATGTTATTACTTTCTTAAATCAAAATCTTAGCTCCAACATCGTTTCAATAATTTTTGAAATAGAATGAAAGATCGCGTAAATCCCAAATTAGTTTGCACATAAGATATAACTAAAAAGGAAGAGTTAAAAACTTATTTTAGTGGAAAAAATCAACAAAAACGGTCACTTATATCGAAACACACATTCCAACACGTCTAGATTGACTAATGGCCTTTTTCGCAGTGCCGATTAATTTTCGCTTGAAAATTGAATACCGGTACTATAAAGATTCAAAATAAATAATTTGATTCACTTTTTACGAATTCAACTTTTGATCTATAAATATTAAATAGTATAAAACAAAGGAGATAATATAAAGAAGAAGATTTTTTTCTAAAAATCAACATTGTTATTGTACACACATTTCATTTTCATGTCAATCTCATATAATTTGTCTTAGAAATTAGTTACTTCATGTTTTAACTAATTACTCCAAATTGACAACAATTTCCACATGCATCTCAATAAATTTACACATAATTATGCCATATAAATTTACTGAAGTGCCCTTATTTTTCTAAAATTAATTGGTCTTTTTAGAACTTTATACTTCACGAAAAGGTACACAAGCTATATAAAACTTACAACGCCAACTCATAAAATAAAATAAAATAAAATAAAATAATCTTCCAAAATTGATTTATTCTCGCTGTTGTTGGAAAAATATTATTCGGGTCTATTCCATAACTTGGACAGAAATCCACGAAAAAACACTCACTTAATCATCACTTTACACAAACCAGAAGATTCTAAACAACATATATAAAATGGGGCAACCTTTATCAGATTGGAAAATATGGAAGCAGTTACAACAACCTGCATAGCATATTATTAGAAATATTGTGTAGCTATCATCAAAATGTTCTTAAAATTAATGAATAATATCTAATTTTTGATAAAAATAACAAAAGATTAAAATTCAAACAAATATAAAGTTATAACAGATCGTATAAGATAGTCCGACGCCAAAATATAGAATAAGCAACAATTTATCAAAGATAATATGATTGAGTATTTCACGCAAAATTTAGAACATTACAATTAGTATAGCTTTTAAGAGATTTAACAAAAAAAAAAAAAGCATTGAGTAGGAACTTGCATCCTCCTTTTCCATAATTGTAGACCATCTTGTATCAATCATATGTTTCTTCTTTTCAGTCTTATAGCAGCATCTCTAGCCTAATTTGCTTTCCTGGGTCTTCTAAATCATATTCTTTTTAATTTCCTTCATTTGTTTCATCGATTCTCTTCATTTTCACAAGAAGCAACACCTAAATAGTAAATATATAATACCTTAATGGTTGAGGAGTTACAAAATCCATTAACAATGATTTTTGAGCTTTCTAAACTGAAAAGGAGTAATTAAGAATTTTTTTAGATTTTTTAATATATCATATAAATAGAAAAAATTAAGAAAAATGTCAAAAATTTAAGAAAAAAGATAAATGTCATTCTTGACTTAGAGGCATGCTACATCATCTCTTCTATTCCTAGATTTATTATAAATATTGATTGATTATTCAATTATATGTATCTTATAAGACACACAAATATTAACCACCCAAAAATAGAAATAAAATTCGAGTAACCAAGATGGATTTAGACAATACACTTATCATATATTATAGTCTTTGCCTAACTGAACTTTTATCAAAGCAATAGTAAACAAATTAAGGCTTAATTAAATGAATTAAAGGCTAATGAGAAGATAGATACAGTGCATCAGCCAAATTTAGCAATAAGATAGAATTTTCACCTAATGTCCCCATATGTTAGCAGCATATATATAACTATCTTAATTAACTGGGGAAGTAATTAACTTCAATAATTGTGACTTGTGACCACGTGCATGATATATAGCTACCATTGTTGACTTTAAAACCGAAGCAGGTTTGGTGATATTTAACCAGACAAACACGAAGATATATGTGGTGGTCCTTCATTTATATTCGTAAAAGAAAAAAGAAGAGGAAAATGTAAGTGTGAGGGGTTAGTGTTTTTATATGTATATATAGATTTCTTTTGATTAAAATAATGATCCTCAATGAGGAAATATCACATTTAAT
The DNA here is from genome assembly GCA_029783415.1 of Anisodus acutangulus. Taxonomy (NCBI): domain Eukaryota; kingdom Viridiplantae; phylum Streptophyta; class Magnoliopsida; order Solanales; family Solanaceae; genus Anisodus; species Anisodus acutangulus. Next base: position 50,232,833 of record CM056496.1, read on the forward strand.
GAAACGACTAAAATCTTTTATCATGTTTCATCTGGTACGTAGGTCTATGGAAATTAAAAAGAAAATGAGAAAGCATTGTGTCTAGTACTATTAATAAAGGAAAATGCTTCTACTAAAAAAACGAAATTAGGGACCAAAAAATTAATTCGGTAGCTAAACAATAAAATTCGTTGCTAATCCTATTTAGCGGCGGATTATCAAAAAAAATTGTTAGCTTATGAGCAATTTTTTCAACGAAATTTGTAGTCTAAACGATATTATTCTAAAGTAACTTAATACTAATCACAATTACTTAAGTAGGGACCTCTTTTTTTTTATGACAAGGAATCTACCGTTGCTATCTTTCGTGTGCGCGCAAGATAAATCCCGCTCCTATGTAATAGATCGCAAACCTTAAGTAGGGACCTCTTATTTTTTGTTAATACTTAATAATTAGTGACCTCAAACAAAATTTATATATACGTTGTTCGAACATTAACTTTCATGTTTGACATGTTACTACCGGATAACTTTTAGCCAAATTTTAGCTTGTGGAGCTAAATACACATGTACTTACTCGAGAAGATTTGGAAAATGGCCTCTTGTAAGTCTTAACTTGGGAAAAAGGTTTCTTATTTTTTTTTGATTTATTTTTTTAGGTTAAGACAAAGAGGAGTGATTCCCGGATAAAATTCATTATTTTTTAAATTGCAGAGGTTTTAAGATGATACACTTAAGTTCCTTTCTTTTGTGTTTTACTATACAAACCCCCTCCCCCTTCCCTTCCCCCCTCTCCAATCCCTTTCAATTCTGAAATTAAAATTCTCTCAATCTTCCAACCTACTCTTCCTCTCCCAAGCTTCGATATTGTTCAGTACTCTTCTCCAGATGTTTTCTTTAATTTGACAACTCTTTCAGAGCATTTTGAGCTCCATATTGCACTGAAAGTTTTTATTTTTTTCTAATTTATTTTTTTCTGATTCATGGTGTTCATAAAGTTTTGATTTTTATTCAAAATTTTGAAAGTTTAACTTGTATTTTTGATTGTTTCGATCTTTATTTTTCTATTTTTGCTTATGTGTTATTTATACTTATTTTTCTTATTTCGATCTTCCTTTTTATGTTTTTGCTTTTTGCAAATGGATTATGGTCTATACTAGACTTTTGGTCGATTATTCTTGTTACTATATCGTGGTTGATCAACGTCACTCTATTATTTGTATATAGATCATAAAGAATGCCTAGATGTAGAGAAAGAGGAGGAAAAATAGTATCCCGTGTTGTTGAGGTTCAAACCGTTCTAATGCGACGGTTAAAGATAAAAAAAATAAAGTGGCGAAGAAGTTGTTAGACGAGAAGGAAAAAGACAAAGAATTGTTGAAGCTGATAGTGAGGCCTACTCAGATCCCATGGACGCACATATTGTGGATGAATATAAAGATGATCGAGGTGATAGTTATATTTTTTAGGATGGTTCAAAGCAATCTAGTTCTGATGAAGATATTGATCCCATGTTCTGACGAGAAGGATTCAAACTTGACCACGACGTAATCACTACCATCGCCCCCAGTCAATGCCTTTCACCCGACGTACTCCTCTTGAGAAATGATATGGAGCGTCTCTTCATGAGGCTCAGAGATCACATACAGTGGTTGAAAATGCACATTCTCTGCGTGTAATCTTTGAAAGGTTCGAAAAAGAGGCTGATATTTGGACCATCATCTACCTACCCTAATAGACAATTATTTTTATGCATTTTTTGTAAAACTTTTATTTATGAAAAGAGAATGGAGGAGTTTGATCGAGAAAGATAATAGAGGAGTTTGATCAAGAAAAGAGACAGTGGAGGAAATAAACCAGAAAATAAGCCAAGCCGGGAATAAACCACCTTACTCTATAATAACTTAGTGCTTGGAATAATTTTAGACCATTTTGGTCGATGATAAACTAGAAAAATAAAGATGATTGTTGCAATGTGAAGCATGTTGAATTTACACTAGATCAACGAAAGAAATACAAAAAAAGAAATTCAAACCCCGAACCCGAACCCTAACCCCCAACCCCATACCCCAAATTGCATAAATCTAAGGGACTGTGGATAGATATACCATAAATTGAACGTCGTCAATAACTAACAATTATCATTTAGGCTCGACTTCACACATGGTAAATAATTATCCACATGTTATGTATAGATCAAGAACAATATTTATCTAAAAAAGTCATAAATAAATGAAATAAAATAAATAAAAAGATTTTATACTATATAAATATTATAATAACACTTTAATACATCATATGAGAGTCCATGTCCATTGAACACATGATCAAAAGAGTTTTAGGATAAGTAATAATACTTAGAAGGACAATATTTGTCTTAAAAGGTTATAAATAAATTAAATAAATAAATAAAAACCCTTGATACTATTTAAATATTATAATAACACTTTAATACATCATATGAGAGTCTTCATCCATTGAACACATGATCAAAAGAGTTTTAGGACGAGTAATGATACTTAAAAGGCCAATTTTTATCTTAAAAAGTCATAAATAAATAAAATAAAATAAATAAAAAGACTTGATACTACTTAAAAATCATAATAATACTTTAATATATCATACGAGAGTCTCATTAATTAGACACATGATCCAAAGAGTTTAAACACAAGTGATGGTTGTCCTTAGAACAATGTTGTGATTTGAGAACAATAACTTGTTGTCAGACTAATTGGATACTAGTGTTATGATTATCATTACTTGTTCTACAACTATTTTGATCATGTGCTCAATGAATGGGGACTCTCTTATGATGTATTAAAGTGTTATTATAATATTTAAATAGTATCAAGTATTTTTATTTATTTTATTTTATTTTATTATGACTTTTTTAGACAAATATTGGCCTTTTAAGTATCATTACTTGTCCTAAAACTCTTTTGATCATGTGTTCAATGGATGAAGACTCTCATATGACGTATTAAAGTGTTATAATAATGTTTAAATAGTATCAAGTCTTTTTATTTATTTTATTTTATTTATTTATGACATTTTTAGACAAATATTATCCTTTTAAGTATCATTACTTGTCCTAAATCTCTTTTGATCATGTACTCAATGGATGAGGACTCTCATATGATGTATTAAAGTGTTATTATAATGTTTAAATAGTATCAAGTCTTTCTATTTATTTTATTTATTTATATCCTTTTTAGATAAATATTGGCCTTTTAAGTATCATTACTTGTCCTTATGATGTATTAAAGTGTTATTATAATATTTAAATAGTATTAGATCTTTTTATTTATGACTTTTTCGACAAATATTGGCATTTTAAGTATCATTACTTGTCCTAAAACTCTTTTGATCATGTATTCAATGGATGGAGACTCTCATATGATGTATTAAGTATTATTATAATGTTTAAATAGTGGCATGTCCTATTATTTATTTTATTCTATTTTATTTATTTATGACGTTTTATATAACACGTGGAGAATTATTGATCATGCGTGAAGTCGAACCTAAATGATAACAGTTAGCTATTGACGACGGTTGGTTTATGGTATACCTATCTACGGTCCCTTAGATTCGTGCAATTTGGGGTTTGAAGTTTGGGGTTGGGGTTTGGGGTTTGAGGTTTCATTTTTTTTAATTTTTTTTTGTGATTATTACACTCTTCATCATCACTATCAGGATCATCTTGTCACCTTGCTCATAGAAATCTAATTCCAATATTTTGAGGTCTCCTCTCATTCATCAATGTAATCATCACCTACTATAATATATTTTGCACTCGACGCCATAATATGTAACGACCTGTTTGGTCGTTATGTGCGTTTTGACTATTTTACTCATGTTGACCCAATTCCCGAAGTTATCAGGTGATCCTAGTGAGAATTGAAAGAATTAGAATCCTTAAGTGAGAGCGTTTGACCAATAGTTGATTTTTGGGTAAACAGACATTTTTCAGAATCCCGTCAATTTCGTAAGGTCCAAATGATCATTTATGACTTGGTGGGATTGTTGGTTCGGTTTTCGAGGTCCTTGGGAGTGTCCTTGACCATTAGTTGTAAACTTAGTTTAGGCCGTTGGAGGTTGACCCGAAGAATCAGACATCCGATGAAAATTCCGAGTCCACAACTGAGTATGTAGCGTGTTTTTACATATGTGTGCATATCTGGTTTGTGTCATAGAGGTCTAAGGTGATTGTCGGATTTCGGGTTGAAATTGTATAAGGATGAAAACTTTTGGTTTCTGGTATATTCGCTGGGGCGAGCCTTAGTGTGCCCCAGTGGAATGGAACCACTACAACGGATGGTGATCCGCTACAGTGAAGGGTTGGGGTTTGTATGAGACCATGGTATTTGGTCCATTCTGTGAGAGTCTTTGATTCGTTCTGTGGGACCTCTGGCATTTACTGTAACAACAGATTTCTAGAATCTTTTAAGTGTGATAAAATCCTTTATTTCTTTCATTTCGAAAATACTCCTTCAAAGCACTCTTAGAACGATTTCAAGCATTTTTGGGTGAGATTTTCTTGTGGTAAGCCTCCTTAGCCTTATATTACCTTTCTTTGACTTTCTTAAGTTGATTTAATGGTGGATACAACCTAGAGACTAATGAAGAAGATGAGTTCTACTTAGTTAGGATTTATTTGATTGTTAATCTTAAAAGTTAGATTAATTGATGGATTTTGCTAATCTAAGCTTGGGTTTCACTAATTAGTAAGTACTAAGCTTGAATCTTTCATTAATGTTGATGAATTTGAATGTTGGAAATTAGGGTTCATACCCAAATTGGCCTAGTTTTGAGTTGTTTTAGCAATTATTTAGTAAGATTGAATTCCTAGAACGTTGAATTTCATATTTCACTTTTGAAATAATTATTTTACCCTTGTTGGCCCGTGTCCCATTTCTTCCCTAATTGGTTTGGGTTCAAAGGAATAGTCTAATGTTATGGGTATTGTTAGTTTCTGTTCTAACTTAGATTTCAATAATGATTAGACTTCGAGTATTACCGATACCCGCAGAGAGGCAAGGCTCCATTGTGATCATTCGTGGCTTCCGCTCGATATTCCAGGTAGGTTGCGGCTTACCTTCTGGTTAGACTTCGGTTAGCAAAGCGTATGTATAGTTAGATTCTGTTGGAGAAAGCATGTACGTCTTCGGGTACGGAGTTGGGATGAATTACTTAATTTGTTACCTCTTTGTGGTTATTGAATTTGTACGTAGTTGTCTTACCACATATGTGATATAATTGTCTCTTACTTATTTTGGTATTATCATGGATAGAGGAAAGGACTTGACTTGATACTGATACTGTGATATGTGTCCATGTGTGGTACAGTTAGGGATTTATATAATACACTTGATATTGTCATTGCACTGCATTCATCTTCATTTTCACGATATATTGATATTATCTATAATTGACCTGATGGTGATAAATGAGAAAGAAACAATAGTGATTATTTGACATATTGATTGCGTAGCCATTCTATGCTGAGTGATATGGAATGGCTAGCGGGGTGTTCGGTGGAAGAATCATCTCTAGGCTGCCTGATACAGAGTGACAAGTACATGGACTTCGTGGGTCCACCATAGGTCATGACTGCTAGGACGTAGAGATATTCCCCCCGGAGCATGTGTGTACAGAGATTACATTTGACCGTTGCATTGCATTGCATATTTTACTCATCATTATATTCATATACTTGAATTATGACTTGATTCTCTATACTTGGGCTGATTATTCTTGCACTGTAATATTACATGTCCTTGATTGCGAACATGTTTATTCTTTAGTTTCTTTCTTTACATATGTTAGTTAATTGTTGTCGGCCTATGATATCTACCCATATATAGTGTTTGTATTGATACTACCTTGCTGCATTCTTTTGAGTACAGAGTACGTGACTGGTTCTACCTCTACCCCTTGAGACTGATCTGAGGCTGCTGCGAAGTCTTTAAGGTGAGCTTGCTGGATGATCCGCTACCCGGAGACTCTTTCATATGAGTGTCTTCACTTGATTTCTGAGACAATATTTTCCATTTTGATACTATGTATTATTCAGACTTAAAGATTATTGGTAGTAGCTCTTGTACTATGTCAGACCACTATCCTTGAGGTGTATTAGTATTCGTACTTGCGTACTTGACATTTATGATATGCTTCAGACATCTATTATTTCCGCTTAATATACTTTATTGTGTTGAATTAACGATTAAGGGAAGAGTTCGCATATCGAGGTAGGAAGGGTAGGTGCCCGCACGACTTAGTGATTGGGGGTCGTGACATAATAAATCTATAATATACTATGGCTATGGACTATGACTGCAATTGACGCTATAATAAGTCGTTCGGGACTAATTTTTTGATGAAAAATTGGAATTTTTACCGGAAACGGAATCTGAAAAGTGAAGAAATCAGAAGCTTTTGGAGAGAAATATTTAATTATTTATTTCTTTTTGGGCTAATTTAAATGAAGAGAAATATTATGTTTTTTATTTATTATTTTGGGTAATTAATGGTTGGGGATAGATTTTCTGATGAAATGCTGAAATTTTCGCCGAAAATGGGATCTGAAAAGTGAAGAAATCGGGAGCTTTTGAAGGAAAATATTTAATTATTTATTTCTTTTTGGGTTATTAAAATGAAGAAAAATATTATGTTTTTTATTTATTATTTCGGTAATTAAATAGTTGGGGACCAAAGTATAGTTTTCAAAATTTTGGAGTTAGTTTTAGACGCAGTAAAATTTGACGTTGTTGACGTCATAAAAGGAGGCCATCCACCTTATTGTTTGAAACTTGAAGCTTTTTTCCTAATTAAGTTTTTAGGTAGGCTTTTAGCAAAAAAAAACCCTACTTAGTACTTACTGTATGGCCTTATTTTTCTACTGACAATTTAGGTTTTTTTATGGTGGTATATTTGTCATTATAAACTTATACGAATCACTTTGGTACTCTTATTGACAAATACTTAAACTTCATGTTTGTTAAAATATAAATTATCAAAATTTATTTTTAAAGTTTCGTTTTCTGTTATCTGTTTAGGTGCCGTGACACATGTTAATGATTGAAAGAAATAATTCCTTGATTATTTTCATTAATGAATGAGTATATATATAATTTATAATTTTCATAATATGGAATATCCTATTCATATTCTACTACCAAAACCATATTCTATTTGTACAAGAATTCTACATCTATGGTAAGTGTACAATGCTAATTAAATACAATAATATATTTTCAAATCTACCGTGATATACACGGTCTCCGTATCTCCTTATTTGGCTTGTGTTTCCGTGATATACACGGTATACACAGGGCAGTGTATATAGCATGTATATCACAGGTATATTTATCACCCCACCCCCCCACCCCGTAGTCATAGCGGACGGTCTTCGTACGCTGAGACTGTCCCTGAAATCTTCAAATAGAACCGAGGGAAGACCATTAGTAAAAATGTCTGCAGTTTGATACCTGGAAGGGACATGGCAGACGCGTACTTGTCCACGAGCTACCTTTCGCGAACAAAGTGGATATCTATCTCGATGTGTTTAGTGCGCTGATATTGAACAAGATTTTCAAAAAGATAGGCTGCACTAATATTATCACAATAAACCAAGGTAGCTTTCTGAATGAGACAATGAAGTTCTAAGAGAAGATTACGTAACCAACATGATTCAGATACCACATTGGCTACCACTTGATACTCGACCTATGCACTAAGGCGTGATAATGTAGACTGTCGTTTTGCAGACCATAAGACCAAGTTATTACCAAGAAACATACAATAACCAGACGTGGAGCGTCTGTTATCTGGACAACCACCCCAATCAGCATATGTATCTGGACAACCACCCCCAATCAACATCTGTATACATAGACAAACATAGATGTCGATGACGAATATAGATGCAAGTCATAGTCAAGTGTTCCCTGGATGTATCGTATAATGCGTTTGAGCGCATTCATGTGCTCAACCCTAGGATCATGCATAAACAAACACACCTACTGTATGACATACGTAATATCCGATCTCGTGAAAGTAAGATACTGAATAACCCCTGCAAGACTGCGATAATGGGTAGAATCCTCGTAAGGTGAGCCAGCCGCAACACCCAACTTGGGTTTCGTATCAACTGGAGTGGAAGTAGACTTACACAAGGACATACCAGCCCGCTCAATTATCTCAGCGGCATACTTATGTTGTCATAAGAATAACCACTTGTATAACGAGTGACAGCAATCCCCAAGAAATAACTCAAGGGCCCCAAGTCTTTCATAGCAAACTCAAATCTGAGTAGTGTCATGATAGACTTGCGTAAATCATCAGATTAAGCGGTCAAGATAATGGCATCCACATATAAGAGAATATAAGCCAGGGAAGTACCAAGCCGATATATGAACAAAGAATTATTAGACATGTTGAGAGAAAACCCAATAGTAGATACATAGTCTGCAAATCGCTTATACCAAGCCCGTGGGGCCTACTTGAGCCCATACAAGGACTTCTTCAATAAACAGACATGATTAGTATATTTGGGGTCTCGAAAACCTAAGGGTTGATGCATGTAGATTGTCTCCTTAAGATCACCATGTAAGAAAGCATTCTTTACATCTAGCTGGTGAATGGGCCATGCCTTGGAAAGAGACAGACTGAGAACAGTGTGAATGGTAGCCGGTTTGACCACCGGGCTAAATGTCTCACCACAATCCACACCAACCTGTTGAGTTTTACCATCACCTACAAGACGAGCCTTATGTCTCGCAAAAGAACCATCAGATTTATCTTTATGAGCAAAAATCCACATAGACCGAATAATATTAACACCAGAAGGACGGCGGACCAACTCCCATATCTTATTTTCAATAAGAGCATCATATTCGTCGTTCATAGCAAATTTCCAATTCGGGTAATTTAATACAGACACTGGGTTACGAGGTAGTGAGGATTTAAGAACATTAGAATTAAGATTAAAATATCTTTTTGGTTTAAAAATATCCCGTTGACTACGAGTAACATGCATGTGTGTCGAGGGAGAATTGGGTGGATTTTGGGAAAAAATCGAATGGGTGATGGACTGGCCAGCAGGCAATGGGCATGCTGGCCCACAACTAGAAACCGGAGGCTGGACTGGAGCAGAAATTGGGGAAGAAGCTGTCTCGGTAGTGGGCTAGGCAATCGGCCCACTAGCAGAAATTGGGGCAGAAGTAGTGGGTGGTGGCGGGCCCGCAGGCAGTGGGCCTGCTGGTATTTCGGGGTTACTGGATCGGCCCATGAAGTGGTGCATAATGTTCGGTGAGACGCCGTCATCTAAAAAATTATACGAAGTAGGCACGGGGCTACTCACGTTAGCAAATGAAAATTGAGTTTCATAAAAAATAACATGGCGACTAATTATGATTTTATTAGACGATAAATCAAAATATTTGTAACTACGATGATTAGATGGATAACCCAAAAACACACAAGAGGTAGAACGGGCTTGAAGTTTGTTAATTGTAGTTGACGGAAATAGTGGATAGCATAAACACCCAAAGACCCTAAAACGAGAATACGAAACATTCTTATTATAGAAGATTTTAAGAGGAGATGCATATGCTAACCCTTTGGTAGGAAGTATATTAAGGAGATAAATAGTCATTTGTAGAGCATGATGCCAAAAGAAAGGGGGTACGGAAGCATGAACCAATAAAGTTTAGACAATATTATTAATGGTACGAATTTTTCGTTCTGCTTTTCCATTTTGTGAGGACGTATGAGGACAAGAGAAATGAAAAATTATGCCATTAGCATCACAAAATTTCCGAAACAACCCATTAACATATTCTTTGCCATTATCACATTGAATATTTTTAATTTTTCGTTCGAATTGGTTACGGATGAATGTCCTAAATTTTAAGAATGTGGAAAAAACTTGAGATTTTTTCTCTAACGGAAAGGTCCATAAAAATTAGAATAATCATCCAAAAATAAAACATAATAACGATGGCTCACATAACTGAGAACCGGAGAAGTCCATAAATCGCTATGAATAATATTAAATGACATCAAAGTACGAGAAGTAGAGGCTACAAATGATAATCTAACATGTTTTCCTAAAGGATAGGAATGACAAATTAGAGTACTATGCGTACCCTTCCAAGAAATAAAATTGTTTTTATGCAAGGAAGAAACAATGGACGACCGAGAGTGACCCAAACGTGCATGCCACAAGGAAGGAGCTAGAGCTGCAAATGCCGATGGCATGGCTTGACTCGAGAAACTGGTGGCGGGCATGATTGGATAAAGATCTCCCCTACTATTGCATCTCATGAGAGGTATCCCCATTTTAAAATCCTTCACATAAAATCCAAATGGATCAAAATCAACAGAAACCCAATTATCAGTGGTGAATTTATGAATAGACACCAAATTTTTAATTAAGTTAGGGGCATAAAGGATATTTTTCAAAACAAGAGGTAGATGGGGGGAGACAAGGTTGTATGACCGGAATTGCGAATTGGAATTGAGTTGCCATTACCAACAATAATGCCACGATTTTTTCTCAAATTAAAATAAGATGAGAGAGTACCTTGGTCAGACGTCATGTGAGAAGTGGCGCTGGTGTCCATGTACCAATTCATGTATGGAGGATTTAATCCAAGTGTATGCATAGCGGTCTCAATATCGGTGGGTGTCGATATCAGATTTGGGCCCGCAGCATTGAAAGCCTGCTAGGGCTGAGGCCCAAGTACACCAGCTAGCTGACCTGACCCGAAACGCGGCTGGTAAGAACCTGAGAAATTAGGCCTGTGATGGGGCTGGACCGAGGCCCAAGGTTGCTGGAAATAATTGGGAGGGCAGTATGCGAGACTAGGCCACTGGCCACTAGTCCAAGCCTACTGCCAAGGGGCCCAAGGCTGAGACCAGGCGGGCTGGGCCCCAGAACACCGAGGCCCACCTCCGGTGTTGTTACTGTTCCCGCCGGTGTTATTACTGTTCCGGCCCAGCAATTTTTGCCATATTTTTACGGTTTTGACCCTTCTTGCCGCCACCGTTGTTGCAATTTTGGCCCAAATTGTCAACAAACCCATGAGAGTTATCGGATGAAGTCATCATTGCCACAGAACTGGCGCCGGTAGCCGCCTTTTTTGCCATGACAGCTTCTTCCAAAGTGAGCATCTAACGGGCTTGATAAAAAGGTGAAAGCAGATTACTTTGATGGAGGAGAGTCTCAACGCCATTATAGGCCTCAGATAGGCCTGCAACCATTTGTAGAATAAGACGATTATTGGTAACATGCGCTCCAACGTTACGGAGTTGGTTCACCAATTCCTTGAGTCGTTTACAATAAGCTGAAACATTCAGAAAATCTTCCATGCTGACTTGTGAAAATTCTTGCTCAAGTGTGACAACTCGAGAATGTTGGTTATCCTAGAATATATCACGCAATCTATTCCAGGTAGACATAGCCGTAATGTCTGGTTCAATGATCGTCTGTAAAAGGTCGGTAGAAATAGTGGAGTAAATCCACTGAAGGATTGTAGCATCAAGAGTGATCCATAACTGAGGATCCACTGCGGGTGGAGGGACATCGGAAGGAATTATGTGATGGAGGACTTGATGTGAGATTGCATGAGTTTTGAACAGTTCTGCCCACGTCGCATATTGGACGTTCTCCATCGCAAGAACAATAGGGATGTGGTTCTTGATGTTGGAAACAGTAAGGGCTGGATGAAATATATTCTTTGACGTAGACATAACGAAAGAACAATAGGTGAATGAGGGATTTGGAAGAAAAAAATGGGAAGAGAGGAGCTAATGTTGCACGATTATCAAGAATGGACACAAAAATTGAGGCAGCCGAAGAGAGGAAAATCGGTAGAAGCACCTAGACTTCTGATATCATGAAAGAAATAATCTCTTGATTATTTTCATTAATGAATGAGTATATATACAATTTCCAATTTCCATAATATGGGAAATCCTATTCCTATTCTACTCCCAAAACCATATTCTATTTATACAATAATTCTACATTTATGGTAAGTGTACAATGCTAATTAAATACAACAATATATTTTCAAAACTACCGTGATATACATGGTCTCCATATCTCCTTATTTGGCTTGTGTTTCCGTGATATACACGGTATACACAGGGCAGTGTATATACCGTGTATATCACGGATATATTTATCAATGATCTGGTTGACGAAATGAGTCCAGTTTGAATTGCGAGTGTTCAGACTATGCTCTTAATTAATCTTGAAAATATAATAATCATGTCCAACTTGTAATTTAAACCATGTTTAATTTTAATCCTTGACTCCTCGCGCTCGTAGACATGAAATAGGGCACATAGATTTAGTCTCAAATTATGATCTGTGGAAAAAAATGGGTACTGTTGGTCACAATTATTAATGAAGTCTAACATTAAAGGAATAAGACATACTTGCACGTAATATCCAAAAATAAAAGTTGACTAATGATGTAGAAAGAAAAGGATGTTTTGTCGTTCATATTGCTTTTTAAAATACTGTAGCACATAAACCAGCGTTTTCATAACATCTGAAAAATCGGATGTGTTTAATAATCACAAGGTTCCGAAAAATACTTTGCTAAACATGTTTTTCAAAAAGTAAGTTATTTTCTGATATTTAATATTAATTCTTTTATGGAATACATTCTCACCAAAAGAGAAGATTATTTCTCATTTTGGGACGGCTTAAACCCGTGACCTCTTGAACAAGGTTCCTCTTTTCTCCGATGAATGTACTATATTAATTAAATAAATCAGATTCTAAGTATTAATGCTAAGTAGCAATAATACGTTTGTTGCTATAGTGTGTAATCAATAATGTTTCATACTTCATCTTCATAGGTACTTTTTTCTTTTTAACCATAAGTCGAGTAAGGGTTTTTGCTATTGGATCAAATTATCAATTTTAGAATGAAAATTCTTCAATTCATACAGTACTCATTTTTGTTCTCAAACGAAGCTAAAGGTACAAATAATGATAAGATTTGATGTGATCTCATGATGTTACTTGAACTAGTTGTAAAGAATGAATCTTGGGTCTAACTCAACCCCAAAAGCTAGCTTGTAGGGTGAAGATTGTTCAAATTCATATAAGGAATCCATGTTCCCATTTCATTTTCGATGTGGAGCTCTTAACACTCCCTCGCAAGCCCAGACCTCGTTAACTGGAGCGTAGACAATATAATTTGGAGACCTAACATCGTTGAACAAAGAATTGGAATGACTCTGATACCATGTAAATAATGAATCTTGGACCTAACTCAACCCCAAAAGCTAGCTTGTAGGGTGAGGATTGTCCAAATTCATATAAGGAATCCATATTTTCATTCCATTTTCGATGTGGAACTCTTTAACACTATTTAATTTGCCAACTAACAAATTTAAAAAAGATTATATTGGTATCTCCTCTTTTTTTTTGGTGTGTTTTGGTATATCCTCCTTATTTAGATCACTTTTCGTTTTAAGAACTTTATAACAACACATTTCCACACTCCAAATCCAATTACAAGTGCACAAAGCAAACTCCGCAGTAATAGATTGTGATATCTAGAAAAAGGTCAGGATATGTGAACCAATTATACTTTATTTTTTCCTTGGATTTCTTTGAGTGCACTAAAGTAATTACTTGGCATCATGTCTAAGTAACTCAGAGAAGAAACTTTTTATGTAGTTGGACACCACATTAAGCAAAATTCTGAATTTTCACTTTTTTTTTCTTTCTTTACAACTAATCACAGCCATAACTCTTTGCTTTCGTTCTTTTGTTTTGCTGAGTACGGTACAAAGCTCTAGGTCGAAAAGTCACGAGACAAAATATTTTCCCTGGACTTTGCCTAATCACTTGAACATTTCATTATCATCTTAGTCAGTCTAGGCGATTACACGATTTAAAGTTTATGGATTAAGATTTTTACCGAGATCTCAAATTATTATAAAATAATACTTAGTAAGTTATTCTTTATGTCCTAATTTATATGACACACTTTTCTTTTTAGTCAATTCAAAAAATGACACATTTATTTATTTGACAACAATTTAACTTTAAACTTTACCTTTTGCATTTAACGAGATGATCTATAACCACACAAATATATTTGATTTGTTTTATACCACAAAATTCCATAGTCTTCTTTTATTTCTTAAACTCCGTGTCCAATCAAACATCACATAAATTGAGACGGAGGAAGTAGTTCATAGTCAAATATTTATCTATATTTAGCGAACTTCCTAATAAATAGATAGGGTATAGAAAAAAGTTACTGAATTCATGTAAATTATACTCTAATCCATCCGTCTGTTGAGACGATAAGAAAAGCCAAAGGGATTCTATGTAATAATGCAGGAATAAGTCGAGTCTGACTTATTATTTCACTGAGATTAAGAAACAATGTCTTCCTCTGTTACTGAATAGCTCTGGCAGTTTAAACTTATTTTCAGATACTATCAATCACAACCTTCCATGCAGCACAATTTCATACTTAAAATAGAGGAACAATTCATTATCATAGCTAGGAAAGGCCAGTGAAAAAATGGTCTTTTCATTTCCTTTGACAGAGCAGAGTTCAATACAAATTTTTCTAGGACCAAAAAAATAAATCATACGCAGGACATAATTTCTTTCAGCTAGGAAGAATGACACCTAGTTAACAAAAAAACGACACTTCGTCACTCTACAAAATTTTCTTTAATGACTGTCCTCCCGTAGCAGCATGCTAGCACAAAATACACGCTGCTCTTGTCGTCAATGCTGTATATCTACGTTCTTCAACTCCTATGTTAAATGTTTATAATTACTGTTTCACTTCTTCAACTTTATCGGGGAGCGATGAAAATGGAGCACTGCAGGACGAAATGTCAATCCCAGCAACCTCCATGGCATTGCAGACCCATTCAGGAACATCACCTTGGGGGAACTACAAGGTCAAATTTAACAAGTCACCACAATTTACAGTAACAAATATTTGTATTAGCAATTTAAGATGCACACAAAACAGATAAAGGTTAATGAAGTTGTGCCCATCAATAGCTTATTTGATAGACCAGGAGAAATGCATAGTAATTGAAATCATTGTTTGTAGTGAAATTATTCTTACCATTTTCTGTAGAAACTGGCAAACAAATCTGCAAAATTGAACAAACATGTCAAATGATCAAGTAAAAAGAAGCAATAGATAAGAGAGCGGAAAATAGCATGAGATAGTGATTCATCTTGACGTGCAAGAAAAGTGATAATGTCGAGAAATCTGATAATAGTGAGGGGGAAAGTCTATTCAGAGCTAGAGGTGAACATACTCTGGAAACCGTCCTTCAACAATTGAGGAGTGCAAGTCTCTGCTAAGCTGGCTGCATAATTTATATACCTCAAAGTCATGGCTGAGCTAATAGACAAACAAAAATGCCATATAAAAACCTAAATGTTCGGTACCTTCATCATATAGTATAAGTTGTGATAGGACAGAAGTTGAGATCCCATGGCATCTTTAGTGACAAGGCAATGAATGTAATCCCTCGTATACGTTTTACAGACCTGTCAAGAGATGACTGGTATTTCAAATGGTGTATATATGGAAAATAAGACAATCAGTAGTCAAGCATCATCTATTTCACTTTACCATACAGTTACATGTGGGATCAATAACTCCCTGCATCATGCCACAATAAGAGCAAAAAATGACTGGTGGGTGATAGTTTCATCATAAATTGTTTGAGTTTGCTTTTCAGTGACCAAGTTTATGAAACATTGCGAAGAAAATTTCTAGAACGGATTTCAGGAAAATAAAAACAAACCTTAAATCAACAAAAGAAAGATAAAGTCCGGTGATAAATTAGAGGAAAAACAGTTTTTTTTCTCAAAGTTTCCAAATCATTGAACTACCAGTCTCCACGAACAGGGACAAATTCAACTCAACATGGAGTTACTGCTAAACGAGAAGACTATACATATACACAATCAGAAAATCTTTGAGTAGCACAGCATGATATAAACTATATGACTATTAGATCCACAACATGCTTATCGTCTTCTTAGTGTTTACAGATTATACAAGATTTCCATATAGATCAAGAATACTCAAATCAGAGGTAGTGGGCAGAGAAAATTACCTCAGGTACAAGAGCTGTGCCGAATCGAGCAGTACGAGTAGGATAGACACAATCATACATGTCGGCACCTAAAGCACTGCACGCCACAATGTCTAGTGGGTAACCCACCCCCTGGAGTACAATAGTCGAGATATCAGAAGCCAAAAGGCATCACATGTAAAACTGGAGAATATGAAAATAGAGCATCAAATTAAATCTACCAAGGAACATCATAAGAGTGACATATACCATTACATATCGTGGTTTTATGCTCAGGTAGTGCAGCAGTACACTGAGCCACGACACGCCAAAACGAGTCTTCATCTTCACCGCCTGCAAGACCACCAATAGCATAGCTGTCACACAAGTAAACCTGGTCATTTCACTCTGTTGATTGTTGAACCTCAATTCTTCTAGTAATGGTTTGTCTGGTAAGCTGATTTTGAGTTTTATAAGTTAATAGAGGAACACGAATGTGTATATATACACTTTAAGGGTTCCACATACAAGGTGATGAACGTTTATGATACAGTGTACATATTCAGAACTACGAACATACCCAGGCAAATTACGTTCCACTAAATCTGTGACACATATATCCCTGATAGAAACAAACAAAAACAATAAAGTTTGTCAGATGAGATATAATTATGTAAACGATAAAGTAATCTCGGAAGCAACAGGGATGTTATATTGTAATCACCTTAATACAGGATCTAAACCACCTTGCACTATGCCAAATAGATTCTGCTCATGTGGTCTCTTGTGAGCTGCCAATAACAAACGAAAGCATGAAAAACACAAAATGGGAGTCTGGTAGAAGTACATCAGCAATTTTAGCTTTACAAAACTCTAAATTTAACACTAGAAAGAGAAATTCTCAAGCGAACTTTGAGAAACAGTTAATTACAAAGAAAAACTTCAAAAAATCCACGTTTCACCTAGAACCTTAATATCCTATCTGTCAATAAAGTGTTTACTGGACTTAACCCTTGTTAAGCACTGCTAGTTGTTGATAACATAACATGACAAATGGGGCATAATATTTTAGGACTATTTTACATTCAATAATAATTTCTTCTAACTCTACCCTAACTTATCACATCTATCGTCAAATATGAGCCAATTTAGTCTTTCATCATTGAAGTGTGCCAAATTAACCAAAAACATCAGAATAAGAAGTAGAGAAAATCCCAACTTTACAGCTGGTCGTAATCCAAATCATATAGAGATTATCTTTTGCCCGATGAATGTGGTTAATGATAAATTTCAGCAAGAAAAATAACCACGTCGAAATGTACAGCCTGATCATATTACCTGCTATGCACCTATCTATCCAACGAAGAGTTCGATACATAGCCTCTTCAATTCTTGGACCTGTTATAGTAGTTTCACAACATCATCGAGAGCCATAATAATATCTGCACCAATTCTGTTCTGCAATAGGTTGAGCAAGTCAGCAAGTGAAAAAGATCAGTTGTAAAGGGCTCCTCAAGAAACATAAACTGATAAATCTCAGGCCAATGAGAAGATACGATACAATTAATGACTAATCAGCAGTATTATTGGGACTAGATGATATAGAAGCAAAAGCTCGGATACACATGTTGTCAGTTCAACTGAAGTTATGCATCTATAATAGACACTAGTAAAGGCAGTACAACAAGCGGAAAAGCATCACATGATATAACCTTCCCAATTACAAAGGATGAACAGAAGTGTACACGATATGCAAAACCTATCAGACAAAAAAAGAATAAGCAGGGAACACAGGACTACCAATAATTGGCTCTCACGGCGGAGTAGTAAATTTTGCGTCTAATACATTAGGACTAGGTGGTGTAAAAGGATCTCTGAGAATTGTAGGGATTTTGTTATGGACTTATTGACTCCTTATTTTGATAAAAAGGAGCAGTAGTCCTCTGATCTTTTTACATCTCAGCACTTTGTTGGTGTGATTAATGAATAAAATCTTCAACATATCATCCTTCTACGATTTACTACCTTTCTTAGAGCATGTCAAATTTCAATGAGATGTTCATAATCATGGCATATAATGTTTCCAAAGATTGCATCAGTTTACAGCTCAGTGCTTGCAGATACAGTTGAGAGACTTTGAGATGAAACGTAAAGTTTGATTAAACATCTGGTTAGGATTTGAGTTCCAAATCCGACCTAATAAGAAACAGTAAATAAGCGAAGAACAAATAACACACAGATTTATAGTGGTTCACTCTCAATGCGAGAGCTACGTCCACTTTGCCGCTGCAGATTTCACTATAATAAAATAGGGAGTTTGTGTTTACAATTCTCTCTTGCTCACATACAAAAAAAAACGGCGCCCTAGAATATATCAGTGTTACACACTCTACGTAGGGTCTTCATAGTGTCAGCGATGAATTAGGCTCCACAACTCAACACATCTAACAATTAAAAAGTTTAGTTAAACGTCTGTAAACAAGAGGGTATTCGTGGCTTGAGCTCAATCTGTTTGCGGAGAACCGGACTGTGGAGAATAGATGCACACACGTCGTGACACAATTTTGTAATGAATAACCTATCATGTTTGTGAAGATTGAACCAGTTTGGAATTATTTTAATTCTGCTTGCTTGGAGTATGACTTTGTGATACAAATATAGTATAGTACAAGATCTATAAATAACAGAACATCTACATCCCCTAAATGTACCTACTTGTATCTGTATCGACTATTCAGGTGTAAGGAGCATCGGCTTTCCATCCACTCGTGACTGCAAAAAGGAAGTGATGAACTAAACCGCATGAAACATAAGAGAAGGATATGAACAAAAAAGGGAAAGTAGAAAGAGAATACCTGAAACGTGACACCCTTCTCAGTGATATCAGCCAAATGCAACAAGGAGACCTACAACCAGAAAGGTTTGAAGCTCATTTGACATCTACTGCTCTTCAAAACAACCAATTTTTCATTGTCAAACAATACATCATATAGAACAAAGAATTTCATGTGTGTTCATAAGACACTAAACTACTAGCTTCGCAAATTTTACAAGACATGCATGGAATGCATAAGCATAATTGTGAAACATTAGGGCACAAAGGGGTATAGACTTCCTGATGAACCTAAATAAAAATGGTTATAGTTTTTCAAAACAAAAAAATCTTAAGTGAAAATTGAGAAACAGAAGTGTGATAGACTACCATTTGAAAGCCCCCAGAGTCAGTAAGAAGGGCCCTCGGCCAATTCATGAACTTATGAAGACCCCCTAACTCATCAATGAGCTCAGAGGTAGGACGTAGTGCCAAATGATATGTGTTTCCGAGGATTATTTGGCAACCTATATCCTCAAGCTGGTTGTTGGTCAAACCCTTTATAGTACCTGTGAATGAGACAAGTCCAAATGTGTGACAATGAGAAAAAATGATATCATCAACAAATCCAATAATAGTTTCTATTTTTACATGCATGAAGACCAATAAAAAGTACTCTCACAAAAAGTTTCAAACATAAAGTCTGTAAGCTATAGTACAAAATACAATAATATCCACATGCATCAATCCCAAGTATGCACCTCTCAATACCCAGTTAAGTGATATAGTTTTGGCTAGACATGGTTACCAGACCATTTATGATACAACTTCACTCTCTTTTTCAACCAAATCACACCTAAATCCTATACCTTCAACCTACTTATAACAAAAGGTATCAATAGACTGCTGACTCTAATTGTTAAGGTTTGTGAAGTATCTCCCTTAGGATTCCTTTCATTAATCACAATATAAATAGTTGTACAAAGGTTGATTCCTAATACAATAAGAATACTAAGTTACCTTAAATATACACCTATCATAATTACAAAATATACTGTGAATATTCGCTAATACTCCCCCTCGGTCGGAGCGGGAGGAGGCCGGACGCTAAGGCTGGATCGGAAGTTGGTGAATAGCTGTCTCGGTAGTCCCTTTGTGAAAATATCTGCATACTGATAGGAGGAAGGCATGTGTAATATTTTGACATGACCAAGGACGACCTTCTCACGCACAAAGTGAATATCCATCTCGATATGCTTGGTCCGCTGATGTTGGACCGGATTGTGAGACAGATATGTTGTCACAATAGACTATAGACGCCTTTCGCAGTGGACACTGGAGCTCCAAAAGAAGATTTCAGAGCCAACAGATCTCAGCAACGACATTAGCAACTCCGCGATACTATGCTTCAGCACTTGACCGGAATAGCGTGGCTTGCCGCTTGGCGGACCATGAAATAAGATTTTCCCCTAGAAAGACACAATAGCCCGAGGTGGAGCGACGTATGTCCGGGCATCCTGCCCAATCGACATCCGTGTAGGAGAACAATTTGGTCGGTGTAGAGGGGTAGAGATGCAGTCCATAGTCAAGCGTGCCCTTAATGTATCTGATAATACGTTTGAGGGCAGCAAAGTGGGATTCTCGCGGGGCGTGCATAAACAGACACACCTGTTGAACGACGTATGCAATATCAGGCCTAGTGAATGTGAGTTACTGAAGGGCACCGGCAAGACTCCGATATAGGGTGGGATCAGACACTGGAGCACCATCAGTAGCACTAAGCTTGGATTTCGAGTCAACCGGGTTGGCACATCTTTACAATTTGCTATCTTAGCCCTGTACACTATCTCTGCCGCATATTTACGCTGACTCATGAACATAGTAGCTGCAGATCTGATCACGGATATACCCAAGAAATAACTCATCTTGCCCAAATCAGTCATAGCAAATTCAGTTTTGAGTAGGCCAATGATTTTATTCTTCAAACCGTCAAAGGAGGCAGTAATGACAATGTCATCCACATATAATAGCAAATAAGCAGTGCTGCTACCGCGATGAAAAATGAAGAGAGAGTTGTCACACCTGCTACATATAAACCCAATTTGCATAATATACCTGGCAAGGCGATCATACCACGCGCGGGGTACCTGTTTCAAGCCATAAAGTAACTTCCGGAGACGACATACATACTGAGGAACTGCAGGATGAACAAAACCCGGTGGCTAATGCATGTACACAGTTTCTTTCAAATCCCAGTGAAGAAATGCATTCTTGACATCAAGCTGATGAATCGGCCAATGCTTGCCCATAGCAATACTGAGAACAATACGAATAGTAGCCGGTTTAACAACCGGACTGAATGTCTCATCGCAATCAATCTCCTTCTACTGATTAGTGCCATTGGCAACAAGTCTGGCCTTATATCACTCCAAGTCACCACTGTCTCTGAACTTGTGGCGAAATAACCACATGCATCGGATTACATTCACCCCATCCGGTCTAGGTACCAAATCCCAAGTGTGTTGCTTTGTCAAAGCATTAAACTCCTCGCACATGGCCGCATTCCAATTTGGGTCCAGTTTGGCTAGTTTCGGGTTTTTGGGAATCGGGGATATGGTTTGTGTGGAGAGGTTAAAATGGACCTTGGGTTTGAAAATCCCGTGTTGGGCATGAGTCTTCATGCGGTGGGTGGGCAACAGTGGTTGGTCTGTGTTTTGTGGCTGCTGGCTTGCGGGTTCTGGAAGGGGGTCGATCAGTGGAGGGTTCGACCTAGAGGTAGGTGGTGCATGGTCGGAGACTGGTGGTGACGAAGCTGCGGGTGCAATCTCTGTCGGGACAGTAAACTGCTGGTGGCACATTGACTGGATCATAGGAGACAAAGTAGACTCATCGAGAAATGTGTAATCCGTGGTTTGAAATTTTCGGAGATTTGAAAATGGATAGTTCGCCTCGTCAAATGTGACGTGACGTGAGACAATGATTTTACGAGTGGTTATGTCATAGCACATGTAACCTCGATGATTAGGTGAGAAACCAACGAAGACACAGGGCGTGGTACGTGGGGCTAGTTTGTGAGGTGCAGTGGAGGCCAGGTTGGGGTAGCATAAGCAACAAAAAATGAGGAGTTGGTCATAGGAAGGGAACCTACGGTATAAGATTTCAGTTGGGGTCTTGTTTTGGAGAGTGCTGGTTGGTAAAATATTAAGGAGGTACTCTACCATTTTAACATCATAGACTCAGAATGGTGGTGGAAGACTGGCATGAAATAGAAGGGTACGAACCATGTTATTGATGGTACGTATGATTCGTTCAGCCTTGCCGTTTTGGGAGGAAGTGTAGGGACAGGAAAAACAGAAAACCATGCCTTGTTTAGAGCTGAAATTGTGAAATGCCGAATTATTAAATTCACGTCCATTATCACAGTGGAAAGATTTTATAGATTTTTCAAACTGTGTTTTAATGAATTTTTGAAATTCAAGGAACTTGGCAAAAACTTCAGATTTGAACTTCAGTGGGTAGATCCATACAAAATGTGAAAAATCATCTAATAATACTAGATAGAATTTGTGACCCAAGGAACTAACAACCGGAGATGTCCACAAATCAGCATGAACAATATCAAATGGAGAAAAAGTAACACTGTTGGAAGACATAAATGGAAGACGAGTATGCTTGCCAAGCGGGCAAGAAAAACAGTGTTGGGCAAGTTTCCTATTATTACATTGAATACGCTTATTAATCCTAAGTTACCTTAAATATACACCTATCATAATTACAAAATATACTGTGAATATTCGGAGAATATTCGCTAATAATAAGTGCACAATATAGTTTTGTTATGGTAGATGCAATTAGCAGCTTCTATTTGTATTAACCACCCAAAATCTCTGAAGTAAATTAAAATAGTCAAAGAAGTTCACCTCGAAACGAAGTGCCATTAACGCCGCTATAATCCACCAGGGTCAATATCTAATAACTGAAACCGCAAAAAGAAAAAAGAAAAACTTCTCAACTCTTATACACAAACTTAAATTCCAAATCACCTAACATGTCATCAAAGCAAAAGTGCATTGTAGCTCAGGATTAACAAGCAAACCCAGTCATTATGAAAACGTACATATTTTGCTAGAGAATGATTAATGATTCTATAAGTTTATGGCTAACGTCTAATAACATACAATTATTAGTATACAAATAATGCATGGATGGGGAATACTATTAATTACCGATAATGGTGGATATATCAGCGGCAAGTAGTACTATGAGTACGTGGAAGGCGTGGCGAAAGTCAAAATTTCCTTAAGGGCCTGTTTGGAAACCCATTAATTGGAACGGAGTATAATTACACAGTTTGACATATTTGTCAGACTAAGTAATTATATGGTAGCATTTATGTCACGACCCAAACACGGAGGGCCATGACGGGCACCGGACCTTACCTGCCGAACACCACTAATCACATATTTACCAGCTAATCGTAATTTCGCATGGCCACGAGGGCCGTCACCAAGTACCCCGCTGACACATGGGAATAATAGACAAGGAAGAAGCTGCGTAAAATCTTGCAAGCAGAAGGGCCCAACCTATATACATATACATACTAAGGCCGACAAGGTCATACATGACTACTATACACATGACCTATGTCTACAAGCCTCTAAAGAGTACGTAACACCATAAGGTCGGGACAGGGCCTCGCCATACCCCTATGCATATCGAGAATATCATACCACGACTAGACTGCGACTCTGGAACAAGTAGAGTGCTCCAATATCAGCTGAACCAGCAACCTACAAATGCGGACCGTCATCCACTTTACGTAAGCCTGCGGGCATGAAACGCAGCGTCCCCTGACAAAAGGGACGTAGTACGACTTATGTACCGAGTATGTCAGACATGAAAAATAGCATAAAAGAGACCTGAAAGTAACATGGGACAAGAAACAACCAACAAGTAGAGAATGCCTCTGAGGGCCATAATATGCATAAATATCATGTTTGTGTAGAATGACTCTGAGGGCCATAATATGCCTAAATGTCATGCACAATGCAAATGCGGTCATATATCTACATATGCGTATACAATGCCATCAAGCCTCTGTGGGCATCCCATCATATCATATCGGCCTCTATGGGCATAATCATCATCGTATATATCTGTACCAGCTGCAGGTGGTGTGCGTATATAACGCCTTCCCTTTCCCAACATCTCATACATATATATAATGCATATATATAGTCGAGTATATAACTCCTTTGAGGTCAAGGTATGTCCATGAATATAATGGATGAATGATATGACAATAAGACACTAAAAGTTTATCGGAGTGATGTAATATTGCTTCACCTCCGATTAACATTATGAATAGTAACATCTTTTCCATATACCTCAACAAGGATTTAGGAACATATTTAGACATGCTTTGACAATAGGAATGAATAACATGAACATTCTTAAACACTAAGAGTAGAATCATTTATGAGACATTATTACGTTTATGTTTCGCTACATGAAACATGCCAAAAGAATAAATGATTTGTCTTAACATACCTTAATCATTTTGTGTCCACAATACAACTAAAGCAGCCCGAAATACACTTCAATCTTATTTTTTTCCAAGAACCCTCTTCTTCCGCCTTACTTCACTTCGAAGAAAGTTCGAATTCAATCAACTCAACAAAAACCCGTATTTCATTCTTGAGGTAAAATTGTGCTACGATTCCGTATGCTTTGTAGCTTCACGTTTCTTGTCATGAAACTGAAAGTTATGTTTTGATTTATTTCCAGCAAGTAAGATGTTCTCCTTTCAAAATGGTAAGACGAGATATATTAGTCACTCTCATTACCCTTTACACGTGCCCCAATATTGGTCCACCACATTCAGTTTTTTTTCTTATTTAATGACACCTCATCCTTGAATGAAACACATAGGTACATATTAAGAATGATATTCACCCATTCCCTCTTGCATTAGCAGCCACGTAACTGTCTAAAATTTTACAATTATCCACATAATCATTTTAGTTATTTACTTGTCTCCTTTATAATCAACATTTAACAACTTGTTCATATAATTAATTTTTTAATCTCGATTCACTTAAATCTTAATGACTTATAAAATCTTTATATACTAAATGTCATAATTATGTTATATAGCACTAGTCCATAGCCTCTTTTGGAACATAAAACTATTATTTTCAATTTCCGTCGTCACACTTCTTAAGTCCTAAATTATTTCGGGACCGCATCCTTTTATATACTAAGCTTCTTTATTTGCATACTTAACACATGACCAGAAAAATTTTCAACGCTATGGTCTGTATATCTATGTCTAGCGATTCAAATCATGGCCTGAAAATACGGAATATTACAATTTAATTGGGTATAATTGGGAGGGGGTAATTATACGCTCTGTTAAGAGTCCCACATTGGATATGGATTGGGAACATGGACTCCTTATATGAACTTGGACAATTCTCACCCTATAAACTAGCTTTTGGGGTTGAGTTAGACCCAATATTCATTCTTAACATGGTATCAGAGCCAGACCCATTCTAATTCTTTGTTCAACGATGTTGGACCCCCAAATTATATTATCCACGCTTTAGTAACAAGATCTGGGCGTGCGAGGAGTGTTAAGAGTCTCATATCGGATATGGAATGAGAACATGAATTCTCTTGGACAATTCTCACCCTACAAGTTATGGACAATTCTCACCCTATAAGCTAGTTTTTTTGGAGTTGAGTTAGGCCCAAGATCCATTCTTTACCCTCTCCAATTCTCAGGGGGATTGAAAATTGAGTGTAATTACAGAGTTACTTTTTAATTTTTTTTTAAAAATTCCTTATTTTCCTTATTTTAATTTCTTTTCCTTTTTATTTTAATTTTGATTTATTTTCTTATTTATTTATTTTTTATTTCTATTATTTTTTTTCTTTTTATTTTTAAATTTTAAATTATTTTTATTATACATTATTTATCTTTCATTTTCTTTCTTATCATTTTCAAACCTTTATTTCTTGTGATTTCATGTAATTGCTCGTTTGTTTTTTTATTTTTTATTTTCATTATTTAGCGTAACTACATTATTAACTAGTTTTTAAAATTACACTTCCTAATATTAGAAAGAATGAACAAACTTGACATATAACCAGTGATGTTATTAAAATAGAATTTCGTAATGAAATAATTCTAAGCATTTCAAAAGGTTAATTTTATACATATAGATTCACTTTCATTTGTTTTGAACTTGATCATCTCGTTCCTTTAATTATTATTTAATTATTAGGACCAAAAAAAGCAGGACAACTGCACTACGATTAGTGGATCAGTTAATAGAAAAGTGGAGCACTATATATACTTTCTAAATTTTGTCTAGTTATAGAGTAGTAAAATGAGACTTTACCAAATGAGAAAAATAACTTTTCCTCTATCGTTACCTTTGTTTTCGCCACAAATAAACATGACGTAAGATGGGTTGAAGGGTGACATAGTGAAATTATTCGATATAAATATAGAGTTGATTTCTAGTACAGTCATTTAATTAATGATAATATATCAGAAAATCTTTTTTTTTTGTTGTAATAAAAAAGTCACTAAACTAATATGTAGTTATTTTCTCAGAAAATTATTTTCATTTATTTTATAACAGAAAAGTCACTCAACCAATGATAATTATCTCACAAGATCACTCTTCTTTGTTTTGTAACAAAAAGTCATTCAACTATTGTTATTTCACCTATAAAGTTACTCAACCACTTTAGGTGATGCTTTTGGTAGATAATATCACCGATGTGGATTATTTTAAGTTATTTTAAAAAATATATATATAAAGCTATCCATTTTAATCAACCATTAAATTGACATGCTCCATTGATCTAATCCACTTAAATTAAACGGGGTCAAATATATAGTGCAAGGGACCTCTTTTATTTTACATATATCGATTCTCCTCCTTTTCTCTCAGTCAGAATAACCATGGATTTTGGCGGGATAGAAAGAGAGAGGAATCCATGGTTATTTTGACCGCGAGAGAGCGGGATGGGGGATGAATCGATATATGTAAAATATAAGGAATCTCATGCACTATATTATTCGACCCATTTACTTTAAGCGGGTCAGATCAATGGAGTGGGTCAATCTAATGGTTAACTAAAATAGACAACTTTTTATGTTTAGAAGTTTAGCTTAAAAATATTTAAGTCAACCTACCAAAATATCATTTGAATTGGTTGAGTGACTTTGTAGATGAAATTGCAATAGTTCAATGACTTTTCTGTTACGAAATAAATAAAAATGACTTTCTAATATAATTACAATTAGTTGATTAACTTTTCTGTTTCAAAATAAGGAAAAGTGACTTTCAAAAATGATTGTTGTTAGTTAAGTGACCGTTTGAAAATATTAACTCTACAATATGTATTTATCGGATTACTGAACTTTAAATAGTGAAGGCTTAATAAAAATATAGCAACATTTGTGTGGAGATGTGTAGCCTCTTCTCCCTCTCAAACAAACAAATTTTACTGTGTATTGTGATAAATCACAAGGAAATGAAAACAACACACTTTTTATTTTTTGTTTTGGATCATACGCGTTGTACGACGTTGTTGACCAAACGAGGAAACTTGGTTAAATCATATCTGATTAGTCCATTGAACTTGTCTTTAATCGCGTTTTTTTCCCAAGTTGGAAGCACATCTCTAATTTCGTATTTATGTGTCGTACAAATTGCTCTTCCAGCTGGGATAATTTGGAATGGGAAGGACAACAGTCAACACAAGAACTTTCTTGTGTGGTGAGAAAGGAAATTTTTTTATGTAGTTTTGACTTATTCACACAAAAAGTATGGCAGGATGGATAAAAATGCTCAATTACAATTAGATCGAGATGTCTCGTGTGGACTGAAAAACTTCACATAGAAAACATTTAATAAGGCCATATATTGAGATATAAATTTAAATTAATAGTTTGATAAATATTGTGTCACTTGTAACACGAATTTAAATTAATTAAATTAATGAATATTAAATATCAAATGATTAAAAGGGATGAAACGGTAAATTAGCTTTTGAGGTTGAGTTAGATCTAAGATCCATTATTTATATGGTATCAGAGTCAGACCCATTCAAATTATTTGTTCGTCAATGTTGGGCCCCCAAATTATATTATTCACGCTTCAATTAACAAGATCTGAGCGTGCGGGGGAGTGTTAAGAGTCCACGTCATGGTAATTTTGTCGTAGAAAACAGTAAAAAGAAGATCTATCAAAAACAATTTTTGATACCCACACCACAATATATTAGACCCAGAAATTATTTCAAGAAATAAGATCAAATCATATCAAAATCGAACCGTTTGTTCCGGTCAAAGAGTTGTGAAATGCGAATTTCAAATTAAAAGGAATCTCAGATGTGAAAGGACCTGGGCGGTGCACGTTCTAGCCCCAGTTCACAAATTTTAGTACTTATCACGTTTACAACAATTTTTTTTTTTTACTCCCATGACCCATCCCATTAATAACAGCTGTCCCCTCGCCGTCTTGTTTTCCAGAAAGGTTCGGTCTCTGACGTGACTCACACACAAAAAAGAAAGATTTATTGCATTTGAAGCAAACGATTAGAAAACGTTATTATAATTTGATAGAAAACACATCATGTCAAAACTTAAACGTTATATGCAAATTTAAATTATTAATCATGTTTATTGTTTGCCAATTCTTTTTAGCTTAAACGCAACTTTTGATTTTTGGGAGCAAGTCTTCATGATTGTGAGTTTGTGACAATTCAGAATGACTATGGATCCGTTTGATAATGAGAATTTTTTAATTTTATTTTGCTATTTTTTTATATTTTATTTAAAAATTAATGTTTGATCATGTTTGAAAAATATCTAAAATATTATTTCACTATTTTTACTTTCAAAAAATTATAACTAAACACAACCCATTTTTAACTCCAACTTCAAAATTTCAAATAAAGTGAAAAATATTTGATTTTAATGATCAAATACCTAATATGTTAGCTGTTCCAACCCATTATTTTTTTTAGTTCACCACTCTTTTTTTTTTATAATCATTGTGTTCGGCTTACCTACAATACATTTTGACTAATTTAATGAACTGTTATACCATTAACATAAATATAGAATAACTTTGTCCATCAAATTATATACAAATGAAAAAAATACCACCTGGTATTTTTGTGGGATTCAAACCTAAAAGTCTCATGATTTTCAACCATTTCAATGGCTAAACCCTTGAGCACAATTCACCCCTCATTGTATAATTTTATGTGTCCTCAATCTAGTTCTAGTTCAATACGAAAAGCTGATATGTTTTCCCCAATTTTTCACCTACTCGGACCATCTCCAAATTCTAAAATGCTTAATTAGTTATTACGTAAAGTTTATGCTAGTAATAATTAACTTGCAATCAGCAAACACTAATCTCCACTGTACATGAATCTATGATCTGTAATTTTCCATTGGAAGTCGTCATTTTTTAAGTCTCCTTTGGACCTGTACTTATGCAAACAAAAATCGTTATACCAAGTACAATTTAACCTGTTATACTAGTACTAATTTACACTTATAATAGATAATTTCAAAGTATTTTGATTAATATCAAAGTTCTTTACACTATTGACAATTATAAGTAATCCAACTCTGCATCCCACCGTTGTATGGTGTCCCACCAATCAGGTTGCCAACACAAAAACAAACTTTTTAATTCCACCTTAGAACGTGCCAATCAGAACGGTAACCATAGTTGATGCTTAATAATTAAATGATCAAACGGTCCTTAGAATCATACCGTTTCGCAAATATCTAACTATACACGTGTACGCTCCTGATTTCTCAACAATTGAACTTTCAATGTTCCCATTTCCGTCCTATATATATACTCCTTTCCCTATGGCGGTGTAATTCGTCTCTACAACAATTCTTCTACCAACAATACATACAACACATATACTTACACTCTCTCTCTCTAAAAACAAACATAAAAAACAGTTCACGAAACGGTTATAGATAGAGAAAGAATGACTTACTCGAAGATGATTGTTGCTTTGGTTTTCACTTTGATCGCCGGTTCTGCTATTGCTCAGGCTCCGGTAGCTTCACCGACAGCAACTCCGGTAGCTTCACCGACAGCAACTCCGGTAGCAACACCGCCAACTGCAGTTGTTACACCAGTATCTGCACCTTCAGTATCACCTGCCGCTAGTTCACCTACCGATTCTCCAATGGCGTCTCCACCACCTCCACCGGCTGTTGACACTCCGGCATCTGCTCCGGCCGGCGGCGTTGCTCTTCCACCATCCATCGGCGCTACTCCTAGTGGTTCTCCAACGGACTCTCCTAACGGTGCTTCATTGAACAGAGTTGCTGTTACTGGATCTGCTGTTGTAGCGATCTTTGCTGCATCTTTGATGTTTTAGATCTGTGGAGAGAGATGTTTATGATTTTTAGGATTTATTTTTATTCGTTTTGTATTATTATTTTACCCGTTGGAGGGTGGTGACTACTGCGTACATGCTATTGATTTGATTTTTACTATGGTTATTGTTTATTATTATTATTATTATGGATTCTTTGTTTATTTATGGTGCACTTTGATTTTCTTTTATATGCAATCTCTTTATATTCTCCAATTTATTTTTTCATTTCCATAAAAAGCTTTACCTTAGGAATTAAACTTTGTTAATCAGATTAAAAGTGTGTTTGACTAATTTTACTAACATTTAAGCAAAGACATTAAAATGCTCGCAAGTCAAAAGTCATTAGTTAGTCGTTCAGTTTTTCAGCTTATAGTAATACTTATAGTTTAATCAAAATTTTATTATTTATTTGTATTAATTTTGTAATTTCAAAAGATTTTTACAAAAAAGAAAATACGTAACTTCTTAATTCTTTTCCTTAGTAAGATAATTTTATAATTTTAACCAAAGAACCTACTGCTTAGCATCACTTCTTTTGTCAAACAAAATGATTTCATAAAGTTAAAAACGGTGAAGTATTAAGTTTTAATACTTGTGCTCAAATAGCATCACTTCTTTTGTCAAACAAAATGATTTCATAAAGTTAAAAACGGTGAAGTATTAAGTTTTAATACTTATGCTCAAATATATACTCAATTGTTTATGAGTTATTTACCATCGTTACAATGACTAATTCAAAGTTCAAAGGTTGCGGATAGGGAGAGGTGAAGAATGCCATTTAGTAGTGAGAGACGTGTCGAAGGACTGTACTATATTTTGTGAAAGGGAAAGTACCAAAGGCGAAATTCATCTGTATCAGAGGCTTTTTTATGAATGTAAATTGAAGAATTGCGCGAGTGATAGTCCTACAAGAGAGAGGATTATCTTATCATTTACCAACTCGTCTAGCCCGTGTCCGGGGCAAAACTTAAAAGGACTGTACTATAGTAATTGAGGAAAGAGTTGGAGTTTGAGAAGGAAAATAATAGATGTTGGAATTGGGTGTCACGTGGTTTGACAGCTGTTTTAAGAACCTCTTTAGGTTACAGAAAGTCAGGTGCATTCTGGGCCGGTAAAGTCGGAATCACGTTATATACCTAGGAGTAAACCCTTTTGCAGGTGCATTCTTTAATCCTTTTTCCTGCCGAATGCCAGACCTTGAATTACGGCGGATGAGACATTTGGGTAGGAAAGTGGTCCCTCCACAAGAGAATAAGATGAAAAGAAAATGAGTCGGATCGGGTTAAATGGAGATGAGTCACTTTGATTCTGAGCTTAATATGATTTAGTGTCAATTTATAATGGGAGAAAGTATATTTGAGTTCACAGTATAACGAGAAGATATATTTAGACTGAAAATATAATAATAAATATGTTTAAACTATTCTGATTATATTTTTTGTTAATTAAATAATAAACGGGATCGACCCATGTAAGTAGACACTTTCTTCTTAGAGTAAGTTACACAAACATGATACATCAAACAATATATTCAGTGTACACTATAAATGGGGTTTGAAGAGGATGACACATATGCAAATGTTACATCTACCTTGTGAACAGTGGCATAGTTAATATTTTAATTAAAGGAGCTCAAAATTTGAAGAAGTAAATATATGGATAAACAAATGAATTTAATATCTACTATTTATATATAAAAAAATATTTTTAACCTTATATATAAAATATGATTTTTCATAAAAGAGATATCAATATAATTTTCCACTTAAAAGGAGATTCTAATGAATCCCTTTGCCCCCACTTTGTTTCGCCCCTACTTGTGAAGACATAGAGACTGTACGAAAGACTCTCGGTCCAAGTAAATAGTTGTAAACATGTTTGAAAAGAAATTACAATAGTGAATAAGTCATGTCGAAAAGAATAGAAAAAGAAGAAGACCAGTAACAACTACAAATACTATGGTAATCGAAGCAAAGGAAACAACGGGTGGTAATAAAAATTCAGAATAAGATAATAGAAAAGTAGTAGTAACACTATTGGTAAGAAACACTAGACAACGCTCGACTACCTACTAACCTTTCACTCTAATCTCTGACCTCTATTGTTATATCAGTTAGTGTTGATGGGTTAACTCAGAGAAAAGAAAATTATTTTTTCAGAAAATAAGTCATATTTTTATAATTAAAAAAGAAGTCACTTTAAAAGATGTATCTGTTACGAAGAGTCTCTTTGAATAGATGCGTCGGTTGCGAACATACTCCTAAGGTATTATAAATATCTAGTAATGCTTCAAAACAAAATGGAAAATTACACTTTCTCTTATTCTCTCCATTGATTTCACTACAAATCACAACATTATGTTCTTGTGAAAAATTCGAATTAAATGTTGGTATTCGAATTTCGTTGGCTTTGTAAATCCTGGAGGAATTCTGTCATCATCCCTGTAACAACAAAGTGGAGGCTTAAATTCCTTGAGGACATAGATTACTCTATCAAAATCAAATTATTTTTTCCAACTTCTGAAACCTATTTTTTCTAACAATCTTAAGGAATTTAATGGAAGAGTGGTCGATACAAGGAAAGACGATACTGAATATCAAAGGTTGTATTTAATGATTGCATTTGTAAGGCTTACCGCAAATCGCAAGTTGGTTGTTGCACTGTTATACGAGAATGAAATTAAGGCATAATATGTTATGGATGACATAGGCATAATATGTTATGAAAATCTAGACATATTGCTTGAAATATGTACAAGACAATCGAATGTTGGTGGAATTCTCACCAGTTGCTTATGTCATATCCAAATGACTTTGCTGACCCGTTGACGTCTAAAATACTCTCGAGAGGTATGATTATAGCATTATGAGTGTTGAGGGGGGGGGGGGTCTAAGGCAAATTAAATTGTCACGGGTCATGAAAACCTTACCTCTACTATTGCTCTACAACAATACTGAAGGTTCAATGGTAATAACAAGTTATTCTGTGACTGTTAGCAAGTACTGGAATTTAGTCCTTAGAAAAAAGGAGGGTGAGTACAAAAGTACTCTGAATGAAGAAACCATAGTTCGAATTAAGAACTAAGTAAAGTTCAGGTAAGGACTTGGTAAGTCCAAGATAAGGGCTTGGTTTAAAACTTCACATATATAAACATTTAAAGTGGTGCCGCTTCGGCCAAAGTTAGGAGACAAACTTGATAAAGTATTTATGAATTCAGGAAGTAGCGTAATGCCATAATCGGGTGCTACAACTCACGGTGAACAAGTTGTGAGGTTGATATGATTTATGTGTATAAAGCTTTTCCGTCTTTGTCATTAAGGAATTGTAGTTCAATAGAAATTAATCTAACTATCAATTTCGACAAAGATTTGAATAGTTCAACTCGAAAGAAACCTAATATATGCATAAATCTCATAACAACATCAATCACTAACTAAATGGGGGATTATTATATTAGTTAGTGTTGATGGGTTAACTCAGAGAAAAGAAAGTTATTTTTTTAGAAAATAAGTCATATTTTCATAAGGAAAAAAGATGTCACCTAAAAGATGAGTCTGTTACGAAGAGTCTCTTTGAACATATGCATCTGTTGCGAACAGACTCCTAAAGTATTATAAATACCTGGTAATGCTTCAAAATAAAATGGACAATTACAAACTTTCTCTTCTTCTCTCTATTGCTTTCACTACAAATCACAACATTATGTTCTTATGGGAAATTCGAATTTCATTGCTGGTATTCGAATTTCATTGGCATTGTAAATCCTGGAGGAATTCTGCCACCATCCCTGCAGCAACGAAATGGGAGGCTTAAATTCCTCAACGACAGAGATTACTCTATCAAAGCCAAATTATTTTTCTCACTTCTGAAACCTATTTTTTTTGTAACATATATATCTCATATTTAATCACTTCTCCCCAATACTTCTATGCCTATCTTCACCTCTCATCATATACACCATAATCAACCTCTCACGCCTTCTCACTATGCATTGTGGCATCTCTTCTTGACACATGTTCGAACCACCTCAACCTCGCTTCCTTCACCTTATAAAATTAGTGTTTATTTGACACTTTTTATCCGTATTGAAAAATAGTCATGGTTAAACTCCAGAATTTCTTGGTATTATCGTACTTAAATTAAAGATCAGAAATATCGGTGTTTAATGGCAATAAAAAAATGTGATAAACAACAAGTACCACATTATGTACATGGATTATATTTCCTAATTCTCTTTTGATGATCCCTCCAGATTTTGATGACTTTTTAGTCGTAACATGCAAAAGAATTTGATTGGTTTCCGGTCGGCGTACGAATTACTGTGGAAGGTAAGTACTTAGGGTGTGTTTGATATGAAGTGAAATATTATTTTAAAGATAAGTGATTTTCTTATTTATATTCAGAATAATCCATCCAATCCTTGAACCAGACGGGCCCTTAGGGTGTGTTTAGTTGATGCTTTGATCTCCATTTGATTGAATAATGGGTCCTCCAAGGCGACATGTGACCCTCCATAGTCCATAATACGGATTTGGATGACAAACATTTTAATTTGTTGTAAACAAAGTTCTCCTCTTTATTTGATAGCTTGAATCATCATAACGGTAAAAATTTCATATGCGATAATGCCGTATCATGTCGTTTGAATACATGAAGTGCTTCAATATTCCTTCACTGTAACTAGAGATATTCTGAACATACGTGACGCAATCTTATTGGAAATTTGGACTTGGATTTTACTTGGCATGTTATGTCTCTTGATAGTGATACTCGAATAGAGCCTTGGAAGGTACATGAAGTGGACATATTTTGTGGAGGCTCAGCAAGTGACCCAACCTATCCTAAATGAGTTGGGTTTTACACAAACCATGTAATCAGTTATGTTATGTCCAATTTAATTGACCCACAAATTTGATTTGGCAGATAATATGTTGAACGTAGGCTTGGCGCAAATTTTGTAGAGATTCAATTCAATAAGAGTTCAAGTGTCTACAATGTGTTAGAGATATTCGAAAGTTGAAGGCATCAAGGTGGAATTGTTTCGCAAAACCCACGGGTAACTACATTCCGATAATTGTGCGAGAATTTTATGCTGCATATGTGGCGATCTTAAACAACAAGATCCTCTCGGGTTTTTGATGGTTCTAGGGGTGACTGTTGATATTTGTGCTAAAATGATCAACAATTTCTATTTTAGGAAGGAAGGAGAGGGTGATGATGACTTCTCCCTATAGTACATGGATTATAATGAAAGAATGAATAACCCGGATGATCAGAGAGTGTGGGTTGCATCGACAATTGCCAAAGAAACACCGGATTGGATTGATCCAGCGATGGCATACATAAGAACATAAAAAATGAGGCAAAATTTTGGTTGGGGATCATATCTTCGAGGGTGTTTCTGTCATTCAATGACACCAAAATTGGGCTAGAGAAATCTATTATGATTACCGCTCTCATGATCGGATCGAGGATAAATGTGGGAGAAATTATTTAGGATGAGATTCGGGACCGGGTACAACAGAATAACACCTCCCTTTCATACCTTTTCTTGATCATTGCCTTATGATAGAAGGTATGAGTACCTCGAATTGACAGGATTCATAGGTACACGAAGTCCAAACAGGCGGTGGATTACACTCGGTTGGAGTATAGTAACAAAAGGAAGACCATCGCCCCACAATCTCAAGCTAATCCCATTGTACTTGACACACAAATTCTTGGCGCAGTTGATCAGCCTGTCCCAGTAGATACTTCAGTCCCGACCTCTATGCCAGTCCTAGAGGTTCTAGCCCCGACTATAGAGATTGCTCCTACCATATCTGTGGCCACTTTTTCTGCTCCAGCTGCGAGGCCAGGCATTCCTACCCATGGTATGAGATTGATTAGGCTTGTTGGGGCTAAGGTTACGTAATTGATTGAAAAGTGTCCTTCTTATGTAAAGAAAGTTATAGAGACAACCTTAGCGCCTCACAAGTAGAACCTTGAGGCAGTGAGAGAGGAGCAAAAGAGTATTAGGGCCCAACTTCAGGATATTGAGCTTTGACTAAGGTGTATTGAAGGAAGTGGTAAGGAAGGTCTACTGGCTATTCGAGCAGAGTTGCAAAGGATCACGACAAGGCTTGGTGCCTTGCATCTATCAGATATAGTACTTACGGGGCCTGTACTACCATCAGCAATGCAGTTGTTCTTTACTTAGCACATAGTGCACATCGAGCCTCATATTGACCACTCCACCGAGCGAGATGATGTGAAGGAGGATAAGAGTGTGGAGGGCGATGATGATGATAGGTTAGAGAGGCAAAGTGAGATGAGCTGGACAATGATGAGGGTGATGATCTTTTAGCGAGTGCTCGCTCAATAGTGAGAAAAGCAGGCATTCCTCCTAATGAAGTGGATACCGTGGTAGTGATGTAGTGGTCTGTAGAGAAGCTACAAGAGTAGCAGAGAGCACGGGATACCATCAGAACTAGTTCATTTTCAGCTCCACCTATACATGTTCCCCTTCCACTGTCAGTTAGACATGTGGCCCCTTTAGACACCAGTGATGAACTTGCACCGGTTCTAGAAAGTGAGCCTGCTAGCCAGACTGCAGCCATAACCCCAGTTGAGACATTTGATTGAGACATGACTCTGACAGATGCTTGATGTGTCCTTAGAGAGCTCTTCACCTTATATATATATATATATATATATATATATATATATATATATATATATATATATATATATATATATATTAGGGATAATGCATAGTTTATTTGTTGGGGGTGGGGGAATCTGAGTCTGGGTTGTAATTTTGATTGGATATTTTGTAGCTCATGGGTTTTCTTAGACATGATTCTTTTCTGAGAGAATTTATTTTTCTTGTTGAACCTGGCATGTTTGTTTAGTTCTTTATGTTTTATGTCGTACTTTATTTTGTGTCGTGTATTATTCAAGGATAATTGAAGATTATGACTTATATAGTGTTGATTTGATTAGTCTATGGCGTTTATAGTTTGTGTTGACCCCTCTGGATTTTTATTTGTGGATGTGCATATGTACTTAATGGATGATGAATTGACATGCATGAATCATTTTTTGACATTATGCCTATTAGAGTCGTGATAGATAGATGACTTGAAAATCTGGTTTTGAAGTGTGATGAAAGAAGTGATTGTAATCCGTATGTCGTGTGTGTGAGATTATTATTTTTAGTTTGTTTGCATTAGTGTGATCTAGAACTTGCCTGGTATGTTTTCCAAGGCAAAATCATAGACTATGCTTGGTTTTAAAAAGGATGTCAGGCCTTCCTTGGACCGTCTCTTATCCTAAAAAATTTCTATCCTTGCATGTTTCCGTAGTCAACCCCTTTGAACCTTTAACCTTTTCTTTGACAACCACATTACAAGCCTTCTCATTTGATCAATCTATCTTTTGGCACTCGACCTCCCTAAGTACTTTTAAAGTGCAAACATAGGCTAAAAACCTAAGTTTAGGGGTGGTATTTGTGGAAGTGTGATGTGAGAGTTGTTTGAAAGGTGAAAAAGTGAATAATAAAAAAAAGAAAATAATGGAACCTTCCTTGGTATTGGCATTTTAAAATAGAAAACAACAAAAAAGAGTATAAAAGAAGAAAGGTAGAATAAAAGCTTTGAATAAAAGGGAAAAACTAGAGGTTGTATCAAAGGGTAAAAAGGGGTGGTGAAAACGTTATTAAAGGAATTGTGCATGAACTTGGGTAAGTATAGTGCTTAGGCTTACAACCTCTACCGCCCCACATAAATTAGCACTCCGAACCACTCCATGTATCTTCTCATGTTTTTCGCCTAACCATAGGGGCTATTTATGCTATGACCTGTCCACCAGTCAACTTCACATCTCTCGTCACGTCACCTTCGACGAGATGACATTTCCGTACATTCAAAAATTTCGACAAACGAACTACAATTTTCTTGACGAAACTAACCCATCTCCCGTCATTATTCGTGAACTGTGTCAGCCCACCACCATCAACCAAATTCCACCACCCACTGCAGCATCCCCTGACCCCCTAGGGTCTCCCTGTCTCCCGTCGCCTCACCATCTTTCCTGATGCCGACTACCACTATCTCCGGCGATCGGCCATCGTCACCAGTCCCTTCAACGGTCACTATCCCCGTGTCTGTGTCGCCACTGTCGTTCCAGCACCCACCCACTATCCGAAGCCTACCCAACACCACAATTACCGCTTCTGTATGAAAGAAGAGCGAGAATGTCAAACCAAACCAGCTTACCAGTAACCCACCGCCATCGACACCATACTCCACCTCATCGATCTCCCCAACCCTACAACTACCCAGATCGACGACCACCCACAACAATCCCCCAGTCACCAACACCAGCCCCAACATACCAATTTCATACCCTGTTCCCGCCAGTAACCCTAATCCCGATAGAAATATTGTTCCCGATAGAAACCCCATCCCGTGCCAAATTCCCGACACCAACAGTCCCCTAAACTAGCCAACAACATCCCACCGTATGGAAACCCGTGCTCAACACGGGATTTTCAAACCCAAAGTCAATTTTAACCTATCTACATAAACCATATTCCCAATTCCTAAAAATCCCAAATTAGCCAAACAGGACCTAAATTGGAATGCGGCCATGCGTCAGGAATTCAATATTTTAACGAAATATCACACTTGGGATTTGGTTCCTCGACCGGAAGGGGTGAATGTGATTCGATGCATGTGGCTCTTTCGTCACAAATTCAGGGATAATGGTGAGTTAGAAAGGTACAAGGCAAGACTAGTGGCTAATGACACTAATCAGCAGGAGGGTATTGATTATGGTGAGATATTTAGTCCGATCGTTAAACCAGCTACTATCCGCACAGTTCTGAGCATTGCTATGGGTAAGTGTTGGCCGATTCACCAACTTGATGTGAAGAATGCATTTCTTCATAGAGAACTGAAAGAAACTGTCTATATGCATCAACCGCCTGACTTTGTCCATCCAACAGCCCCACATTATGTATGTCGTCTCTGTAAGTCACTTTATGGTCTAAAACAGGCTCCATGTGCATGGTATGATCGATTTGCTCAGTATATTATGCAGCTTGGGTTCGTATGTAGCAAGAGTGATACTTCTCTATTTATTTTTCATCGCGGCAGTAGCACTGCATATTTATTGTTATATGTGGATGACATTGTGCTCACTGCCTCCTCTGATGTGTTGAAGAATGAGATTATTACACTGCTCAAATCCGAATTCCCCATGACTGACTTGGGAAAGTTGAGCTATTTTTTGGGCATATCGGTGACTCGGTCTGCGAATACTATGTTTCTATGTCAGTGTAAGTATGCGGAGGAAATAGTGTACAGGGCTAAAATGGCGAACTGCAAAATCATGTCCACCCCGGTTGACTCCAAATCAAAGCTTAATGTTGTTGATGTTGATCCAGTATCTGATCCCACCCTTTACAGAAGACTGGCAGGTGCACTACAATATCTTACATTCACCAGACCTGACATTGTATATGTTGTTCAGCAAGTATGCTTATTTATGCATGCCCCTAGGGAGCCTCATTACACTGCCCTTAAACGCATCATTCGATATGTTAAGGGCACCCTTGATTGTGGATTACATCTATACCCCTCAGCACCGATCAGATTGTTAGCCTACACGGATGCTGATTGGGCAGGCTGTCCGGACACACGACGCTCCACCTCAGGCTACTGCGTATTTTTGGGGGATAATCTCATTTCATGGTCTGTCAAGAGGCAAGCCACATTATCCCGTTCGAGTGCCGAAGCAGAGTATAGAGGAGTTGCAAATGTTGGTGCTGAAATCTGTTGGCTCCGGAACCTTCTTTTGGAGCTTCACTGTCCCTTGCGTAAGGCGTCTATTGTATATTGTGATAATATATCCGCTATTTATTTATTTCATAATCCGATTCAACATCAGCGAATCAAACATATTGAGATAGATATTCACTTTGTTCGTGAGAAAGTTGCTCTCGGTCATGTTAAAGTGTTGCATGTGCCTTCCTCATATCAATACGCGGATATCTTCACGAAGGGCCTTCCTCGACAGCTGTTCCTCGACTTCAGATCCAGTCTCAGCTTCCGGCCTCCTCCCGCTTCGACTGAGGGGGTGTATTAACGTGTACTAAAGGGAATAGAATCCCAATTCAATCCCACCACCATAATTAGAATATATCCCATATATTTTGTATATAGAATTATGATAAGTAGAGAATTTATTATTGTATTAGGATTCTACACATTGTACACTATATATATTTATATTAATGAGAAAGTCTCCCAGAGTATTGATACAATCTTACACATTTGAAGGGAAAATTAAAAACCAGCCCATTTGAAAGGCAAATCGTGCAATTATTTCAAGACAAAGCTACATCTAATTCTGGTATGAACTGTTGGGCGAGCTAGCTGGACTCTTATAAGACAACCTTTCAAATGATTAATTTATGGGCCTACTTGATAATCTTAGGTGCTAAATTTAACCTTTTAATCATAAAAATTTTCTCTTTAGATTCAGCATTTTAAAATTAAAAGTAAACATAATTCGACATGTGAACATTAATCTTCAAGAAGCACTAAAATAATAAGATGCAACAAGTATCACAATCCCTCGCCCTCTCCCTCCCTCATCAAAACCTAAAATAATAATTTTAAAAAAATAAGAGAATGAAAATTGAACAAAATAAACAGAACAACAAAAGAATTACACACTTCCTTCTACAATTTGATAATTCTCCCTTTATCTCCTCACCGTTACTTCATAATATTTAAATTTTATATTCAATTACTTAAAATTCTGGTGATCCATTAGGATTTATGACAGACAATCTGACAAATTTTATAGTGATCCACCATAATAGTCAAGATTTGTCAATTTCTGATGATTGTTAGGATTTGTGATTTGTGATAAGGCAACCGGACAATTATGACAATTTACCAGAACCGTGAAGATTTGTTGACCAATTTCTGACGATTTTGGCTGCGGATTAGTTTTTGAAAAACTTTTTTTAAATAAATTAAAATTTAAACGGTGACATTAAAAGAATACTATATTTGTGCAAATCAACCCAATATCTAACGAGTCATTGGCTAGCCTCTCTATTACAAGAATAAAGCATGCGCAACCATATAATGTCTGTAACATGTTAATGATAATATTGCCAAAATGATTTTATCTTGAAAATTTATATGTGCTTTACATAATTAATGTTTTTTTTTCATGCTCTTTTAATATTTGTTCTATGATAGGGTATAAATTACTCTTAACATTATCAACTTTGATATCGCTTCGCATGAAAATTGATCCAATATTATGTGATCTTTCCATTATCATATTCAAAGTATATTTTACATGTCTTCATCTATTTATTAGAGTATCTTATTCAAAATCTGTCTTACATGGCTTACTCAATTTTCTATATGATATAGTACCGCTTACTAGATAAGTTACATACATGATATTTCAAAAGGTTTTCATATGTTATCAGTATAGTTTAATTGATTATAACGAATTACTTTATTTTTTAGACTATCAATTCACACTTTCGTGACACTCACCCCAAACTAAAAACTAAATTGGAAATTCTAACTTTAGGAGGTCATGATTATGACTCTTACGACTGTAGCTGGGCTCGATGTTCACTATGAAAAAAAAATAAAATCCTTAGACATAACATAATGGTCATAGTGGACCACTACGGAATAATAGTTAAAAACGTAATCATAATTATGCACCAAGTATTTTACCAAATGAGCCATCATGACATGCAGAGAAATCACAACTAAAATAAGACATTCATCATTATCAACAAAACGCACTTACAATAAAGCAAAAGGGAAAAAAAGGGTAACAACGTGGGGGGGGGGGGGGGTAATATGGGCACTGCCTCTATCCTGGCCAAGCTTATTAAATAACGAAATAACTGAATATTGTAACAACACCACAAATTAATAAAGGAATAAATGGTGACAAAGTTACTGATGCTGATGGATGTGAAGTTGTAGTAGTAGTAGTGTCAGGTTTAGGGTTTGTTGTGGAAGTGGTGGAACCGGGTGATGGTGTGGTGGTGGAACCACCTCCACCACCGCCTCCGGCTGCAGCCACGGCGACGGAGAGCTTCATGCCGCCGCTGCAGTGGCCCATTACGCCACAAATGAAGTAATGAGTGCCGGCGGTCTTGAGAGGGATAGTGGTGGCGCCGCTACTGTCGGATATTATTGAATTTCCCGTAGTGCATGCCTCATAGTCACTAGAACTTACTTCATCCACTGTGTGACCACTTGGATAGTTGAAAACTGCAACAACAAAATAATACTAATACTATTACTACTACTATTACGAATTTAAGTTCTATACACCTAAATTTTTACACGAATAACCTGAAAAATGAGGAGAGCAACCTCCTACAACAAATTAAATTACACTATAGTGTAAACCTC
This sequence comes from Anisodus acutangulus, assembly GCA_029783415.1. Lineage (NCBI taxonomy): Eukaryota > Viridiplantae > Streptophyta > Magnoliopsida > Solanales > Solanaceae > Anisodus > Anisodus acutangulus. The sequence continues at coordinate 50,275,616 of CM056496.1, forward strand.
TTTACACTAGCAATGTGCATTAGTGACTCCCTCTGTCTCAATTTATGTGCCGTCTTTCCTTTTTAACAAGAAGAAACATTTTAATTTTAATAATTCTCATTTTATTTTTAATGAGATGATTTAAAGCTAAAGAAATGTCTAACACTTGCCTTAGACACAGGTTTTTAAAATTTTTATTTCTTTTTTAAATTTGATGCCAAGTCAAACATGACACATAAATTGAAACATAGAAAATACTATCTCTACTTAATATTTTCTTGATTTGGGAAGTGAATTAAAAGAAAAATGGTCTATATATGGAGGAGAAAACTTACCAATTGAATCACCCACATTAAAAGTTTTTCCTTTTGCCCAAGTGCCATAATTTACACTAAGTGCCCACCCAGCTGAGTCTCCAACAGTATGAACTGTGGCTAAAGTTGGAACAACACAACACATGAAGAAAACCAAAACGAAAATTCCAGCCCCAGATTTTCCCATGTTGCTTTGTGTTTTCTTTAAGGAAGAGAGATAAGAGAGTTGGTTTTCTTAATTGTGAGGTTTAATTTGAGTGAAGAAGCCTTTGATTGAACTTTCTTATATAATAGAATGCACTGAAAAGGAAATGGAGTAGGTCACTTAATATTTTGTAATGAGATGCACTATATAGTTGTAAAGTAGATGTCACATAATTTCAGTTTGGACACACATACCTAATGCCTTGAAAAAGTGGTCTCTTTTAGTCTTTGTTTTCTGGCCTTGAAGAATTAGGTTGGTGAAATCAATCATGTTATTAAGATATTCTTGTTTGGCTGATGAAAATATGAGGTTCAAACATTACATGTGAATTGCGTAGAGAAGAAGTCATGGAGAATAATATATGTTTTACCATTTTCACTAATGCTAAATTACTCCACTCCAATTCCTACCCAACTCCCAAGAATAAAGGGGTTCAATTTGAATCCCTTCGTTGGAATATCATACTGCACAAATAGGAAAAAAAATTAATTTTCATATAAATATAAAACGGAATAGGGCAAAAAAATACCCCAAAAATATTATAAATGGCCAAAGTTTGGGCTTGTAAGAATGAATCTTGGTCCTAACTCAACCCCAAAAGCTAGCTTGTAGAGTGAGGATTGTCCAAATTCATATAAGGAGTCCATGTTCCCATTCTATTTCCGATGTAGGACTCTTAACACTCCCCCGCACGCCCAGACCTCGTTAACTGGAGCGTGGATAATATAAGTTGGCGGTCTAACATCGATGAATAAAAAATTGGAATGAGTCTGGCTCTGATACCATGTAAGAATGAATTTTGGGCCTAACTCAACCCCAAAAGCTAGCTTGTAGAAAGAGTATTGTCCAAGTCCATATAAGGAGTTCATGTTCCCATTCTATTTCCGATGTAGGACTCTTAACAAGGCTCATACCCCTGAAACTAACAGACCCTCAGCCTTTTGGGCGTGAACCCTTTTCCGAATATAAATTTATGAAGCCTTGACATAGGAGAAGTAGTTCAAAATTGTTTTAGCTCCAAATACGAATTTTTTAATCTTCTTATTAGATTCCTGGCTCCGTTAATAATTAGGTTGAAGATCACTTTTCGAGCTACTTCATTGATATATATATATATATATATATATGGACTGTCTTTGTGTTAGGAGTAATGACTGATAAAGAGACTTTGGGTAATATTAGATTGGTTTCATAATAGCTAGAATAAAGTGCACAATATATTATCCTAAAGAATTTATAAAGTAACAAAGACGTGTGAAGATTACTCCCCACAAAAAACCCTACAAGCACACTTCTTTTATTTTTTATTTTATGAATAGACTTCTTTCTGCAAAAATAGGAAACATTGACACACTGTTTTGGTTTGAGGGATGGTCCTTCTCGTATAAACTTACAAAATATTCACCTAACAATTCATCAAAATGGTGTAAGGTGAGTAGGGGGTTCCCACCACATGGTTACCTCAATAAAGTGTCATCACACTTTTTCCTTCTTCCTTTCATATTTTTTGTTTCTTTGGAAAGTTAGTTTTCAATCCTCCTATGATTTTAGAAATTTGCATATTACCTATGTATAGACGCACGAAAATAGACTAACACAATTCGAAGAATTAACTTTTTGTATCACTAATGGGAAAATGTCCGGAGAGTATTTGATCTATACTTAATTTTTCACACTATTAAACAAGCAAGGAAAAGAAAGTTCACTGAACGCGAATGATGAAAATTTTAACTCGTAATATTACAATTCAAATTATATCTAGGGATACCACGAAGCCAAGTGTACAACGTGATCTAGGAATGCCACCAAAACTATGATATCGCTCACAAAACGACCGAGTGAGACAATCTAACAACAATTTAGATGTCAAATCCCTAATGTTATCTTTGGTATCATTCGCAAAGTTAACTGTCCTTTAATCATTTCGTATTGAAGTCTTTACTTCATTTCTCCTTGGACTTTCTCTAGAAATAATTATTTTTCATTTGAATCACACATCAATGCTGTCAACTTATTTGAGACTGAGTATTCGAATTGGGCATTACGTTGCTTTGACAACCACACTTCTCCCTTTACGTCGAACAATTGACAAAACTAGAAATAGACATTTAGACATTAATTGATTGATATTTGAAAAAAGTAACGCCTGAAATTTTGTTGGAAAAACGTATTTGTAAGTTAAAATTGAAGTTTTGTGACTAAACTCCTAAAACCTATTTTTCAAGTTTAAAATTTTATATTTCAATATTGAAGTTGAAATAATTGGTCAAATTATAACAAAAAAATACTACTAGTATTTGAAATGATCTCCAAATATTATTTCAAATTTTTTAAACAGGATCTATGGACAAACGGGTCCTTAAGAGAATTAGAAAATTAATTTTGCTGGGGTTCCAGAGGGTCGGGCCAGCTGCTCCTTTAGCTGCCCTCGTTCTAACTTGATCATTTGCCCGTTAAAATAAACCTAAACAGTGAATTAAAATCATACAATAATCAAAACAAAAAACCGTGAAATATTTTTGTCCAAAATTCAAAAATATATATTTAGAAAATGGAAAATAATCAGTTAAAATTCATACTCGAAAGTACAAACGACCAGTGTTTTTAGGACAGTATTTTAGAAAGCAAAATATTTATACTCCATGATGTATAAGATTCAGTAATATATTTTCCGTAATATCAAATATTTCCTTGACTATTACTTCTAATAATATATACACGTTAAATAGTAACTTAAACTCCGTGAAGCACATAAGATAGGACGGATGAAGCACTATACGAAACAAAATAAAAAAGAAATCCAAATTTTCTCGTTTTATAATACTATCAAATATTTCTTTGACTATTACTTCTAATAATATATACACGTTAAATAGTAGCTTAAACTCCGTGAAGCAAATAAGATAGGACGGATGAAGCACTATACGAAAAAACAAAAATAAAAAAAGAAATCCAAATTTTCTCGTTTTAGTAAAGATCAGAAATATTAACCAAAATGAAGAGCTCTCTGACATGGGATTCGGAGGTTTGGCTAATTATAGAAATGGCATCTAGTAAAATGTTACATCTCACCTGAAATTTTGGTAGCAGTTCAACATCACTCGTAGGTTTCCTTTTTTCTTTTGATGAGTACCTTCTTTAACTTGAGCTCTAAACATTTAAAGTTTATGAGTTCATCCAACAATCTAAAGTTATTAATTGGGTTCACAATCACATAATTATAGATATTTATTCGTATACAACATCTGGTCAAAAATAATTGGGTTCACGTGAACCCATACATTACATTACACTGTACATCCACCTCTATCAAAACTTAAAAGGTGTCACACACTCCAAACTTACATGCAAGTATGTATAATGGCAGAAACCTACTAAATAAAGCTAATTCAAGATGGGTTGAACGGGCCAAATGAGGAAAGTAATGTGCACCAAACAGCTTGACGTAGGTGAGTATGTGGACCAAACACCTTGGCGTAGGTGATTTCTATAGAAATGTACTGTTGATATACTTAAGTGAAATGAAACTTACCTTTAAAACAGAAAATTTATAACTTTTCATCTTCTTAAAGCAATGAACTCCTAAAAGGATTAATCACGCAGTTTGATACATGGACAAGACAAAACCAGTCCCCTTTTTTTTGCTTATAGCATCAGCTTCCACAGCCAAAACTATGAACTTTTCATTTCTATATTTCCAGCCCTTAGTCAGAAGAGAGTGATACTGCAGGGAAGAAAGGAAAGAACGAAAAAGGAAAAGAAACAACTCAGTGACTGCATTCCACATAGAGAGGAAGGGAAGCTGGACTGAAGGAAACAGTAACAGGAAAGATAGGGAAAAAAAGGTACTTAACAAAGAAAAAGAAAGGAACTGGTAGCTGCAAGGGACAGGGAAAATTGGCATCAGCAGGCTGCCATAGCCTTTGTACATACCTCTCAATTTAAAATCCACGGCAATCAAACAACCCCAGAGACTAGCGTATATGATATGATGCTAGAGCTACTTCCAAATTTAGGTTTCATCGAGTTAGCAATATAGGGTCTAAAAGATACTAGGAAAGGGAGCTCTTTTTTCATGTTAAAGCAAAAGGTCACCATGTTATCCATTGATATTTCACCTTAGAGTTTCGCACATCCAAATTGATCTACGACGTCGAAGGAGAAGAGCAAATTGGTTTTATAATCATCACGCCACATAATTCTGTTGGTGTAAGACAGTGAAAAATGGAAGATTTACGTGGTACCCTAATCTTCAAATTTAGTGGAAGCTTTGAATTCATCTTCCCCCTTCAACCAACTATGTAATAAAAAATAAAAAGTTAAAAGGTGGTAGACAGTTGACTGAGGAATGACAAGTTCCTAAATATTAGCCTCATAAATTAAAAAATATATATTATCTGATCTGAAGTAATAGGGTTCTGATGATTGGTGAAAATTGGAGTGAAGTAGCATATTCTACAAAGTGGATTTTTGGCTTCTAAGGAATCAGAGAGCTAAAAAGTACCGTCCATGTTAGGGGCTAAACAGAAGATGCTTGAGCCCATGATAATGTACATCACATTGCCAAGAATTATTGAGCCCTATGAAATACCAAAAAGAAGAGTATGAGCCCAACTTTTCGAAGTTGGATTGTCGGAACATATATTATGCATTGGATTATACCCAGTTCTATTAGTTTCATAAAAAAAACTCCATTCGTACTCTCAAATGGCATTCTTAGTATAAACCAATGTCTAGTTCAAGTGTTATCTCCTTTTATAAGAGTTGTGACATTTAAAAATAAAAAGAAAAACAGAAAAAATAAGATTGAGACAGTTATGAATTCCATTCAGTTTCCTTTAATTGATCGAACAGCCCAAAATTCAGTTATTTCAACTACATTAAATGATCTTTCAAATATTTGGGTAAAGAAGACACTTCACTTATTAATTGGTAGCATAGGATCTAACACAACTTAATCTAGCTAACTTTCCCTACTTGTTTAACATGGTAGATCACACTTTGCTAATCTCCATGATAACAGGATTCTGAAGAATTCTTTACCTTTTCATTTTGATTTTGGAGAATGTGAGATTAATAAAGACAAAGTCCGAGCATGGCTGGAGGTGGAGAAGGTTATACTCATGTCTTTACGAGTTATTACAGATCATGGTTCTCTAGGGTATTGGGATGTTACTTATGGGATAGATAACCAAATGGGTTCACCTAAGTAGGGTGAATATGGCAAGAAGGCCATTTGACAATTAATCTTGTAAAACTATAACTCAACACTTAATACTTGTTCAAGTGAAAACATTAAGGAGATGAGTGTATATGTTGGAAAAATAAACGAAATGAAGACGATGAAATGTTAATGATAAAACAATACACGGGAAGAAACAGATGGGAAACTGGATTATGGATCTCATCCAGGATATCCATCTTATTGAAGGGATATTGCGTCGAAAGGACAGATGAAAC
>CM056496.1:50937063-51090174 GCA_029783415.1 Anisodus acutangulus
TCTAGTAATTTGTGACCTGCGATTAATTTGATCGATGTTGAAGTGTTCATAATGTTGATTAGGACTATCTGGAGTGGCTAATGGATCCCCAGTTCCCACTCCTACATATTGTTGCACCACCAAAACTGAAGCGCTCATCGCGAAATCAGAAGAAGCTAAAAGATCTCCAATGGCTCCAAGCTCTGGGCATTCGCTCCAATCAGTTAGCCCCGCGGTCAACGGGGAGACTGTGCCTTGGCCTATACCAACTATGAACAAGTCATGTGAGTTATCTATTGACCTTATTGCTGCTACTGTCTCTTCTCCGTGCTTCACCACTCTTTCTGTGTAAAGTATTCTATCTTTATTTGTTGTTCTTGCCCTGAATTCTTTTACGTATTCCTCGTCTAGCTGTTTTTCCCTGTCAGCCTCTATTACAACTGTTAGTATACTGTGGTTGTGGTCGTTTCTGTTGTTGGCGGAGTTTGATCTTGTTGCTTCGATAGCAGTTTCTCCTGGAAGGAAACGCATAACGATTAGATTGATGTTTGGGTGTTTGCTTATTCTCCAAGCATAGGCTAATGCTTCGCGATCGTCTGGTCCACCAAAGAATAAAACCGCAACATGGTGAGAAACCGTTGACCTTGTGGATCCACTTAAGCCTCGGTCTACTAGAATTCCAACCGAGCAAGGTGCATTTGCTAATACGTTCTGGTTAATTGTTTGAAATGCTGGATATGTAGCTTCCATTCCACCATCAACTGTTTGTTGCTTGTGAAAAGGGATGATGATTAGTGCTACGCGTTTGTCCTCTGCTAACACACAGATATCTTCGTGCATGGTGGAGTAAGGGGAAATGGCAGTGAGAGGTTGCACGTAGACGCATCCTACATTTTTCTCAAAGTTCTCGAATGCATTTATAATGTGATCCGATTGAGCTTGAGTTCTGTTCATAGCTGGCCTCCCTGATTTTCTCATGTTATGAACATTAAGCATTGCAGATGCACGCCCAGTGAGTTCGACAAGGTGCAGGACATATATGCATATTGGTGATTTCTTGGTGGGATAAGATGCTTCAAGAAGATTGATAATTGTTGGAACATTTCTAGGTGTGTGGATGCTAACGAGTACTCGAAATTCCTTATCCAACTTTGTTTTTTGAACTGTTCTTCTCTTATACGAGACGAAATTTCTTGATGGTTTGTAAACTATTGTCACAGCCGGGGTGATGATTGCAGTCATGCCTATCGCTACCATCACCATTATAGCAAAAGATTTTTCATCAAGAACCTGCATTTACATAAGCATTTAATACTGAATTTTATGTGATAACAATAAGATGAAGTATATATGTTTATTACCTTTTGGTCTTTACCAACATTGAGCACAATCATCTCAATAAGGCCTTTGGCATTCATGAGGAGACCAAGAGAAAGGCCTTCATAAAATGGCATTTTGTAATAAAGAGTTACGAGAACTACACCTATTACTTTGCCAGCACAAGCCAGGATTATAACAACACATAAAATTCCCCATGTTGCAGCTCCATCAATAGCACTAATATCCGTCTTTAGACCACTAATGGCGAAAAAAAGAGGCAACAAAAGCCCGGAAACAAAGTCCTCTAGCCTTTCTACAAGGGTCAAACCAAGAGGACCATTCGGGATAATCAAACCAAACACAAAGGCTCCAAAAACAGAATGTGTTCCAATAACATCTGTTATGAATCCAGCAATCATAACCCCTGTGAGAATGAGACATATATTGAACTCACTAATCGATTCGCCTTCTGGGATCTGTCGAATCCTTCTTGCAATCAATGGCCTAACGACGAAAAAGCAAACACAAATAAAGGCTGTGCTTGAGAGGATCACCCAAAGAGAAGCCAAGGTCATATTTTTATTCTCAGAAAAGGCAATAGCAAAACCTAAGAGAATCCATGCCAACATATCATTAATAAGTGAAGCAGACATCGCGATCCTTCCAATTTCAGTGTTGACAAGTTTGAGCTCCGCGAGAATTCTAGCAAGAACAGGGAATGCAGTAACAGAAAGCGCGAGGCCAAGGAAGAGAATGAAAGTACCTTCTTTGGTATGTTGTGATTTATCATGCAACAAGAAGGAGAATGAACTCCCAATTAAAAATGGTAATATCATGCCTGCTACTGCTATACTGAAGGCTTGTTTACCATTTCGACGAATCACAGCAATGTCCATTTCTACTCCTATTAGAAAGAGGAAGTAAAGAAGACCAATATTTGCCATTGTTTCAAGGACCATCACACTTCTTTGAGGAAATACTGTATTAGCAAATTTGCTACTTCTTCCCAATACTGATGGCCCCAAAATTACACCACCCTGCCACCATTTTGCAGAATGTTAATATAGGAGTAGTATATAAAACAAAGCTAACAAGATTATGCTATTCCTTCCATAGAAATAAATCATGGTCACATTCATTAATATCAACATGATCATTGTTAAATCACCATTTTACCAAAGGAAAAGATTATCTAGACCATTAGCAAATTTTCTTTTATGATATTTAATCCTCTTATAGTCGAATTCGCTTCACTGTTATTATTGTCAACACTAAAATATTTTATCCAACAAGAAAAATACAACTGTAATTGGTCTAACAAGCAGTCTGGTCCTAAGCTCTCAGTCTGCATGGACACCGAGGAAAAGTTGGACCATATTATGTCTATTATATGCCGTTTTACCTCACATTTCTGCAAGAGGTTATTATCTACAATGCTTGATTTCCTGACCCCTATGTCACACAACGACAATTTGTACCGTTGCACCAAGCTTTCTGGCCCCTTATAAAACGATGTTGACAAATAATGAAAATTGAAAGAGCAATCATATAATTAAATTTTGGTGAATTGTATAAATTACTTACAAGAATCTCAGCAATAACACGAGGTTGACGAATGGGTTTCAAGACATAAACAAGAAGGCGAGTGGTGACAACCACCAATGTCAATTGCAATATGAAGAGTGGCAATGAATAATCAAGTGGATTATCACCCTGCCATATCCCGTTCGTGGTTATCATCGTTGATGCATAACATACTATATTATCCTCGATTTTGTTCTCGGAGTTGGTTACTATTATGTCCGCCATTTTGATCAAATGTGACTAAAAAAATACTTACTTTAGGTTGCAGGTTCAAATCGTATGGTAATGTTTTTGAGGATTTTGGAATTCTCTTATTAGAATTCCTCGCTCTGCCACTACGACGACGTCAAGAAGAATGCCATGCATGCATGTCTTCGGCATGAAAAATTGGTCTTCGAACGAGATGAAAAGATTTTTTTTTTGAGTGCTTGTCAATAATTAAGCTCAACGAGAAAGAGAAAAAGGATACAACCGAAAATTGTTTAGGATAAAGTTTCGAGGGAAGTGAATTGAAAATTTTAATTTTCGTTCTGATGAGACGTGCAGTTTTTCTTGGATTTGAGAAGTTAAAGAAAGTACACTAAAAAGTATAGTAACTACAAAAATGGGAACAACAAGCAACGTAACCACAGAAATGCTTGAAAGTAGCATGATTGTCAAAGTAGGACAACATTTTGTGACATCCAAAAACTGTAATTTAGACTAAGGTAATAACTTAGAATTGTATTAATCTCCCATGAGGATGTTTTTTCATTAATACAAATATATAGAGTGTATAATGTAGAATCCTAATACAATAAGAATTCTATAGTTACCATACATCACTAAATATTTACACAATATATGTGATATATTCTAATTATGGTGTAGAAATTGTACACGTTAATACACCCTCTCAGTCGGAGCGGGAGGAGACCGGACGCTGAGACTGGATCTGAAGTCAATGAACAACTGTCTCGGAAGACCCTGCGTGAAGATATCCGTGTACTGATAGGAAGAGGGCACATGCAATACCTTAACATGACCGAGAGCAACATTCTCACGAACAAAGTGGATGTCCATCTCAATATGCTTGGTTCGCGATGTTGAACCGGATTGTGAGATAAGTATATAGCGGATATGTTATCACAGTACACCAGAGACGCTTTACGTAATGGACACTGAAGCTCCAAAAGAAGGTTTCGGAGCCAACAAATCTCAACAACAATATTAGCAACTCCTATATACTCTGCTTCTGCACTCGAACATGATAATGTGGCTTGCCGCTTGGTAGACTAGGAGATGAGATTATCCGCCAAAAACACACAATAGCCGGATGTGAAGCGTCGCGTGTCCGGACAGTCTGCCCAATCATCATCCGTATATGATAATAATATGTTCCGTGCGGAGGGGTATAGGTGTAATCCATAATAAAGGGTGCCCTTAACATATCGAATGATATGTTTAAGAGCAGTAAAATGAGGCTCTCTGGGGGCATGCATAAACAAGCATACCTGCTGAACATCATAAGAAATATCAGGCCTGGTGAAACTGAGATATTGAAGTGCACCTGCTAGACTCCTATAAAGAGCAGGATCTGTCACCGGATTACCATCCATTGCACTAAGTTTTGATTTAGAGTTAACCGGAGTGGATATGATATTGCAATTTTCCATCTTAGCCATGTACACGATCTCCTCTGCATACTTACTCTGGCAAAGAAACATAGTGTCTGCAGATCTAGTCACTGAGATCCCTAAAAAATAGCACAACTTAACCAAGTTAGTCATAGTAAATTCAGTTTTGAGTAGTGCAATTATCTCATTTTTCAATACATCGGAAGAATCAGTAAGAACAATGTCATCCACATATAACAACAAATAAGCAATGTTACTGCCTCTATAGAAAATAAATAGAGAATTATTACATTTGGTGCATGTAAACCCAATTCGCATAATGTACTGTGCAAAGCAATCATACCACGCTCTAGGGGTCTGTTTCAAACCATAAAGTGACTTATGGAGACGACATACATACTGAGGGGCTGCTAGATGCACAAAATCGGGCGGCTGGTGCATGTAAACAGTTTCTTTTAAATCCCCATGTAGAAATGCATTTTTTACATCAAGCTGATGAATCAGTGAATGCTTACCCATAACAATGCTCAGAACTGTACGAATGGTAGCCTGTTTAACAACTGGACTGAATGTCTCACCACAATCAATGCCCTCTTGTTGATTTGTACCATTGGCCACAAGCCTTGCCTTATATCTTTCTAAGTCACTATTGTCTATGTACTTGTGATAAAAAATCCACATGCAACAAATCATATTCACCCCCTCCGGTCGAGGAACCAAATCCCAAGTATGTTGTTTTGTTAAAGTATTAAACTCCTCATACATGACCGCATTTCAATATGCGTCTTGTTTGGCTAATTTTGGGCTTTTGGAAATTGGGGAAATGGTTTGTGTAGACAAGTTAAATTGGACTTTGGGTTTGAAAATCCCGTGTTGGGCACGGGTTTCCATATGGTGCGAGGGTGCGGGATGAGTATGGTTGCTGGGTGTCGGGTCGAGTGTTCTGGGTTGGTTTGGAGTCTGGTTGTGTTTATTGTGTGGTCTCAAAATTGGGTGTAGGGGTGGGGTGTCAGTTTGGTCACTAGGTACATGGGCGGTTATTGGTGTCGTCGCCGATCTGGGTTTGTCAAGACCGCTAATAATGGCTGAGTTGGGTGGTGTCGCCGATATATGTAGATCGAGACTAACTAAGATTAGTAGTGTGGGTTACGGTGTCGGAGGTGGGAGGGTAGCGAATATTCTAGTTAGGTTATAGGAAGTCGGGTGTAGGAGGTGGGTTGTCGGTAGTTGGTATGGATGCGAGGTGGTGTTGGTGCTGCGGCAATGATACAGTGGCGGGGATGAGGACTGTTATAGGCACTGAGATGGTGGGCTGATTGCCTATAGTGGTGGAAATCTACGGTGACGGTGACAGAGAGTGGGCACGTGGCGGTGACTGGGGTTGTGGTATCTACCGGAGGTGGCGGCGACGGTACAGTAACTGGGTGATTGAGCAGGTGGCGGACGGCGGGGGAGGGTTCAGACTCCTTGAGGAACGTGTAATCGGTATTACAGAATTTTTGGAGATTGGCGAATGGGAAAATTGCTTCGTTAAACGTAACATGACGGGACACGATAATATTACGGGAAGACAGGTCATAACACGAATACCCTCTATGATTGGGTGGGAATCCTAAGAAGACACATGAGGTGGTATGAGGTGCTAATTTATGAGGAGCAGTGGAGGCAATATTTAAGTAGCACATGCAACCGAAAATTCTAAGGTGATCATAGGAAGGGATCCGATGGTAGAGAATTTCAGTGGGGGTTTTGTTGTGAAGAGTACTGGTAGGTAAAATATTAAGTTTGTTTACTACCATTTTGACTACATAAGCCCAAAACGACAGGGGGGGGAGGCATGGAAAAGAATGGTACGAACCATGTTATTGATAGTACGGAGGATTCGTTCGACTTTTCCGTTTTGGAGTGAGGTATGGGGACAGGAGAAATGGAAGACCATGCCATTATTGGTGCAAAAATTATGAAACGTGGAGTTATTAAACTCACGACCAGTGTCACATTGGAATGATTTGATTGTTTTTTCAAATTGTGTTTTGATAAAGTTACGAAAGTCAAGAAACTTGGTAAAAACTTCAGACTAGAATTTTAGAGGGTAAATCCAGATAAAGTGAGAAAAGTCATCTAATAACACAAGGTAAAATTTATGACCCAATGAACTAATAACAGGAGATGTCCTTAAATCGGCATGAACAATGTCAAACGGAGAGAAAACGTAACGCTTAAAGAAGACTGAAAAGGGAGGCAAATGTGTTTGCCTAAAGGGCAAGAAAAACATTGTTGGATAGGTCTCCCACTAGAAAAGCGAAATAAATTATTGTTCCGAAGAAAATTAAAGACATGAGCTCCTGGGTGTCCAAGTCTATTGTGCCAGGATGACGGAGAGATTATTGCTAAAGCGGTGGGAAGAGAGACTTGGCAGTTAGTTATGTGGGAGGGGTGACACTGACAGCGGACGTGGATAGGAAAGGATAGAGGTCCCCCTCACTATTGCATCTTGTAAGGAGTTTTCCTGTACGTAGGTCCGTTATAGAAAATCCAAACGGGTCAAAATTAATTGATACAGAATTATCTGTGGCAAATTTTCTAACGGAGATTAGGTTCTTGATAATATTTGGGGCATATAGTACGTTATTTAGGGAGAAGTGATGATGCGGTGATGGGGTTACAGTGTGGCCAATACCTTGAATTGGATTGCGATGACTGTTTCCAACCATAATAGATTGTGGAGTATTTAAATTTCGCATTTGAGGAAGATTACCAGAATTATTGGTGAGGTGAGACGTGGCTCCCGTATCCATATACCACGCATTATCGGACTTCCGAGGACTCAATGTGCCGAAAGTCTGGCCCAAATTTGATTGGGGAAGGCCGGGAGCGGACTATTGGGCTCCAGGACATTGGGTCGGATAGCTGTGGCCCGTTGGTGTTGATCCCAGACTGTTGGGCTGCAGAAAATTGGGCCTGATGATAGTGGCCCATCGGTAGCAGGCTGCTGGGCCACTGCAGGGCTGCAGGAGCTTCGGCCTGGTGACAGTGGCCCGTCGGTAGGTCTCCCATGCTGCTGGGCCGTAGAGGTTCTGGGTGTTTGCTGAAAGCTCAGTCCCCATCTGTGCTCTTGCCACGGCCAGAACAACCAGCGTGGTTGCTTTCCGCCATGAGTGCTGCCAGATTTTTTTTTGGGGGGTTCAAGGAGGTTGAAGAGGATGTATATGAGAGGTATAACAATGTATACCCGTGGTATACAACTTGTTGGAGAAATAAGGAGGTTGAAGAGACTGTATATTAGAGGTATAACAGCGTATACTGGTGGTATACAACCTGTGGAAGAAATAAGGAGGTTGAGGAGGCTGTATATTAGAGGTTTATCAGCGTATACCAATGGTATACAACCGGTTTTGGCGCCAGAAAAAGGAAGGGAGGGCTGATGATTTCAAGGTTTAGAGTAGGGAAGAAATTTTGGCCCATGTAGAATTGTGTTAATCTCCCTTGAGGAGGCTTTCTCATTAATACAAATATATATAGTGTACAATGTAGAATCCTAATACAATAAGAATCCTATAGTTACCATAATTATACATCACTAAATATTTACACAATATATAAGATATATTCTAATTATGGTGTAGGAATTGTACACGTTAATAAATAACTTAAATAAATCCCAATATAATAAAAAATAATTTCTCTAAGAAGTTATGCTCTAAATTAATTAAGTATCATCCAATCTTTATTCACTGCGCAGTATTATAGTCCATTTGTTTCCAATATAAGTAGTCTACTTTAAGGCAAATCAGAGTTTCTCTAAATATTACATTTATTCATATGCAAACAAGTCACTACCTAGAATAAAGGTTACAGATGTATGATAACATTGAAAGAATTAATTACTGGATTAACTTGATGCAAACAAAGTCAAAATCAATATAGATGACAGATTCTTGGCTAAGTTAGCCTCTCAAGTGGAAATAGTACCTTCTATACATTTTTTTTAATCAATTACCAAAAGAGTCGACGGGACCATTTTAATTAGACAGACTGCAACTTCTCAGCATTAGAAGAAGATATAACAAGACTAACTTTTGTTAGTTGATTTTACATTCCTATAATGGAACATGAGATTATGTATAGGTGTGTCTTTTCCTCTTTTTGGAGATTGAAAGGTAAGGTCCATGCTCCATCTTGTTCTGTATTTATTCAGGATTTATTAACATAATGGAGGTCAAGCCAAATCTCCTATAACAAAAAAGGAATACACCCAAGGATAATGGCTTAATTAAGAAAAAAAACGATAATCCTATTATAAGTTGGTCACGGTTACAATATGCAGGATTAAATAGCGGCAGGGGAAATAATAGAAGAGGAATTGTGGATTGTTTACCAATAAGTAGTATATTGTGTACTGTTCAGTACACTAAAGAATTCCATTAAATGTTAGTGGAAAAATTTAAATAGTCATGTTTTTCTAGTGAGCTGGTTCGGTGAGAATGAAGTGCGAAAATAACATCTTATAGCACATATTTCTCATTGAATATCGGTGGAAAGAACATATGTTTCTAGTAGTGATATACATATCAATTTTTAAACGTTTAAGGATTTTTACCCTATACACTAGGCAATAAAGCTCACAAAAAATGCCTCTTAACGTTTGTTCTATAAAATCTTTAGCCAGTATACAGTGTATAATCATTTTATATATAATATGCATACACTGATTATATACTACTTAGGCACTTATTTATACACGAACGATGAATACAAACTATTACGATTAGGCGGGTTATTTTTTTAACAGACTGATCAAAAATATTAAAATTACTTGCCGGTACATGAACCAAATCATGCTAAAATGAACTTTGAATCAAATGAACAATGAATTGATTGCTCCAAACTTAAAAGTAGACAAACTAACAAATATATGTGTTAAATATAAAAGTCAATAGATGGAGTGGTAATTATTGTAATCTAATCTTCTCGTCATATTCATTTGTCCTTGGTGTAGCTGCCAAAATAAAAAGGTTCCTCTTTTGCTCCCTTTACAAGTCTGAAACCTCGAAGCAAAAGAAATTAAAACAAGGTTCACATGATGCCTAGGTGAAATGAACAAGACAAATACTCCACTATTTACTTTTTGGTTATTTATTTGCTTATTATTTGTTTATTTTGCCAGCAAGCTACAAAGACAATTCAGTAACAATTTCAATCTAACTCAGATTTTATGCTAATATTTTAAATTGAAGCTCAATTTAGAAGGCAGGAGCGGTCGATATTTTCCAAGAGATTAGGGAAAACTCATGGGTTTCAATTTCATGCAAAAGAAAAAAAATATTTTTATGTGTTTGACCTATAAAAAATAAGTTTCTTATTTTGAAGTCCGTGTTGCGATACAAAGGAAGGTGTATATATTAAACACTACTAAAAATCTTTATTTTCCATTAATTTCCCCATTTTTCATTGAATATTTTCACTTGGAAAAATTATGAAGTTTCTCAGCGTTTTAATGAGAATCTATTTCCCACTTTGTGTTTTTTCAGTGAGCTGGTTCAATGGAAACGATGTGAGAAAATTATGTTTTATAGCACAAATTTTTCACTAATTGCTAGTGAAAAAATTCTTTGTTTCTAATAGTGAAAGATATTGGTATTTTTAGGAAATATCTTTCAAAGAATTTTCTTTAGGAAAACAAGCTCCTTAAAAATGAGAAAAATAACTTCTTTAATAAAAGTAGAGCAACTAGTATTGTAAGCGACATTCCATGATGATTGTCTTCTCTCCACTCTCTACCATTTAATACACCCTACGTCCCTACCCTCCGTTGATCATAGCCCCCCCTCCCACCATCTCTACCATTCATATCCCCACCCTCCACTCTTAATATTTGTCTAAATTATATATAAATATTTATGAGATAATATTTTTTGCTTATTAATCAAAAACCAAAGAATAAGTAAGAAAATATTTTGTGTGGAAATCCCCCCATACCACATACCTCAAGAGGAAAAAAAGAAGAAGAGAAAAAGATGTTGGAATCTTTACTATTATAAGATTGGATTTAGGGCAAATGTATAAATATATTTTTCAATTTTGCGATTCAAAGTAGATATGCTTCTATTTAAAAAGTAATGTATAAATATCCTTGTCGTTACAAAATGGTGCGAATATATCTTTCTTGTTGACAATTTTTTTTTTAAAATTATTTATTTTATTTTTGAATTAAAAAAATATCACGGGGCTTTATAAAAAAGTCTACACATTCTTTTAAGTAGACGTATTTTTCTAAAGTCACATGGTAATTTTTTTCTTGTGGGTCGAGTCTTGTTCATTTAATAAAAATGAATAGACTTATTTTTTTAAAGTCACAGAGATATTTTTCTAAACAAATAAGACCCGATCCACCAAAAACAAAAATTACCATGTGGATTTTGAAAAATGTCTATTAAAAAAAGGGGTAGACTTTTTTTTTAAGCGATGATTTTTTAACTACAAATAAGCTCAGCTGTTTTTTTAGAAAATTTCTGTCATCGAAAAGAATATATTTACATCATTTATGTAACGACAGGATATATATCTATTACTTTTTTAATAAAAAATATATCTATTACTTTTTTAATAAAAATATATCTATTTTATCATAAAATTAAAAGGTATATTTCCACCTTTCAAGCTTAGCATTCTAGTAGAAGGAGAATTCAATATTATAAACAAAAAGGGAGAAACTCCAAAATACAATATGTAATCAAGTACATAAACAGTATATTTAAGTCTTAAAATGTGTGCAAAAGTAGACACATTGTGAAAATAAAAGACTATTCTCGGACTATTTAATCAGCAGAGTCACGGATTGGATATTGAAGTTGGCAATGAAGAAACATATCCAAAGTTTCCATTTCAATTTCAACAGCTAATCACTTTGGAATTCCGAAGGCAACGTGTTGCTCTCTCAGTTCCATTTCAAGTAATAAACATTCACGGGTTACACATACCATACACCTATAAAAACTATAGTGTATATCAAAAATCAAGAACATAGAAAAAATAATGCAACTACTTCTTTAGAACCCAAAAATAAAATAAAGCTATGGGTTCATCAAAGATTTCGGCAATGTTCTTCATTTGTATGATTTTCATGTCAATATGTTTGTTACCAGCTCATGCTTCATCCAGTCAATGCCCATGTACTCCTCCTTATCCACCTTACCAACGCCCTAGTCCACCTGGCACTACTCCGCGGCATCCACATCCGCCAAAATCGCCAGGTCATCACCCTCATCCACCTAAGTCTCCCAGTAGGCCCCACCCTCCCTCAACTCCACGTCCACATCCACCAAAAACCAAACTGCCACCTCATCATGGCGGACCGCCTCCTGGGGTTTTGCCGCCTATCATCTTTCCACCGCCGGTCGTATCACCTCCAGTCACTCGTCCACCTGGCGTTTTGCCTCCAGTCACTAGACCACCTGGCGTTACGCCTCCGGTGACGAGGCCACCACCTGGCATTTTACCACCTATAGTCAATCCTCCAATTGTAATGCCTCCAATCACCAGGCCACCTGGCATATCGCCTCCCATTACTAGGCCACCTGGCATCCTGCCACCAATCACAAGGCCACCTGGTATTCTTCCACCAATAATAAACCCTCCCGGAATTTTTCCACCAATAACAAATCCTCCCGGAGGAGGAGGCTTCCCACCGCCTTCTGCTGGCGGATATCCACCCTACGCACCTCCTGGTGGTGGAGGTGGAGGGGGACCAGGTGGCGGTGGAGGAGGTGGAGGCGTTCCTGGTATTGTCCCCGCGCCACCCGCCACGTGTCCTATAGATGCATTGAAACTTGGGCTTTGTCTTGATGTACTTGGAGGATTAGTGCATATTGGAATAGGGAATCCAGTGGAACATATATGCTGCCCAGTGTTACAAGGACTGCTAGAGCTAGAAGCTGCTATTTGTCTATGCACAACTATAAGGCTTAAGCTTCTAAACCTTAATATTTTCCTCCCACTGGCACTTTCAGTTCTTGCAACATGTGGTTTAACTCCTCCTCCTGGTTTTGTATGTCCTCCTCTTGTTTGAACTAGGGTTTTTCGTATGTTGTTATTTTGTTGTAGTATTGTGCAAGGTAAGAGATAAAAATGCAAATAATTACGAGTTCCCTAGAGTGTTGTTTTTTTCTCGAGGTGTAAACGATATGATCCTAAGAGTTTGTGTCTTTCTTATGTTTGGTATTTTAATTTGCTCCCACAAATTTGATTCGAGAAACATGATAATAATGTATTGGCGTAGGTATATGTGTTCATTTGCATAGAGTTTCCTTTCATTTTTGTGTAACTTCAATTGGAGTAGTATTTTTGTTAACTCGATCACATAATCAGAAAGATAAATGGCTGAAGTTTACTGAGTTATAGTAGCAAAAGACCATTTCATCGCCTATTTAAGTCATCTGCAAAAGTCGTGATATACCCAACTAGTACTAAGTTTCACACTTCGATTCTTTTTGAGTGAAGTAGTAGTTGTTAGAATAATTATGGAGCAATTTCATAATTATATTTAATTACCATTAATCATGCATATGATGAAATTGTAATATCTTTAATTTAGGATTGTAATCATATTAGTTATTAGGGTGATTGTAAATTAGTATTTTATATTTTAGGCTAATTAGATAGGTCTTTCTTAAGACTAGCATTATACTTTTGTATATATATTTTACCATTGGAAGGAAATAAACTCAATGAATCAATTTTCTAAATGGTATCAAGAGTCAAAGATCTTTTTCCCTAAGCCCTACATCTCCTTCCCCTTAGCCGGTTTTTTCTCTCTATTTTTTGTTATTTTTCGGCCACACATAGGGTTTTCCCTCATAAACCCTAAACCTAAAACAACTTCTAAAAACCTAAACCTAAGACAAACCTAGCCGACACCCCCCTCGGCTACCACCCTCTTCTATCCTAAAACCCTAGCCAACTCTTAGGGTTCTTTACTACACTTCCATCAAAACACAAAATACTTTCCCTTCTTCCTTTGTTTTGATTTCTTGTGGAACTTATGGCCGAAATGCCGTCAATAACGTCAATAACTTTATTTCCTTAACACTTGAAATGGAAAAAGGGAAATATACCTCTTGAGTGGAATTGTTCAAAATTCATTGCCGCGCTTATGAGGTAATCGACCATATCATACCTTCCGAGTCATCATCGGACACCACTACGGTGGACAAAAAGCTATGGTCCCGTTTGGATGCTATGGCACTTCAATGGATTTATGTCACTATACAATCTTTCACATACCATATTAGAGCCGAACTCTACGGTTCAACAGGCATGAAAACGTTTACAAAACATATTTCAGGATAACAAACTTTCTCGGGCCGTATATCTTGAACACCAATTTACTAATGTTAAATTGGATGATTTCTCAAGCGTTTTGGCTTATTGTCAGGAATTGAAGGTGCTTGCAGACCAACTATCCAATGTTGGTTCGCTTGTAACAAATCAAATGTTGGTCCTTCAATTGATTGCAGGGCTCAATGAACAGTATGATGGAGTTGCTACCTTCATTCAGCAAAGAAATTTGTTGCCTCCTTTCTATGAGGCCCGTTTGAGATTGATTCTCGAAGAAACACGGAAAGCAAAATAGGTATCTTCCGGGGCAGTCAACGCTGGAACTGCCCTCATATCCACCAATTCATTTTTCGCAGATTCTCAGTCACAAAATTCTGGTTCGGGTGGTAGTGGCAACCGAAACAATAATGGTCAGAAATGAGGGTCAAACCGTAATGATAACAAAGAAAAAAATAATGGTGGAAAGGGATGGGGCAGTGACGGTGGGCGGCCAGCCGACGACGACAACCATTTCGGGCAGTGGCGACCCAACTAGTGGCAGCCCACTGCCCAGCCCATCGAAAATCAGTGCGGGCAGTACCCACCGTGGGCCTGGGCCCAACAGTGGGATTTCCCGTCATGCCCCTATCCAATGTCGACATGGGATAGGCCTCCCTTTTCAAATCGTCAATCCGGAATTCTATGTTCACGTCCACACCACCAATTTTTTGGCACCATGCACTTCAAATGACACATATCTTTTAAATATTCTTCCTAGTAAACTGCTCTCCAATGTGTCACCTACACAAATATTGTACCACCGTCTCCCATTTTTTTACACATTTGAGGGTTTTAGGGTGTTTGTGTTATCCTTTATTTTCATTCACAATTATTAACAAACTTCAAGCCATTCTACTTCTTGTGTGTTTTTGGAATACCCACAAAATCATAGGGGATATAAGTGTTATGATATGACAAATGGGAAGATCATTATTTCTCGTCACGTTATTTTTGATGAGTTTACATTCATGTTTGCTAAATCTCACGTGTCATCCTCACCTTCATATGATTTTTTGGATGACGGAATACATACTACTTTGAATCACCATTTAAATACCTAAAACAATATGGGACCCACCCAAACACAACAACTTAACATCCCAGCCCAACCACAAAATGTGACTGGGCCAGTCCGCGGAGCAAAGGTCACTGCCTCTCTTCCTTCGGTCTCGGCCCAATCCACATTTAGTGGCGGGCAGTCCCAACCTCGGACAACCTCTACCCCACTGCCCGTGACACAACCTACTATTTTCGTCCAACCTCGAACAACTAACCAACCCACTAGCATACCCAACAGCCCAACTCCCCAACCTCGGACCACTGAAACTCATGCAATGCACAAATTTTTTTGCCCTAAGCATCATTTTAACCTAACTGCTTCAGTCCAATCGTCACCACTTCTAAAAAATCCCAAAGCAGCCTTAACAGACCCGAATTGGAAAGCTGCCACGTTAGATGAATTTAATGCTCTTATTAAGAATAAGATGTGAGACTTAGTGCCACGTCCATATAATGCAAACATAATTAGGTCTATGTGGGTCTTTTGTCATAAAAAGAATTATGATGACTCCTTTGCGAGATACAAAACTCGTCTTGTTGGTGATGGCAGGTCTCAACAAGTTAGCGTGGATTGCGGTGAAACATTCAGTCTAGTGGTTAAGCCAGTAACTATCAGGACTGTTCTTAGCTTGACACTTTCAAAATCCTGGTCGATTCATTAGTTGGATGTCAAAAATGCATTCTTACATGGCCATTTACAGGAAACTGTGTACATGCACCAGCCTTTGAGTTTTCGATATTCTACTTTCCAGATTATGTTTGCCTTTTGAGAAAATATTTATATGGTTTGAAACATGCTCCCAGGGCATGGTATAACATGTTTGCAGGGTTTATCTCCAAACCGTGTTTCTCTCACAACAAGTCGGATCAGTCCTTGTTCATTTATAGGAAGGGAAATGACATGACCTATATACTTCTCTATGTAGATGACATTATTCTCACAACATCATCTACATCACTTCGCCAGTCTATTATGTCCCTTCGTGCGACAGAGTTTTCCATGAAGGATTTGGGTCCTTTAAATTATTTTCTAGGCATTGTTGTGACTCAATATGCAGGTGGTCTGTTTCTTAGTCAAAAGAAATATGTTGAAGAAATAATTGATAAAGCCGGGATGTCTTCTTGCAGACCTTCACATACTCCGGGTGATACAAAGGCAAAATTGAGTAACTTTACATGTATTCCATACAACGATCCAACTTATTACCGCAGCCTAGCAGGGACCTTGCAATATCTGACTTTCACAAGACCCGATATTTCCTATGCGGTCCACCATGTATGTTTACACATGCATGATCCGAAGGAAAGCATATGGGGGGCCTCAAGAGAATTATGCGGTATGTTAAGGGTACTATTCAATTTGGTTTGCATCTGTATAAGTCCTCCATTTCGAGTCTCTCCTTCTAAACAAATGCGGATTGGGGTGGCTTCTCGAACACACGTCGTTTCACCTCTGGTTATTGCGTGTTCTTGGGGGACAGTCTTATTTCATGGTCGTCAAAACAACAATGCACGTTGTTTCGATTGAGTGCTGAGGAAGAATATCGGAGGGTAGCCAATGTGGTTGTTGAATCATGTTGGCTTCGTAATCTTCTGTTAGAGCTGTATTGTCCGATTGAAAAGGCAACCGTAGTTTATTGTGATAATGTGAGTGCGATATACTTATTCGGTAATCCTGTTCATCATCAACGCACAAAACACATCAAAATGGACATCTTATTTGTCCGGGAAAAGGTTGCACGTGGACAAATCCATGTTCTCGATGTACCGTCTCGTTATCAGATTGCCGATATCTTCACAAAAGGTCTTCCGCACGTACTTTTTGATGATTTCAGAGACAATCTCATCATACGAGAACCTTCCGCTAAGACTGTGGGGGACTGTTAGATAGAATAATTATGGGGCAATCCCATAATTATATCTAATCACCATTAGTCATGCATATGATGGAGATTATAATATCTTTAATTTAGGATTGTAATCATATTAGTTAGGGTGATTGTAAATTAGTATCTTATATTTTATGCTAATTAGATAAGTCTTCCTTAAGACTAGCATTATACCTTTGTATATATATTTTACCATGAACTATTAGAGAACGGTAGTTTGAAAACCTTTTTTGCAAATTGTTCTTGTTACGTTGTTGTAGTAGTTTTTAAGTTCTTCAAAGAAGTTGAAACTCTTTTTCTTCAAAAATTGAATAGAAAATTACCTCTGTTATTGAAAAACATTGCAAATAAACAAAGCCGCAAAAATTGAAAATCACTTTCTAACCAAATCCCAATATACGACTCAAGTGGATTATCATAGTTGTCCGAGGCGGAGAAGGAATTTCATGAATTTAGCTTTTTAAAGTTATTGATTCTAAATTAATAATTTATATATATTAAATAGATTTATTAATACAAATATTAAATTTAAATTAAAATTATTAAATTCGTCGAACCCGTACTCACTTTGACCTTTGGCTCCGCCCCTAGTAATAGTAAATTTAGTCCGCAAGTGGCCAAATTGGCGAACCGCGTAAATAGAAAGTTAAAACAAAGATATGATGAAAAAGAATGTGTTGAATTTTGGGAATTAATGTTGGACGTCAAAATCAACAAGTCTAAAGAATATCAACCTTTAATTTGTACTATGTAGGAGTAATGCATGAACTATACATGTGGCTAACTATAATTCTATCAAAGCACCTTGGCCCCATTTATGAAAAAATCAAAGATAAATCACTTTCTTAAGTCCATTCTGATTCCACCCCAACAACAAAAAAAAAAAAAAGCAAAAACTGAAAATGACTTGAACGGACATAAGAGCACAAGCACATCAAATTTAGCTCATGCATAACTTGACTTAACCTGTCAAGTGGGCCGGGCGACCTGGTAAACTCAGTCCACCACCGGCCCGGAACGAAACCGGCTAAGGAGTAGGAGCTGGGCTAGGTGGGACATTTTAGGGGGCTGGGCTGGATAAGATGGACAGCCCGGCCCATCGGTGAGCCCGGGTGATGGTCCACCGGGGTACTGGTCCGGCCTGGCCCACTTCAAACTAATCCATGAGTCAAATCTTTAATTTCATCTATGTTTCGTAATATTAAAGAAGTTACTTGCAACTATAATTAATTATCATCATATTTGAAGCAAGTGTGCAACTTTCCGTTAGTGCAATAAAAATTTGTCATGATTTAAATGTTTCATCTTAACTCATATGCCGTACGCGAGTTGTTATAGTATATTTTTGCTATTTTTAGTTGTCGTGGTTATGTACGAAAAACATGTTATTTACTATAACAAAAAAAGAAGAATAAAATTAAAAAGGTACAGATATTCCTTATTATATTTATATGTAAAGTGTCATTATGATTATGTACTACACTGCAACAGGGCGGATCCACTATATATTACGATACTTTATTTATCTAAATTCAATACTTTTAACAGTGTATCATAAATTTATATATAAATATTCACTAAAATTAAAAGAAATCATATATATGAAATCATATATATGAATTCATAACTTTAAGAATATAATAGGTTCATGTAAACATAATTCGACCCATTAACTAAAACTCTGCTCGGCCCGATAAGCCCATGATGTATCCCTAGTCAGGTAGGGTCTGGGTCGGACACCCTTTCCCTTCTCCAAGCTAGGCCCCAATCCAACCGACCCGAACTGACCTCAGTGTGGCCCGTGTTTAAATGGACCGGTCCAACCCGTTTGACAGGCATAAATCTAGCTGAACATAGATACATTTACTACTTTTATTTATTTAGTTAGTTTTGAACATATATTTATTGGTTGATATTGTTGTGCATAGCATATTTATGAGTTGTGGGGGTTGAATTTTACCCATTGTTTAGCTCAAATTAACTCATCCATCTTTGGGACAGATCAATGTTTTAAAAGGAAATTTTGGGACTCGCTCCAGGGCGAGGTACTAGAAAAATGTCTCGTGGCTTACATGTGGGTCTTAGTTCTGTGAGTCTTACGCCCTAAGTGTCCGACTGTACGTCCTAAGCACGCCTAACGTCCAACGCTCGGGGCTCCCCTTAAAGTTCTTGCACAAATTATGTGTCAAATTTCTCAATTAACACTATTAACCCTCATAATTCTTTAATAAATAAATGATGCTTAATAGTTTTTTTCATCTATAGAAATAAGAAGATCGAAAGAAACTCAAATAACAAGTCGTAGTATTGTATATTTATTATTCGAGAACACCGTGAGTGTGAATATCAGTTAATATTTCTTTTTAAAATACAAAGCCGAATTTTACATCTTCACATGTCGTTGATCTTCATGTTTTGTCATACGTGTCAAAATTATCATATTTTATTAATTCGTAATTTAAAAATATTTTTATTTTATGCATGAAGGAGTGATGATTTACTTATAATATTGATACACTTTATTGATTATTTTATTTTAGGGAGGCAAATACAGTATCGTAATAATATATTTTATGAAATTATGATTCTTTTAATTTTTGAAAGTTAAGATTAGATTTGATTGCATCTCTTAATAGCTTTTATGACATTACATTACTTATACTTGTAAATCATGTCAGGCGTTTTGTTTTCTATGAGTTTCTTTAATCATGTATCTAATTTTTTTTAATTATTATATTTTTTATAATATTTGTGTTATTATAATATTTTTTTATATTATAAATTAAAAATTTAAAGATTCATGAGGCTTACACTCCATGCCCCGGGCCTTACGCCTCGCTCCGTGCTAAGTAAAACGGCTCGCCACACGCCCCCACCTTTTAAAACAATGAGACAGATAAACATTCGGCGTGTTATGATCCAACCCGTACATTAATTAATTCAACTCATTTTACCCAGATCAGTAATACTGTGAAAAATGTGCACATCAGGGAGGAAATTGGTGAACATATCCTAATTTGAATAGAAAATAACTTGCAAATATTTCTTATGTTTTCTATGTGAACAGGTTGTGGTCTATACCCAACCCTCCACCACTAGGTGTTTTTTGGAGAAAAAAGATATGTTACAATGGCGGATCTATATTGGGAGATATGGGTGCTGAAGCACCCATTGAGTTTGGCCAAATTGTGTTATTTATGCATAAATATATTTAAAAATGTACATAAAGTGACCATGAGCACCCATGTTTACTTTTTGTGATCATCATAAAACTTATACAAAAATCAGTGAAGCACCCACGACTTATAAATTCTAGATACGCCACTAAATATGTATAAAAAAGATGTTAAACTAAAAATAAATTTATAAAGGATTACAAAAACCATTTGATCCTTTTCAAGGTAAGATATCAATGAGAATATTGGACGATGCTCGGTAAGGTTTAAATAAGAAATGGGTGAAATTTGTAAATTTCTTAGAGATCAATTTATGATTATATATGGCGTTAGATCTGATCCTGATTAAAGTGTAACAATCAAAATTTCTTTTGAATTGGAGTTCCCCTTTTTTTCCTTCAACATTTGAAATATATACTACTCCTATATGATATTTCATAGTAACTGCTGCCTGCTGGTTTACCATGGGGAATAATTTCTTGAAATTAATGTATTATGATTAATTATCACCTGCTTAATAAGTCATGGAACATATTTGCAAGCCTAAAACCATATGATAATTATCTAACATGCTCTGAAAGCATCGCACATTATAGAGTTCAAATTTACGTACTGTACGGGAGAATATATTGTTGTTTGGTTGAAAACTAGGTTGTAGTTGTGAAATCTTTTGCTAGTACGTACATAATCTCCTATAGTCTGATCTAAAATTTTGAGTTTATAGATTAAATTTATATTTCACGCACAACTTAATGAGTTCGAGATAAATTAAATTATTTATACATTATTAAGTTTTTCACAAAGATCTGGTCAAAACTATTAAATTTTACCGAACTTGGAACTAATAATGTAGATTGATCCTGATCTCTCCTAGCTAGCTTTGTTTATTAAGGTGGATATGTGCCCTTGTGAAATGTATCTTTCAGCTTTCAATTATTTAATCACACTAGTACTACCTCTTCTGCTTGTTTTAAGGTACTTCAGCACTTAAAATTTGTGATTCTCAATTATATCATTAGATTAAGTTAATAGAGGTGACAATGTTGTTACTTAACTCAAATTAGAAATATGAATAGAGCACTCATGTATGAACATATATATAACAAATGACAATACATATTTTTTATTGACATAATTTATAAGGAGAAAAGAAAAATGAAAACCTTACAACAAATAGACTTCTATATATTGTGAAGTACAAAAAGTTCAAAATCAAGAGTACATTAGGAAATACAAAGGGGAACTTATTTCAATCTACAAAGGGAACGAGGGGTTACCACACACTAGAATTTCTCCTTACATGAGAAATCCATAGGTAAACGTTGATACCGATACATAAGAAAAGTAAATCTAAAATCAAAATATGTAGCAGTCGCGCCGCCACTACTTTGACTCCTTCTATAATTAATGAACTCCACGGAGCTTTATCAATTCCAACGCCAACTTATCCTTTGTTTCAATTAGGACACTGAAAGCCAGATGGAACTTTTTTGCCACATGCACTGAGAAGAAGGCTTAGAGAAAGAGGGACATTAAGGTTGATTCCAAGAATATTTGCTTTAATGGCAGTGCATAGACAAAGAGCAGCATCAAGATCAACAAGTCCTTGAATGAGAGAACAACAAGGTTTCTTATTTGGTGGATTTCCAATTACAACTCCAAGTAAATTGCCAAGAACATTAGCACAAACACCTAATTTTAGAGCATCCATAGGGCACTTGCCTTTCGAGCTGGGGCTCGGGGTTGGCTTTGGCCTCGGCTTTGGCTTTGGCTTTGGCTTTGGTTTAGGACTAGGGCAAGTGCCACATGCACTCACAAGTGAGAAAAAAAGAAGATTCACAAGAAGAAATAGAGCAAGGGAAGTAGTTTTCTTAGAAGCCATATTTTCTAACTTTAGTAGTATTAAGTAGATTTTGTTTTGGCTTTGGTTGATATTGAAAAGATATAGGAGGTGAGTATTTATAGGATGCAAAATTGTCATAGTCAGTAGAGAAGAAATAAATATATAAATTAAGTTGCTGAAACCATGTGTCCCCAAGGTTATGTTTTAGCTGGCATCAAAAGCAAAGATTACTCAAATCTCTTGAAAATGTATTAGACATGAGGCGTTGCAAACTGCCATGTTCCCCGCCAGTCTACACAACAACATAATTAACATGAAAATAGAAGGAAAGTGTATTGGAAAACAAATATGCATATTTAAGATGAAAATGTAAATACTAGATCTACCAATGAGCTAGCACACTACTGGAAAATAGAAATTAGCACAGTTATATAATTAACTTCTGTCATTAAATAATAAAAATTCATCGTTAATTCTATTTAATGATGGATTAGCGATAGATCATTAAGAATATCCTATTAATTACATGCTATTTAGCAACATATTAACAACATATTTTGTAGCTAATTTTTTTTTTTTTGTAATGATAACTAATATAGTCAAATATAAAAGTATTTCGTAGTAAAAAAAAAGGAATGTTACTAGCAACAAAATAAGTATGACAGAGGCGCAGTACTATTTCAAATTTCTGTGTTCTAAAATAAATATTGTAGTAGTTGGAGATAATTAGCTTCTCAATGTTTTTCCCGTTTTCCTCAATATTTTAGAGTGAATGTAACTGCAAAAAAAAGAAAAAAAGAATTAGCTATGAACTTCGTAGATAATCCATAGCTAAATAACCCGCATCCAACATTTTTCTGATAATCCGTCATTTAAATAGGATAGCAACAAATTTTTATCGTCTAGCGACGGAAGTTGTCAGTATCATTCATTCCTTTTTTTTTTTTTTTGCACTCATGTATTTTTTTTAATAAGAATTGTAGTTTTTTTCTTTTCTATTATTAGTTGGCTTTCTTCATTTGGTTGTTTTAGCCTTTGCCATAAGTAAGATCAAGTTTAATTCTTCTTGTCTATGTCTTGTACAATATTCTTCCTCCAGAAGGATCAAAAGTGGTTACCTTTAAAAGAAGTTCTAGTGTAACGACACTGTTAAAATAAAGAGTAGTAACATTAATTTGATTAATGTTAAAGAGATGCATGATTGCATAATGTAACTTTTTTTTTCGTCTTATCTTTTTATTTTGTTTTGTTTTGTTTTTCCTGCGTTGTATTATTGATAATTGCTTATCTTAAATTGTCATTTTTACCTAAAAGGCAAACATGGCCAAATCATGCTTAATCATTCAATTCCCTTGATCCAGATCATCAAATGAGAATTGGTACTCTTTGGTAGCTGCTAATCTTTGGATTTTTGTGTGATTAAATGTGGACAAAGAATAATTATATAATTAGTAGAACATATATAGACTAAAGGGTGATCAAGTTAACATTCTTTATCAAAAATTATATACTGAGCACTCTTTACCGAAAAATTTATTGTGTAAAAAATGGTGTGGATATATGCATCAAATTTATATTTTATAAATATATATATTTAATATTGAACACCGATTTTTTTTATTTAGCCACTAGTATGATCATTTCCTTGTTGAAGTATCTAGCTCAAGTTGCATCTTTTGATAGGTGTAGTGGGAATCTGGGACTTTCTTGAATCACGGGCACAATAGGAAGGTACCATGGGCCCCACCTTATAATAAAAAATAAGGTCCAAGTGTTAGTAAAATTTAAGTAGTATATTAGACTTATTATGCAGAGTTACGTGTTGGTGTAGGTTGATATGTACCATTAAGACTTAAGAGTGGTGGGATTAGATATAGATGGGATTCATCATTCTTAATAATTAATTGAATATCTTAAATTTGAATTTTAAGAATGAAAAAATTCTTGGGGCGCTTCCTCGTGATGAGTTTTATCCAGCATGAATTCAAATTAATCGAATATATCGATGAATTCTTAATAATGAATGATATAAAATGAAAATATTGATGTATATACTAACCCTGCATGAAATTTAAACTCTATGTAAAATTATGGGAGTCCTTTTGGAAATCCGATGTTAACTGTTTACAAAAATGGCCCCTTATGTTTGGTAGGTCTAAAATGGCCCTTTAGATATATTTCTGAGCAATTTTGGTCCGTACGTTTGCTAAAAGTGAGCACTTTTAGTCATCAAATATTTAACAACGATCTGACTGTTACATTGATTTTATGCGAACTATTAAAAAGAAAACACAAAATCAGAAACATTAGAAAAGTTCCATCAAATCTCAAAAATTAAAATATCAAAAGCGTAGACCAGTGAAAAGAAAAACAGATAAAAAGTAGCGGAAATTGCATCTCAAAAGCTGCATGAAACTTCAAAAGTAGATAAAAAGTAGCATAAACTATGAAATGTTAGATCCCATATTTAAATTATTTTACGGAAATAAAAAATATTCACTATTGACAGACTTGAAGGATGAAAAATAATGCTCAAAATACATTTTTTGTCATTTTCTTCTCACAATCTAATATTTTTCAACCGTCGGCAGAAGAAGCAGTTTAAGTAAGAGCTGTAAGATTTATGGTCTGGAACTACTTAGAAAAGAAGGGATAATGAATTTGATACTAGAGACAAATTGCCTTGTATATGCTCCACGTAGTAAATGCAAATTAATTTCTGTGTACAACCATCGTGCTAATATTTTCTATATCATTTCAATTTTTATCAAATGTTTTGAAGAGAAACGAAGTATTGGAATTTAAGAATCATGAGAACATCGATTGATAAGGTCACGAGGATACAAATTTTATTATTTTTTATATTAATTTTAAATATTTTTAGACCACAAAGATTTCACTGGATATGTTGTTGTATTAATTTTAAATATTAATGTATCAATAGGGTCCGGCCATAAAGGTGGTTATTAATTAATTAGCAGTGATTGTCAAAGCTTGTCTCGTTCATCCTTTTTATTTCATTCATTCATCCTTAAGACCTTAATTAGATGAAATTCATTCAATTAAGATTTCAATCTTATTCTATGAAAAACATAATAGCAAGACAAAGTTTAAGTAATGCCGAAACCTCAACCCTAGTTTAACTTTTCTAATTATTTTAAAGGCTAAACAAATTAGATATAGTCTTCCTAAGGTAAACGAAACTATCAATAAATTAGCTAAACAAACGAAATAAAATGCAAATTTAATAACCATTAAACGAAAATGAAAAACAAAACTCTCATTATCTGGCTAACTAATTGAAGATTTTGAGTCTACATTCTACTTTTCACCAAATTTGGGATTATATTCCACCTTACATTTCTAAATAATATATATTGAGTTTAAATTTTCTTCACTTTCAGTATAATTGAGGTTAATTTATACGGAGGGGTATGGTATGGTGGTACTTTGTTGCTGAAAATATGAATCATAAAATGGTTTGCAACCTATTTAGGAAATCTATATTTTATGAGTTGGAAAGAGATATATATCTACTTCATTTATTCTTTACTTGTTTATTATTTTTTAATATCTTTTTCACCTAATGTAATCTTCTGTCATTAACAAAATATAGGAGTCCCGCCGAACCTGTAACTGTACAATGCGGTTTTCTTTTTTTAAAAAGTGACCAAATAAACAAAAATATATCATAAGTAACGAGGAAAAAAAGAAGTAAAACTCGCATGAGAACTGCACAAAAGTCATATTAAGAAATATATTTATTCGAATGGGAAATACAGACAAATTCCCATAACTCACTTGTGGATTACAGTGGATATATTGTTTTTGTTGGGAAATACAAACAAATAGCCCAAGAGGCGCTAGTTAATTCCAACAATAAAATAAAATTCAAAACAAATTAACGCGGCCACTAGTAATGGGGAAACAAATTAAACATTTTCAACTGCTAGACAAATTAAAATTCAGAAACAACCTCAAAAAGAAAAACAATTTAAAGAAAAAGGTTAAAAACGATCATTTAGGGACAAGTGAATCCCTTTGGAGCATCCTTACTACAAACATTAAGAAGTAAGCTAAGTGAAATAGGGAGATTAAGGTTAATCCCCTAAATATTAGCCTTATGTGCAGTGCGAAGGCAAACAGCAGCCTCCAAATCCACAAGATTTTCAATAAGACTATAGCATGGTTTTACTGGTGGAGTTCCAAGTGTTACATTCAATAAACCATTAAGCACATTGGTACACACACCTCACTTCCATTCGCAAACCTTTGATTCTCAGCTTTTAGAATTGAGTTATCAGCCATCAACCTAGCAATTTCAGCATTTGCTTGTTCTTGTGCATTGATCAGATTTAAAATCATTGAACTGTTCCCAACTCCTCCTCTTTAAGGGAGACATTCACACTCCTCAAGGGTAATGAGAGAGACCATTTGCTTTTTTGTCTCCACAGTGGCTTTCCCTACCCCGACTCCAAAATGCTCAAAAATCTTGGTGAAGAAGAAACCGTAGGCTAGCCCATGTCTGTCATCCTTTACATCAATTTTTATTTTAATATGCTCTATCATGATGGCAGGCAGGACAAAATTTTCTTGTTTGGCCATAAGCTCCAAGAAGTTTGTTGAGACTGATTCCCCTTTAACAGATTTTATCTCATAAGTGGGGATTTCTAGAATATCGCCAATTATCTCCTCATCCAAACTGAATTCACTTCCATTTACACTTGGCAACAATGAGTCATCAGTGACAGTCACACTTATGTAAAATTGGACAACTTCTTCTTCGAACATGCTTGGAACTGGTGGTTCAAAAAGATGACTTCATTTCTGAAATTCAACCATCTCCAGCATTTCTTTCATCCCGAAGATCTCAGCTATTTCTGGGTCAAACAATCTACCATTCAACATTTTTTGGGATTTTAAATTCTTTGTTCTTTTTTCTTCGGACACTATTAAGGACTCTTGATCTTTGAAGGAGAATCGGGTTCCTCATCCACCGATGCCTTTCTTTTGCGAGAGCGATGAATCTTCTCCTCTGGTTTCTTTTCTGCAGCATTTGAAACATGTTAATTCTCCGTTTCAATCTTTCTTTTTCTTGTGATTTCTTTCTCAGCCTTGCATTTCCTTTTTCTTTCAAGTGAAATCTCATCCACCTTTTCTGCTTTATCAACTTCTACCTCTGCTACATTGCAAGGTTTCACCATTACTTTGTTTACTAGTGACTTCATAACAATACGCCTTATGTTCTGGTGTTTTCCTTTTACCTTGTTTGCTACGAGAGCAGATCTCAGTATAGCTTGTCGTTTTTGTCGAGTTGTGGATTCTTTCTAAGCGATATGCTTGCGCACAGTTGGTTTACTCTTTGGGGAAACCCCAAACTTTCTCTTAAACACATGATCCAAAGGCACTTCATCATTATCCTTAGTTCCTTTGGAGGAACTATCAGCGCCAAAGTCCTTTTTAGTAGAGAAATTTTCTATGGGTATAGAAAGGGTAAGTCCAAGCAAAGAGTCCACATCTCTTTGTGAGACAGATGTTGTTGGTATTTCTATGGTACTTTATAGAGCAGTACGGGAAGTAATAACTATTACAAATGTTCGAAAGGATAAATAAATGGTCAATCTTCAAAACTGCCGCATGTGTGTTGTGTCTTGAATCTTGATCACCTTGCAAAGCCAATGTTGAGAACTGCCGCAAGTTTGTTGTGTCTTGAATCTTGATAACCTGAAATCAAGAAACAACTAAATCTGGATGGTTACAACGTTGTGTGTTGAGTCGAGGATAGCCCTCTATCCTTAAGACAAGATTGCCCCGTATATATGCTTTTACGTTAGCGGGCAATAGTCTCCCAAGATAAAACAACACTTTAATCTCAACACTACAAAGCCAATAGGTTGAGCCTGTCGAAGAAAACAAATATGACTTGACTTGCTGAAGATATGGAATAGGAAGAAAGAGTTTCTTTTTACTCTTCTCTTTTGTCTCTGTGTATATAGTGTGTCTCTGTAGTGTATATCTAGTGTATACGTGAGGGTTTGGTCACTGTTTTTCAGTCGAAAATTGCACTGATTTTTGCTGAATTTCACTCGTTGTTTTGTGCTATTTTGTGGCTGTTTTTCTGGCTGTTTTTGCTGCCTCTTTTTGCCTTATTTCAGCCAGTTTTCAGCCTATTTTCTGGCCTGTTTTGCACTGTATTTTCGTCTATGTTTCTGCCTGTTTCTTGCTTCTGTTTTGAGCCAAATGAAGCTCAATATATAGCAAGGAGAAGGGGCTGTCCAACTGCCAAAACATGGCTGTTAATGGCCATTAGGAGGGCATTAAAACAGCCAAGTAATGGCTGTTAATGGCCATTGAAAGCGTCGCCTAATCGCTCAAGTAATGGGCTGTTAATGGAGGAGTTAATCAGCCAAGTAATGGCTGATTAATGCCTCAAAAACAGTCCCAACGGTAGGCAGAAAAAGTCTCCAGAAATTCTGGGGACCAAACTGTAAATATTGAAACTTCAGGGACCAAACTGTACATATAAAAGAATTCTGGTCCAAACTGTACATATGAAACTTCAGGGATCAAACTGTACATCTGGCAGAGTTCTCTGGTCCAAAAAGATAATATCAGAAAGGCCCACAGCCCGTGAACCCGGAACTCGGAACTCGGAACCGGACGGGACGGGCGGGCGGCGGCGGCGCGCGTGTGGGCTTAGCCTTAAACCCAAGCACATCTAGGTCTTCCCTCCTTTAAGCACATGGGATACCCCTTGGGGTCCCAAACCCTTTACCAATTAGAGACTTATATAGAGAGCAATTCTTTCTATTCCCACCGATGTGGTAGATTTGTCCCACACCACATTTCCATGTCTCAAACACCTTACTTCGTGGACCAATACCTCTTTCATTTCTTAACGAAATTAGACGATTCTTGGCCCTACGGTCATCTACTCACTTCGTAGATCATGCATGTGTAAAGAGACGAGGTCTCCAACATACGGAACACTAGTGTTTAATTCATCAAAGATGGGTGGACGCATCTCCCCGCCAAAGGCTAATTTCCAACAGATGTTCCATCCCATATCGGATATGCAGTATGAACATGAGACTAATACTCTCCTTGAGTGAAAGGACTTGTTTCCTCAACAGTTTTCCCACTTTTTAGCTTTCTCATAGTTTCTAGAAATCCAGACACAACTTCAACTACTTTACTTTCCAGTATGCTAGACCCTTTATTTTCACCTTCACGTAGATTTCCCTCAAACATCTGGCTAACAGAGGACTCAGATTGCCATTTGTCAGACGCCTCTCGTGACAAGCTGACTAAGAGAGTGGTGGTACCTGGTTCATGTGTAGATTCAGTAATCCTTTTTCTATCCTTTTTATCCCCAAACACAGAACTCGGTTGTGTACATGGTTCTACCATTTTCAAATTATTACTCTATAAATTGCCCTTTCACCATTACTATTTGAGTAGTCAAACAACTCTTTCTTTTATTATGATTTTTTCAACTCTTTTCATATATTGTGAATCATAATTATGACGTAGACTTATAGTATTTTATATTTAGTTTTCAAAGATATAAATTTTATTATAAAATAATCAAAGAATATATGTTCAAATTTGAGTTAAAAATTAACTGCTTTGGCACTCATACTCCAAAACCTTTCATATTAATTGGAAGAGAGGGAGAGTACGTAATTTAAGTCGTCTCCAAGTAGCCAAATTGGCGGACTGCGTAAAAAGAAAGTAGATAGACAATGATAAGATGAAACTGAATGCCAATGAAATTTTGGGAATGTTGGATGTTAAGATCAATAGGTCTAAATATATCCACCTTTAATTTGTAGTAGGAATAATACATGAATTGACGTGAAATTTGTTCTCATTGTTATGAGGATCTGAATCATGGACTGTCTATATATAGGTGTGGCTAATTATAGTTCTACGTACAAAGTACCCTGGCTCATTTATGAAATTATTAGAGATAAATCGCTCTCTTAAGTCAAGTCAACTATTCTCTCTGCTCCCAAAATAATTAACAACGGAAATGACTTCTTGAATGGACATAAGAGCATGAGCGATTTCAAATTTAGCTGATGCATAACTTGTTGAACCCGCCCAAACTTGAATGAGTTAAGCTAAACAAACACATTATTTATTATTTAACAGTATATTTATTGATGTGTCATTTTGAACATAGCACATCTAAAA
Source organism: Anisodus acutangulus (assembly GCA_029783415.1). NCBI lineage: Eukaryota > Viridiplantae > Streptophyta > Magnoliopsida > Solanales > Solanaceae > Anisodus > Anisodus acutangulus. The sequence goes on from CM056496.1 coordinate 50,967,104, forward strand.
GTTTTGGCTAAGTTAAGTTGCTCATGCATGTAACCCATAATAGAACTTATCCATGCATAAAAGATCATTTTTAGTTTGGCTTCAGCCATGTTGCTGCTAAAATTGCCTATCGGGGAGCTGAATGCCATAATTATTTCACCATTGTTGTCCCTTCATAAGCCCCCTATCCCAGCAGCTCCGTCGCTATTTTTGCTTTCATCCGTATTTAATTTTATCCACGATAGAGGAGGTAGTCATGAAATCTCTTGCTAGTACAATGATTTCTTAGATGTTTCCAAAATTGTATGTTTATGGATTCTAGATATTTGAGTTGGACAGAATACTAGGTTCATAATAATTTATTTAAATATATTAAATAAAAATATAGAATCCGAGTCAAACTATTAAGTTCTGTCAATCCATAATTAACGATATAGATCCGCTCCTGATCTCCTAGCTAGCTATATACCCACTGAAGTTGGAACTTGGAAGTGTGCGCTTGTTTAATGTATCTTTCAGCTTATTGTCAATTATTTAATCACTACCACATATGCATGTTTCAAATACCTAAGCACTTAAATATTTGTGATTCTCTATTAGCTCACTACTTCCGTTAATTGAAGTCATAACAATGATATTAACTCCAATTCAACTATGAACAGAGCACATTCATAAACATATACACATAATGAACAACAATACACATTTTTCTTTCACACACACACATATAGGATCAAAGAAAAATGAAAACCTTACAACAAATAGACTTCTATATATTGTGAAGTACGTACAAGAAGTTCAAAACCAAGCGTACAAAGGGGAACTTATTTCAGGATACTCGGATCAATATAATTCCACGTATTACACAACCATAACAACAAAGGGAACGATCGAGATGTTTCCACACACTAGAATTAGTCAATTAGGACACTGGAAGCCAGATGGAACTTTTTTGCCGCATGCACTAAGAAGAAGGCTTAGAGAAATAGGAACATTAAGGTTGATTCCAAGAATATTTGCTTTAATGGCAGTGCATAGACAAAGAGCAGCATCAAGATCAACAAGTCCTTGAATGAGAGAACAACAAGGTTTCTTATTTGGTGGATTTCCAATTACAACTCCAAGTAAATTGCCAAGAACATTAGCACAAACACCTAATTTTAGAGTATCAATAGAGCACTTTGTTATCTCGCCTGTGTTCAAAAAATCAGAAAAAAAAAACAACCAAAACCAGAAAAACAGAAACTGGAAAAATAATGCAGAAGTAAGAAAATATCCGAGACCACAGAATTCACTGTGTGTCCTTAAGGAATTTAATCCCCTCACTGTACCCGAGGTTATGGATTACTTTCTCCCAGGATAAAACGGATATACCTGTCGCAGGAGTAGCGGTACATCAAAAGCCTTCGACTTCGACGAACTCAAAGTTGGCAACGAAACACAATAAGACTCGATAGTTTTATTTGTAAAAAGAATGCAGAATTTTCAGATGCAGGAAAAAATTTCAGTGTATTAAAAATGAGGCATTGCCTCAGTTTATATAGCCTCGAAGGTGCCTCTTCGGAATATGTTGGTGACTGTTCGGAAAGGTTTTTCCCTTCATTTCTCATTCACACCAACTTGACTAGTTTTATTCATTAACTAGCTTTAACAATCCCCCACGTGAATGGGGAATGGCTATATGATGAAAAAATGCATGACAAAAAACTGTGTGATTCGTAAGCAAGGATTAATCGCATCTGGATAAGTAGATTTCTCTTTGAACTTTTCGTAGTGAACATATGTCGAATATACTCGGTCAATCGGTAGATTTGATATCCTTGAACCGTCGAGCTTTGGTGTATACCTAGACAACCACATATCACACAATTAACCCTTTAACCTTCTTTGGTTCTCATTGTTTTGTTCGTTTCAGCCATGAACACTGCCTGGTTCATAAGTGCATAGAGAATTGACCTTACAGAATTCTCCTTGAAGCGGCTTACACTTCACACTTACATAGGTGATTCCTAAATGTGTCATCCCGTAGATACACTATTTAATATACCCCGTACCAAACTTAGGAACCATTAAAAAGTCGTAATGCTTTATCCTGGTACTGCACATTGTCTCATCATGAGAATGGACCAAAGAGTTATTGTGACAATGTTGAACCGTCATTAATGACTTTGTTTGATCTCTTTGAACCTAGATCTTGGGATCTCCAGTCTTTTAGGTAGAGTTACCGTCACGATGACTTGTCCTCGGCCATAGTCCCATTCCCCTTGATGATCTTTCAACTACCTCTCTAGTTAGGCCTTTAGTTAGTGGATCCGACACATTATCTCTTGACTTAACATAGTCAATTGTGATAATTCTAGTAGAGAGTAGTTGTTTAAAGGTATTATGTCTTCGTCGTATGTGACGAGACTTTCCGTTGTACATAAGGCTCCCGACTCTTCCTATTGCCGCCTGGCTATCGCAATGTATGCATATAGGAGCCAACGGTTTGGGCCAAAATGGAATATCTTCTAAGAAATTCCAGAGCCATTCCGCTTCTTCACCGGCTTTGTCTAAAGCTATGAACTCAGATTTCATTGTAGAGCGGGCGATACATGTCTGTTTGGATGACTTCCAAGACACTGCTCCTCCACCTATGGTAAAAACATATCCACTTGTGGATTTAGTTTCAATTGAACCGGTGATCCAATTTGCATCACTGTATCCTTCAATAACTGCAGGATACCTGTTATAATGCAAAGCAAAGTTTTGAGTATGTTTTAAATACCCCAAAACTCGTTTCATTGCCAGCCAATGTTTTTGGTCGGGATTACTAGTGTAGCGACTTAGTTTACTTATAGCACACGCAATATCAGGTCGCGTACAGTTCATGATATACATCAAACTTCCCAACACTCTGGCATAATCCAATTGAGAATGACTTTCACCTTTATTCTTTGCAAGAGCAAGGTTCATATCAATTGGCGTCTTTGCAACTTTAAAGTCCAAATACTTGAACTTTTCAAGTACCTTTTCAATATAATGAGTTTGAGACAATGCTAGACCTTGAGAAGTCTTATGGATTTTAATTCCCAGAATTAAATCGGCAACTCCTAAGTCTTTCATATCAAACTTACTAGCAAGCATGCGCTTAGTAGCATTTATGTTAGCAATGTCGTTACTCATTATCAACATATCATCCACGTACAAACAAACAATGACTACGTGGTTCAGAGTGTTCTTAATGTAGACACATTTATCACACTCATTTATCTTGAATCCATTTGACAGCATTGTATGGTCAAATTTTGCATGCCACTGTTTGGGTGCTTGTTTTAGTCCGTAAAAAGACTTAACAAGTCGACACATCTTCTTCTCTTTCCCTGGAACTACAAACCCCTTCAGGTTGTTCCATGTAAATTTCTTCCTCTAACTCTCCATTTAAGAAGACTGTTTTCACATTCATTTGATGGATTTCAAGACCGTACACGGCGGCTAACGCTACTAACACCCGAATGGATGTAATCCTCGTTACCGGCAAGTATATATCAAAGTAATCAAGACCTTCTCGTTGTCTAAACCCTTTAACAACTAGTCTTGCCTTATATTTATCAATAGTACCATCAGCTTTCATTTTCCGCTTGAAAATCCATTTGGAACCTAAAGGTTTATTCCTTGGAGGAAGGTCAACCAATTTCCAAGTATGGTTGTTTAATATGGATTCTATCTCACTATTGATTGCCTCTTTCCAAAATTGAGCTTCCGATGAAGACATAGCTTCGTTTAAGGTTCGAGGCTCATTCTCCAACAAAAATGTTAGAAATTCTGGTCCAAAGGAAGTAGACGTCCTTTGACGTTTGCTGCGTCTTGGATTTTCCTCATCAGGAATATTTTCCTTTGTTTCTTCCCGAGGTCGTTTAGATTCTTTGCTAGACGACTCACATTCCTTTTTATACGGATATGTGGTTTCAAAGAAGTCAGCATTATCTGATTCAATTACCGTATGCACCTAAATGTCGGGATTTTCTGATTTGTGAACTAGAAATCGATATGCCTTACTATTTATGGCATATCCTATGAAAACACAATCAATGGTTTTAGGTCCTATTTTTACCCTTTTGGGTTTAGGAACTTGCACCTTGCCCAAACACCCCCACACTTTGAAGTATCCCAAATTGGGCTTCCGTCCTTTCCACTTTTCGTATGGAATAGATTTTATTTTGCTATGGGGCACTCCATTGAGTATTTGGCAACGAAACACAGTAAGACTCGATAGTTTTATTTGTGAAAAGAATGCAGAATTTTCAGATGCAGGAAAAAAATTCAGTGTATTAAAAATGAGGCATTGCCTCAGTTTATATAGCCTCGAAGGTGCCTCTTCGGAATAAGTTGGTGACTGTTCGGAAAGGTTTTTCCCTCCATTTCTCATTCACACCAACTTGGCTAGTTTTATTCATTAACTAGCTTTAACACACTTGCCTTTGGACCTGGGGCTCGGGGTTGGCTTTGGCGTTGGTACTGTTGGTGTTGGCTTTGGCTTTGGCTTTGGTTTAGGACTAGGGCAAGTATCACATGCACTCACAAGAGAGCAAAAAAGAATGTTTACAAGAAGAAAGAGAGCAAGGGCGGTGGTTTTCTTAGAAGCCATTTTCTACGTACTAACTTTAGTAGTTTTATGTAGATTTTGGGTTTTGTTGATATTGAAATGATTATAGGAGGTGAGTATTTATAGGATGCAAAAGTAAGCATCATTGTCAAGAGAAATAAAAAACACGTCGGTAGGTTGAAAATGAGAATAATATAAATGAATTAAAAAGAAATAGTGTAAAGAGTTGACTGAATAACCAATCCAGCCAACCATAAAAAAGAGTAGGACTAATATACAGAGGATCCTACTCTAAAGTAAAGGTGGCCAGTGGGCCGGGCTGGGGTCTGACAGGTCGGATATGGCGGGGTCGGGGTTGGGGCGGGACGGGCGAAGGGGTCCGGGTCGGGGTCGGGTCTGGCGAGACTTGCTCCAGTCCCGTCCCGATCCCGATCCCGTCGGAATCGGGTCGGGGCGGGGTCCGGCGGGTTTTTATTTTTTTATTTTTTATAAATAACATATGTATAAAAAAAAAACTCAATAAACAAAACAAGATAGTGTAATAAAAATATCCCAAGACTGTTTTTGTGCCTCTTATATTATTTAATAGACATATGATTTTTTTGTAATACAAATACAATTGTCTAAAATCTAAATTGCAACTTTGTGGTGTTGTCCAAACGTTGCAAATTACATAATAAAATTGCAATTAAAAAATTACATTCTCAAAAAAACATGTTCTAATTGCTTGATGATTTCCTGTGGTTCTTCGGTTGGAATTGATATTTGTTAGTCAAATTGATCTACGTCGCTTCCACCACCTTCGGATAAGATTTCGTTGTAGTTTTCGTCTTCTTCTTCGTTGATTTCCGGTTGACCGCACCTTCTCTGCTCCGCTCGTATCCAATCTCTGAATAATACTGCAATTTTCAAGCTGTCTCCGACTAATGAGTGTATGTGGTCTCCTATTTGATATTTGCCGGCAGAAAAAGCGCTTTCAGACGCAGTTGATGACGCTTGAATGTTCAAAACATCTCGGGCCATCAATGAAAGTGTCGGAAAGGTCTTCTCATTCCCCCTCCAGTATTTCAGCAAGTCTTCATGTCCATCTTCATTGATAACTTCTTGGTACGGTACAGAACCCTGCAAAACAAAAATATCCAACTCGCTAATTTGGTTAGTAGTAGAGGTACGGCCGCACATTCTATTTCTGAGGCTTTCAATACTAGCCGCAGAAACAACATGTCTTTTGTGAGGTTGTGTTGAAGATGGTATGGAAGTCGGTAAGTTACTAGCATTTTCTTGTTGATAAAATCTATATATTTTTTTGCATTGGTGTTCTACGCTAGACAACACTTCTTCTTTAGTTTGTTCAATAGGTGGTGGGTGATTTAGATTTTTGGGACTTGGAAGTGGTAGTACTTCTATACAATCGTAAATAGTTTCAATTAGTGATTTAGTACCGTCTATTTTAATAGTAGGATTTAATACAGAACCAATAATATAAATAGTGGGAATAGGAATAAAATATTTTTTTATTTTGACAAATATTTTTTAATAAATGCCTTATAAAATTTGGTTTTTCCATATATTCACTAAGTAATAAAAATATTAGAGTTATATAAAACAACATAGTTGAAATAGTAAGATAATATATACCGAAAAATTCTTTTGTTGCTTGAAAAATTTCTCTAAAAATACAATAAGTTCGAAATTTTTACCCAATCACTATCTAAAATCATATCAATTTGGATTTTTATTATGAGAGTTAAAAAATAAAGTTATAGGTTTTCTATAGTCATAAGCAACAAGTAGTTGCTCGTATAAAGAATTCCACCTAGTGGATACTTCTTGTGGAATTTTTCTATAAGATAGTCCACAATCGTGACAAGTTTTTTAATATTCTTTTCTACGTTGTACTTTATTACTTTTAAAAATAAAGTTTATAACAAATTATATTTTACTAAGAATGTCTTCAAAAATTGATAGACCATCCTTTACAATTAAGTTATATATATGGCACGCACATTTTATATGAAAATGATCTGAAAAAGATGGAGTTAAACTATTTTTTAAAATTGTAATTGCGTAATTGTTAGAAGAAGCGTTATCTAATGTAATAGTCATAATTTTATCGGTTATTTCGTAATAATGGCACACTTGATAAATATTATCTGCAATAAAAGTACCAGTGTGCCTATCATCTATATATCTATACGCTAAAATACATTTTTGCATAGACCATTTATAATATATCCAATAACAAGTTACAGTTAAATAATCATGGCCGTTAGTACTACGACCTATATCAGACGTGACAGATACTTTGACATTAAAATGATATAATGAATATCGTAATATTGTTGATATTCATGCGCGAATTTAAATACATCTCTCTTAACAGTTGATCTAGAAAAACCGTTAAAAGCAGGATTATATATATCTCTAATGTAATGAATAAAACCGAGAGATGAAGGAAATGAAAAAGGCAAACCCTCCACAGCAACTAATTTTGATATTGCTTCCCTATCTCTATGTTTATTGTATTTAGGGCCTACAATTCCCCCGTCATAGGGTTAATTTGACCAGATCTGGTCCTGACAAGACGTGATGTGAACCTTGTCCCGATGGAGCGGGCGTTTGCGCACCCGGTTTTGAAGCCTGGTATTGGTCATACCTAGCTGGATGAGCACTTAATACGTGTCTAATTAAACCCCCCGTCCCACCGTAGCCTTTTCCAGTTTTAAATTTTAAAATATTTTTACAAATTTTACATATAGCTACTTGATTCTCTACGTCCCTATCAAAAAATGTCCATGCATCTGATTTTAATGGTCGTTTTGCTGGACCTCGTCTCATACTATGGGGAATATGAGGTATTTCAGTTGAAGGTGCACTAGTGGGTGTGTTGTCATCAACATTAGTGGGTGTATCATCTAGATCATCGTCTAAATTAAAGTCTTCTTGAGTTCCAGAAAATAACTCATCGTCTAAATCTAATGGTGTTGTAGGAAAATGTTGAGTATCAACAAAATCGTCATGTGTAGGAATAAGATGACTAGAAGAAGTACCCTTGTCATGGTTGCCCCTACTAGAAGAAGCACCCTTACCCTTACCGCCCCTACTAGAAGAAGCACCATTACCCTTACCCTTAAACATACCTCTTAATCCTTCCATTTTAATTATGATAATAAATAATTAAAGATAATAAAATTAAGTGCGCTAAATAAAATAAATAGACAATAATAATTTAATGAAGGAACGAATGTACCAAACGCCGACGTAACGCCGACGTGTAATCGAGAGGTTGAAAATTGAAACTTTGCTCGATGGAAGATCCTCAAGCTAGTTGCCAGCTTCACTCCCAATTCCCAAATGAATAAATAAGATTGAATATTTAGCAAACAATGTAGACTTGTAGAGAGATATATTGAGAGATTAGAGAGATTGTAGGAAGATTTGTGAGAAAGATGAAGAGAAAATGAGTTATTTATAGTTGAAAAATTGGGTTAAAGTGTAAATATAATAACTTATGGGTTAAAAACAATTATTAAGGGGGAGGGAGAGTTGGGGGAGGGGGGAGGCCTAAAATGGCCGTTGCCCAACGGCCAAAATCTAAAATGGTCGTTGGTGCAACGGTTATATTTGCAAAGGGGGAGCACTCGGGCGGGGTCGGGTCGGGCGTGCCTGGGGCGGGGTCGGGTCTGGCGGGACGAGACATTGTCCCGTCCCGAGTTCGAGTCCCGCTACCATTTTTTTTTTATGCGGGGTCGGGCCGTCCCGGCCCACTGGCCAGCCTTACTCTAAAGCCAATTATTTAACTAACAAAAAAATTAGCCTTGTTATCTCTAATTCTAATACTAGATTGTTGACATTTATTCAGCTGATAGTGCCCTTTGGCATCCTTTGGCATTGAATGAAATGTATCAAAATGAAGCCGACATCATTACTGGAGGCAAATTTGGCTAATATATATATATATATATATATATATATATATATATGAAAGTGTGTACTCCGTCCATTCTAAAAAGATTGATCTAATTTAACTTCGCATAAAATTTAAGAAATAAAAGAAGAATTTTGAAATGTGTGGTCGAAAATAGTTGGCGTTATTTATTTGATGCTTTTAGCCTTTGCCATAAGTAATACTTAAAGATCAAGTTCAATTCTTCTTCGTCTCTGTCTTGTACATAGTTCTTCCTCCTGAAGTGCACAAACATTTTGAAACAAAGGGAGTAATAATTACTGAACACTTAGATTCTTTCTGAGTGAACACCTGTACATGATATTGTTTTATTAGAGAACAATTGTTTGAATCTTTTTTTTCTTCAAAATTTGAATAGAAAATTACCTCTTTCTTTGAAAAAATTGCAAACAAACGAAGTTGCAAAAGTTGAAATCACTTTTCCAAACAAATCCCAATTTGTCAACTAAACTTGATTAACATACATAGTACCCCTCCGTCCCAATCTATATAAGGATTTTACTATTTAGTAGTCAAACAACTCTTTCTTTTATTATGATTTTGTCAACTCTTTTCATATATTGTGAATCATAATTATGACGTAGACTTATAGTATTTTATATTTAATTTTCAAATATAGAATTTTTATTATAAAATAATCAAAGAATCTATGTTCAAAATTGAGTTAAAACTTAACTGCTTTGGCACTCATACTCCAAAACCTTTCATATTAATTGGGAGAGAGGGAGAGTACGTAATTTAAGTCGTCTCCAAGTAGCCAAATTGGCGGACTGCGTAAAAAGAAAGTAGATAGACAATGATAAGATGAAACTGAATGCCAATGAAATTTTGGGAATGTTGGATGTTAAGATCAATAGCTCTAAAATATATCCACCTTTAATTTGTAGTAGGAATAATACATGAATTGACGTGAAATTTGTTCTCATTGTTACGAGGATCTGAATCATGGATTGTCTATATATAGGTGTGGCTAATTATAGTTCTACGTACAAAGCACCTTGGCCCCATTTATGGAATTATCAGAGACAAATCGCTCTCTTAAGTCAAGTCAACTCTTTTTCTCCGCTTCCAAAATAATTAACAACGGAAATGACTTCTTGAATGGACATAAGAGCATGAGCAATTTCAAATTTAGCTGATGCATAACTTGTTCAACCCGCCCAAACTTGAATGAGTTAAGCTAAATAAACACATTATTTATTTATTAACATATTGATGGGTCATTTTGAACATAGCACATCTAAAAGTTTTGGCTATGTTAAGTTGCACATGCATGTAACGCATAAAAGATCATTTTTAGTTTGTTTTGTTTGATATAGTCTTAATAAATAAATGAAAAAGTAAAGAAGATGCACAAATATACAAGCTTGTGATGTCAAGAAAATTACATAAGCTTTATTACACAAAATTTCCCTTTTTAGGTTTATTCCTAGGGGTAGGCACCTGCATTAGATCTTATTAGCAAGTGTATCATGTTTATATTTACCATATTATTTCCTTGACATGGTATCAGGAGCCAAAATCTAAACCCTATTTTTTCCTTAGCGGCCGCAGCCCCTAGGGTTCTGCGATTTTTTCCCGAGAAAACAAGCAACTTTCTCTGCCTTCTCTGTGTTTCTTTGCCCGAGAAACAAGACAAGCATTAAAATTTTGTCCACTATTCCTCTGTTTTATTTCACTACAAGCAACTTTCTCTGCCTGCTCTGTGTTTCACTACCCAATATTAGTAGAAGCCAATTAATGCAAAACCCTTTTGTTTATTTTTTTCTTCTTTGTTTTGTGTTCCTTCACCCGTGAACAACCAGAAGCACACAAGTCTTTTGTTCTCTTTTCCCTTTACCCGAGAACATTACGAAGTTTTTTCCTTTACCCAAATATATATATATTTCATGGCAAATACGACACAAAGAATGCCTAGCATTCGGGACAAACAACAAGAACAGAACCTAGCATCACTGGGGCTACAAAGGTCCAACCTCTGCAGCCTAACAGCCCAAGTACTGCTAACTAATTTTTAGCCCAATTTCAAAATACCTACCAGTATGCCCCAGGCCAGTCAATGTGCCACAGTAACTCGACCCTATTTTTTGGAGCACATCAGTCCACTCCAGGCCTCTCCCAATACAATTTGGGTCTGACTTTCGTCACATTGACTCCTCGGCAGCCCGATAATGCGTGGTATATGGATACGGGCGCCACGTCTCACCTCACCAACAATTCGGATAATCTTCCCCCAACTGTGAAGTTTAAATACTCCACAGTCTATTATGGTCGGAAGCGGTCATCGCATTCCAATTCCCAACTGTGAAGTTTAAATACTCCACAGTCTATTATGGTCGGAAGCGGTCATCGCATTCCAATTCAAGGGTTTGTCCACACACAATTCCACCACCGCATCCCCTCTTCTCTCTTAATAACGTCTTCTATGCCTCACACATTATCAAAAATCTAATTTCTATTAGAAAATTTGCCACCGATAACTCAGTCTCGATTAATTTTGACCCGTTTGGATTTCTGTAACGGACCTCCGTACCGAAAAACTCCTTACGAGATGCAATAGTAAGGGGACCTATATCATTTCCTACTCACATCCGCTGCTAGTGTCACTTCTCCCATCATTTTAACAACCATATCTCCCTCAACGTGGCATAGTAGACTTGGTCATTCGGGGTCTCACATTTTTTATTCTCTTAGAAACTGAAATTTAATCCAATGTAACAAAGGGACCTGTCTCATAGGTGCTCCTCCTGTCAGTTAGGGAAACACGTTAGACTACCATTTACAACTTCTATGAGTACCGCTTTCTCTCCATTTGATATTATTCACCCTAATTTATGAACCTCTCCCATAACTAGCAACCAAGGCCATAAATATTATTTAGTATTTTTGGATGATTTCTCTCACTTTCTTTGGGTATATCCACTAAAACTCAAATCTCAAGTGTTCTCCAAATTTGTAGAGATTCATACACTGATTAAAACGCAATTTGAAAAAGACATAAAATCATTTTAATGTGATAATTGTCATGAGTTTAATAATTACTTATTTCATAAATTTAACGACATGGTTTTTCATTTCTTGTGCCCATATACCTCCCCTCAAAATGGTAAAGCCGAAAGAATTCTCCAAACCATTAATAATATGATACATACCCTCCTTTTTTATGCGTCTCTCCCTCCTACTTTTTGGCTATATGCACTAAAAATGATAGATCACATTCTCAATATTTTACCTACCCATGCGATTCAAAATAGGACACCCACCGAAATTTTCTATCGTCGGATCCCTACCTATGACCATCTTAGAATTTTCGATTGTCTGTGTTACCCTAATCTGACATCCACGCCCACCACAAATTGGCACCATGATATACTCCGTATGCATTCCTAGGTTTCCCTTAAAACCATAGGGGGTATTTGTGCTATGAACTATCCACCGACAAAATCAGCATTTCTCGCCACGTTACCTTTGTTGAGTATGTTTTCCCGTTTGACAACATTAACAAATTCTGAGTCACTGATTATAAATTCCTCAAAGATTTGGACCCATCCCCGCTTGTCCAACCAGCATTACGTCAGACTGCCAATATTCCGGCAGCTGCCGACACTGTTCAGCCACCGTCTGCCACCAATTCCACTGGTCAGCCCCTCTGTACTTTCACAGCCACCACCAACTTCCATTCCCACCGTCGGCAGTCGGTCGGCTGCCCCACATCCACCGGTTAACCTAGTATCACCACCACCCATTCCCGCATTCAACTCAGTCGTGCCACCACCACCAATGTACCACCATCTCTGTCACTACCGATAGACACCACACCCATTGCTCACCAATCATTAGGGTTTCCACCACCGCTGACAACACCCGCCGTCACCACTAGTACGTTGCTCTTATCCGGGTCACCAAACATCGACACAACCTCCACTCCCCGGCCAGCCTCAGTATTACTGGATCCTCCGTCGAGAACTGCATCATCACCACCTCCGACAACGTACCCCACCCAACCAGTGTTACCTGCCACCACCGGTCCACACCTACTGCACTATACCGATTCTGATGCCTTACCTCCACCGTCTGTCCAGCAAATCAACACACCACAGCTCCCGAGACCTACCCTACCCTAAACCCGATACCCAGCAGACCCACCCCATAAATCCCTACCACCTCGCATCGCATGGAAACCCGTTCCCAACACGGAATTTTCAAACCCAAAGTTCAATTTAATCTATCCACACAAACCATATCCTCAATTCCCAAAAACCCAAATTGGCCAAACTAGAGCTAAATTGGAATGCAGCCATGAGTGATGAGTTTAATGCTTTAACGAAACAACACACTTGGGTTTTTATTCCGAGACTGGAGGGGGTGAATGTGATCCGATGCATGTGGCTTTTTCGTCACAAATACAGGGATAATGGTGACATTGAGAGGTACAAGGCAAGACTTGTGGCTAATGACACAAATCAGCAGGAGGGTATTGATTGTGGTGAGACATTCAGTCCGGTTGTTAAACCGTATACCATTCGTATGGTTTTGAGTATTGCTATGGGTAAGCATTGTCCTATTCATCAGCTTGATGTGAAAAATGTTTTTTGGCACGGAGATTTGAACGAGATTGTTTATATGCACCAGCCGCCTGGTTTTGTTCATCCAGCAGTCCCTCGGTATGTATCTTGTCTTCGTAAGTCACTATATGGGTTGAAACAGGCCCCTCGAGCATGGTATGATCACTTTGCACGGTTTATTTTGCAAATTGGGTTTGTATGCAGCAAGTGTGATAATTCTCTATTTATTTTTCATAGAGGTAGTATCATTGCATATTTATTATTGTATTTGGATGATATTGTGCTTACTGCCTCATCTGATTTGCTGAAAATGAGATTATTGCCTTGCTCAAAATTGAATTTGCTATGACTGACTTGGAGAAGTTGAGCTATTTTTTGGGGATCTCAGTGACTCTATCTGCAGATACTATGTTTCTTTATCAGCATAAGTATGCAGAGGAGATTGTGTATAGGGCTAAAATGGCAAATTGCAAGATCATGTCTACTCCAGTTGACTCTAAATCACAGCTCAGTGCTTTGGATAGTAATTCAGTGTCAGATCCCACTCTATACAAGAGTCTTGCTGGAGCACTACAGTACCTTAATTTTACCAGACTTGATATTGCTTATGTTGTTCAGCATACATGCTTATTAATGCATGCCCCAAGGAGCCTCATTTTACTGCCCTCAAACGTATCATTCGATATGTTAAGGGCACACTTGATTATGATTTGCATCTCTATCCCTCAGCACCAACCAGGTTGTTATCATATACGGATGTTGATTGGGCAGACTGTCCGGACACGCGATGATCCACCTCATGCTATTGTGTGTTCTTAGGGGATAACCTCATTTCTTGGTCAGCCAAGAGACAAGCCACATTATCCCGTTCGAGTGCAGAAACAGAATACAGAGGTGTTGCTAATGTTGTTATTGAGATCTGCTAGCTCCGAAACCTTCTTTTGGAGCTTTAGTGTCCTCTCCGTAAGACATATTTGGTCTATTGTGATAACATATCTGCTATATATCTATCTCATAATTCGATTCAGCATTAACGAACCAAGTACATTGAGATGGACATCCACTTTGTTCGTGAGAAGGTTGCTCCCAGTCATGTCAAGGTATTGCATGTGCCTTCTTCATATCAGTATGCAGATATATTCACAAAGGGCCTTCCTAGACAACTTTTCCTAGACTTCAGATCCAGTCTTAGCGTCTGGCCTCCTTCCGCTCCGACTGAGGGGTGTATTAGCAAGTGTACCATGTTTATATTTACCATATTTAGTGCTATGTGTGGTAGAATTAGGATCCCTTATTGTATTAGAATTCCACATTAGACACATATATATATTTTGTATTAATAAAAAGGCTCCCAAGGGAGATTAATACATTCTGAAAGATCTAATTTGTAGGGTCCTTTGGCTTCTCGAGGAATATCCTTATTGGCATCGAGAAATACATGATCAATATTGTTAATGCTCCATTTTGCTAAAATATCCGCAACTTGATTGGATCCTGTTGAATTTTAAAGTTGTCCATGTTGATATAATTTTGAGTCTTCAGGATGACTTCCATCATATGCCAAGGTGGTTTACTGATACCGTTAAGCATGTTAATGATCAAAATAGAATCACCTTCCATGATTATGTTGATGAAACCATGTTGTACACACCATTGCACACCAAAAAGAGTAGCCCTGGCTTCAGCCATGTTGCTGCTACAATTGCCTATCGGGAAGCTGAGTGCCATAATTATTTCACCATTGTTGTCCCTGCATAAGCCCCCTATCCCAGCAGCTCCGTCGCTATTTTTGCTTTCATCCGTATTTAATTTTATCCACGATAGAGGAGGTAGTCATGAAATCTCTTGCTAGTACAATGATTTCTTAGATGTTTCCAAAATTGTATGTTTATGGATTCTAGATATTTGAGTTGGACAGAATACTAGGTTCATAATAATTTATTTAAATATATTAAATAAAAATGCTAATAAAAATATAGAATTCGAGTCAAACTATTAAGTTCTGTCAATCCATAATTAACGATATAGATCCGCTCCTGATCTCCTAGCTAGCTATATACCCACTGAAGTTGGAACTTGGAAGTGTGCGCTTGTTTAATGTATCTTTCAGCTTATTGTCAATTATTTAATCACTACCACATATGCATGTTTCAAATACCTAAGCACTTAAATATTTGTGATTCTCTATTAGCTCACTACTTCCGTTAATTGAAGTCATAACAATGATATTAACTTCAATTCAACTATGAACAGAGCATATTCATAAACATATACACATAATGAACAACAATACACATTTTTCTTTCACACACACACATATAGGGTCAAAGAAAAATGAAAACCTTACAACAAATAGACTTCTATATATTGTGAAGTACGTACAAGAAGTTCAAAACCAAGCGTACAAAGGGGAACTTATTTCAGGATACTCGGATCAATATAATTCCACGTATTACACAACCATAACAACAAAGGGAACGATCGAGATGTTTCCACACACTAGAATTAGTCAATTAGGACACTGGAAGCCAGATGGAACTTTTTTGCCACATGCACTGAGAAGAAGGCTTAGAGAAAGAGGGACATTAAGGTTGATTCCAAGAATATTTGCTTTAATGGCAGTGCATAGACAAAGAGCAGCATCAAGATCAACAAGTCCTTGAATGAGAGAACAACAAGGTTTCTTATTTGGTGGATTTCCAATTACAACTCCAAGTAAATTGCCAAGAACATTAGCACAAACACCTAATTTTAGAGTATCAATAGAGCACTTGCCTTTGGACCTGGGGCTCGGGGTTGGCTTTGGCGTTGGTACTGTTGGTGTTGGTGTTGGTGTTGGCTTTGGCTTTGGCTTTGGTTTAGGACTAGGGCAAGTATCACATGCACTCACAAGAGAGCAAAAAAGAATGTTTACAAGAAGAAAGAGAGCAAGGGCGGTGGTTTTCTTAGAAGCCATTTTCTACGTACTAACTTTAGTAGTTTTATGTAGATTTTGGGTTTTGTTGATATTGAAATGATTATAGGAGGTGAGTATTTATAGGATGCAAAAGTAAGCATCATTGTCAAGAGAAATAAAAAACACGTCGGTACGTTGAAAATGAGAATAAGATAAATGAATTAAAAAGAAATAGTGTAAAGAGTTGACTGAATAACCAATCCAGCCAACCATTAAAAAGAGTAGGACTAATATACAGAGGATCCTACTCTAAAGTAAAGGTGGCCAGTGGGCCGGGCTGAGGTCTGACAGGTCGGATATGGCGGGGTCGGGGTCAGGGCGGGACGGGCGAAGGGGTCGGGGTAGGGGTCGGGTCTGGCGGGACTTGCTCCAGTCCCGTCCCGATCCCGATCCCGTCGGAATCAGGTCAGGGCGGGGTCCGGCGGGTTTTCCTTTTTAAAAAAAAAAAAAATAACATATGTATAAAAAATAAACTCAATAAACAAAACAAGATAGTGTAATAAAAACATCCCAAGGCTGTATTTGTGCCTCTTATATTATTTAATAGATATATGATTTTTTTGTAATACAAATACAATTGTCTAAAATCTAAATTGCAACTTTGTGGTGTTGTCCAAAAGTTGCAAATTACATAATAAAATTGCAATTAAAAAATTACATTCTCAAAAAAACATGTTCTGATTGCTTGATGATTTCCTGTGGTTCTTCGGTTGGAATTGGTATTTGTTGGTCAAATTGATCTACGTCTGTTCCACCACCTTCGGATAAGATTTTGTTGTAGTTTTCGTCTTCTTCTTCGTTGATCTCCGGTTGACCGCACCTTCTCCGCTCCGCTCGTATCCAATCTCTGAATAATACTGCAATTTTCAAGTTGTCTCCGGCTAATGAGTGTCTGTGGTCTCCTATTTGATATCTGCCGGTAGAAAAAGTGCTTTCAGACGCATTTGATGACGCTTGAATGTTCAAAACATCTCGGGCCATCAATGAAAGTGTCGGAAAGGTCTTCTCATTCCCCCTCCAGTATTTCAGCAAGTCTTCATGTCCATCTTCATTGATAACTTCTTGTTACGGTACAGAACCCTGCAAAACAAAAATATCCAACTCGCTAATTTGGTTAGTAGTAGAGGTACGGCCGCACATTCTATTTCTGAGGCTTTCAATACTAGCCGCAGAAACAACATGTCTTTTGTGAGGTTGTGTTGAAGATGGTATGGAAGTCGGTAAGTTACTAGCATTTTCTTGTTGATAAAATCTATATATTTTTTTGCATTGGTGTTCTACGCTAGACAACACTTCTTCTTTAGTTTGTTCAATAGGTGGTGGGTGATTTAGATTTTTGGGACTTGGAAGTGGTAGTACTTCTATACAATCGTAAATAGTTTCAATTAGTGATTTAGTACCGTCTATTTTAATAGTAGGATTTAATACAAAACCAATAATATAAATAGTGGGAATATGAATAAAATATTTTTTTATTTTGACAAATATTTTTTTAATAGCTGCTTTATAAGCTGGTTTTTCCATATATTCACTAAGTAATAAAAATATTAGAGTTATATAAAACAACATAGATGAAATAGTAGGATAATATATACAGAAAAATTCTTTTGTTGCTTGAAAAAATTTCTCTAAAAATACAATAAGTTCGGAAATTTTTACCCAATCACTATCTAAAATCATATCAGCTGGATTTTTATTATGAGAGTTAAAAAATAAAGTTATAGGTTTTCTATAGTCATAAGCAACAAGTAGTTGCTCGTATAAAGAATTCCACCTAGTGGATATTTCTTGTGGAATTTTTCTATAAGATAGTCCACAATCGTGACAAGTTTTTTTATATTCTTTTCTACGTTGTACTTTATTACTTTTAAAAATAAAGCTTATAGCAAATTGTATTTTACTAAGAATGTCTTCAAGAATTGATAGACCATCCTTTACAATTAAGTTATATATATGGCATGCGCATTTTATATGAAAATGATCTGGAAAAGATGGAGTTAAACTATTTTTTAAAATTGTAATTGCGTAATTGTTAGAAGAAGCGTTATCTAATGTAATAGTCATAATTTTATCGGTTATTCCGTAATAATGGCACACTTGATAAATATTATCTGCAATAAAAGTACCAGTGTGCCTATCATCTATATATCTATACGCTAAAATACGTTTTTGCATAGACCATTTATAATCTATCCAATGACAAGTTACAGTTAAATAATCATGGACGTTAGTACTACGACCTATATCAGACGTGATAGATACTTTGACATTAAAATGATATAATGAATATCGTAATATTGTTGATATTCATGCGCGAATTTAAATACATCTCTCTTAACAGTTGATCTAGGAAAATCGTTAAAAGCAGGTTTAAATATATCTCTAATGTAATGAATAAAATCGGGAGATGAAGGAAATGAAAAAGGCAAACCCTCTACAGCAACTAATTTTGATATTGCTTCCCTATCTCTATGTTTATTGTATTTAGGGCCTACAATTCCCCCGTCATAGGGTTAATTTGACCACAGATTTGATCCGGGACAAGACGGTATGTGAACCTTGTCCCGATGGAGCGGGCGTTTGCGCACCCGATTTTGAAGCATGGTATTGGGCATACCTAGCTGGATGAGCACTTACTACGTGTCTAATTAAACCCCCCGTCCCACCGTGACCTTTCCAGTTTTAAATTTTAAAACATTTTTACAAATTTTACATATAGCTACTTGATTCTCTACGTCCCTATCAAAAAATGTCCATGCATCTGATTTTAATGGTCGTTTTGCTGGACCTCGTCTCATACTAGGGAGAATATGATGTATTTCAGTTGAAGGTGCACTAGTGGGTGTGTTGTCATCAACATTAGTGGGTGTATCATCTAGATCATCATCTAAATTAAAGTCTTCTTGAGTTCCAGAAAATAACTCATCGTCTAAATCTAATGGTGTTGTAGGAAAATGTTGAGTATCAAAAAAATCGTCATGTGTAGGAATAAGATGACTAGAAGAAGTACCCTTGTCATGGTTGCCCCTACTAGAAGAAGCACCATTACCCTTACCCTTAAACATACCTCTTAATCCTTCTATTTTAATTATGATAATAAATAATTAAAGATAATAAAATTAAGTGCGCTAAATAAAATAAACAAACAATAATAATTTAATGAAGGAACAAATGTACCAAACGCCGACGTAACGTCTGTCGCGCCCGTTTTTGACCACTTCCTCGGGTCAAAGCGGTGCACAACGTGTCCGGTGATTCCTGGGCAAATAATTAGGTGGCGACTCCTCAATCCTTAATTCTTTACCCAGGAATCACCGGACACGTTGTGCACCGCTTTGACCCGAGGAGGTGGTCAAAAACGGGCGCGACAGCATGGCGACTCCGCTGGGGAATTTCAGGTTCTTAACCATAGCAAATTCAGGTTAATTGTAATTGTGCTTTACTTTCACTCTTTGTTTGATGTAATGCTTTGATTTGTTTCTTTTGTGAAATTTTTTGCATGCATAACTGCTTTAATTGCTATATTGTTTTACTGCTTTTCTTAAATTTGCATTTCGCTCATATTTCTTCCACTCTGGAAAATTGACACTATCACACATTACACGCGAGGTGTGTTTTACGCACCCGCAAATTTCTTTCAAATTATCAAATTTTAGGAGAGTTGGCGTATGCGCGGAGTGTCCGGACCATCCGGTGGCCGCGTAGCCTTCTCACTCGAGTAGTCCGCTCGGGAACCTTGAGTCCAGACAGCCAAATCTTAGAAAATTTAAGATAGAGCTATACCACCCTTTATTTTAAGTCATGCATGCATACACCTCAGGTAGGTCGATCCTTGGTATCAATTCCACTATTAAGCAATCCACCAAAATTGTCGACGGGTCTCACAACCCAACGACCAACCAGCATATTATGTGTAGCGTGATAATGACAAACAAATTCAAGCCTAGTCATGACATGCCGAAATTGGAAAATGTACATTCATTTGTCTCATTTCCGACAAAAGCATTGCCAGCTTGGATCAATCTGTCGTAATCCCGCATATCTGGCGTTTAGGCCTACCTCTGGCATAAGAGAGGCCCCATGTATATTAGGACGCACATATACAATTTGCTTGCTATTTTCAACTGCTTTCCACTATGTGCATATTATTTGAAGCAATAAATACTCGCCTCATACTAACTTGGTTTTCTTCATTTTTTCAGGAGGTTCATTTTGCCTTATTTATTTCCCCAAAGGTTGATTCGTGTTGACTAAAATTGACGGAGCACCCCATCTTTTATTTCCCAATCATGCCTATCCAAATTGTATTAGCGCTAATTTAATGAAACAATGCGATTTAGATTGAGGCCCGAATCACATATATGCATTTAATATGTTTTGCCTCTACCTTTTGAAAGCTCAAAATGATAGATCTGCATTGCTTTTGCTATTTTAAAATCTGCTTTGTTTAATAATTTTCCTTTCTTTTTTCATCATGCAAACTAATTTGTCGGTAATATGTGATATATAATGAAACAAGCAAACAAGGTCCCAAACAACAAGCAAGGCTTCGAAGAATATAAGGAAGACTCACAACAGGAAGAATTGGGGCATTTTTGGAGTAAGTCAAAGCCAGATTTGGATGAAACATCAAGATGGTTGATAGTTACAAGCATTGGCACGGACGTTTGCCATTTGTACTCTTGGGCTACCGCACTACAATCAGGACTTCTACTGGGCAATGTTATATCTCTCGCAGCCAAGTGGATACAGAATCATGTACGGAAAGGCTGATGAACACAGTTTGTCCGGGGCAACTTTATCACACAACATGAACTACGTTATGACCTGATTCCCTCGGCGGGATACGTAGGCGGCCACATGGGCTTCGGTCCCATTTTAGAAAATCCTTACAATCCCCTTTTGCTTGTAATGAACTACGTTATGACCTGATTCCCTCATGGGGATACGTAGGCGGCCTAAATCGGCTTCGGTCCCACCATTAGGAAATCTTTTACTTTATCTCACACATGACACAATGCACCCATCTGATCACCCTGATAGGGTAGGCAAGCAATCTACACAAGACTCGATTGTCCGTTCAAAAGATCGTCATTCTCACATATCGAAAACTGGGGCATTTTTAAGGGATCACTGCCAGAGGACGCCGATAAACATGGAAAAGCATCGGCAAACTAAGTCTTCAGCCAGAAGAATTTTGGATAAGGCGTTTGCTTTGTTTCACCACATGTCACTGCTCGACAGACATTTATATATATGCATACTTTCTTATAAGCAAATTATTTTCAACAAACATTTTCATTAAAGTTCAACAGAATTTTTTACTGATATGCATACTTGTTATAAACAAATTATTTTTCAACAAATGTTTCATTAATGGCTATCCAATACGGGAAAACAAAGAGGGGCTACGGATCCGAGTTAGCCGGACATGCAAATACCAAGGCCAAAGCTACAAAGTCAACGCGAATCAACTCCCCCCTCCCAAAACTCATAAATTTACTTGAGTACAGGTTCTTCAGGTCGAAAACAGCAGGGAAGCTGCAACATTTATGTACAAATTCGCAAGGGGCCTCCGCATCGCCACTCACTACAAGGATCACTTTCCTGTTTGGAGATTGTACAAAGACGTCATGCTAAACTACGTATTCCCAACCGTGTTATGTCCATGCGAAGAACGGTATTTTGACTTACAGGGTCGCATTCTCATCTACTCAACTTTTGCATCGCTTATGTCCACGCATTAACTTTTCATGGCATAACAGTTTCGACCTTAGGGTCACACTCTGCATTACGTCAATACGATGACATAAATCAGGCGCCCACCTCCTAATGCGGGTATTTTATTTTTAAATCAGGCGCCCACCTTCTAATGCGGGTATTTCATTTCAAATCAGGCGCCCACCTCCTAATGCGGGTATTTCATTTAAATCAGGCGCCCACCTCCTAATGCGGGTATGTTTTAAATCAGGCGCCCACCTTCTAATGCGGGTATTTCGTTTAAATCAGGCGCCCACCTCATAATGCGTGTATGTTATTTAAATCAGGCGCCCACCTCCTAATGCGGGTATGTTTTAAATCAGGCGCCCACCTCCTAATGCGGGTATGTTTAAATCAGGCGCCCACCTTCTAATGCGGGTATGTTTTAAATCAGGCGCCCACCTTCTAATGCGGTTATGTTTTAAATCAAGCGCCCACCTTCCAATGCGGGTATTTCATTACAAATAAGGCGCCCACCTCCTAATGCGGGTATTTCATTTCAAATCAGGCGCACACCTCCTAATGCGGGTATTTCGTTTTAAATCAGGCGCCCACCTCCTAATGCTGGTATGTTTTAAATCAGGCGCCCACCTTCTAATGCGGGTATCTTTTAAATCAGGCGCCCACCTTCTAATGCGGGTATTTCATTTTAAATCAGGCGTCCACCTTCTAATGCGGGTATGTTTTAAATCAGGCGCCCACCTTCTAATGCGGGTATTTCGTTTTAAATCAGGCGCCCACCTTCTAATGCGGGTATTTCGTTTTAAATCAGGCGCCCACCTCATAATGCGGGTATGTTTTAAATCAGGCGCCCACCTTCTAATGCGGGTATTTCATTTTAAATCTGGCGCCCACCTTCTAATGCGTGTATGTTTTAAATCAGGCGCTCACCTTCTAATGCGGGTATTTCATTTCAAATCAGGCGCCCACCTCCTAATGCGGGTATTTCGTTTTAAATCAGGCGCCCACCTCCTAATGCGGGTATGTTTTAAATCAGGCACCCACCTTCTAATGCGGGTATTTCATTTAAATCAGGCGCCCACCTTCTAATACGGGTATTTCATTTTAAATCAGGCGCCCACCTCATAATGCGGGTATGTTATTTAAATCAGGCGCCCACCTCCTAATGCGGGTATGTTTTAAATCAAGCGCCCACCTCCTAATGCGGGTATGTTTAAATCAGGCGCCCACCTTCTAATGCGGGTATGTTTTAAATCAGGCGCCCACCTTCTAATGCGGGTATGTTTTAAATCAGGCGTCCACCTTCTAATGCGGGTATTTCATCTTAAATCAGGCGCCCACCTTCTAATGCGGGTATTTTATGTTTAATCAGGCGCCCACCTCCTAATGCGGGTATTTTATTTTAAAATTAGGTGCCCACCTTCTAATGCGGGTACTTTATTTTAAACCGGCGCCCACCAACGGCGTCGTCTGCACAACATTTAAGCAATGACATCATTTCAACTTACAAAGTCATATTCTCACATACATATCTTATGCAACAGTTATGCACTAACTTTTATCTTAGCCCTAGTCCACAGGAACTTGAATCGGCTAAAGCTTTCAGCACAACGTGGAACTATATCTTACGGCGAACCGAGGCAATTTGGTCAACGACCTACTTCGAACGTCGATCCGCTCTTTCCCAATAGTTCTATTACATATGCGACCAGTGTCATCATAACTCGACATTGGGGCAATATTTCTTGAATCCGCACCAACTTTTTCAATATCTTCTCCCTCGAAATTCTGTTTCTACCATACATACCTAATCTTCCTTCAAGTCCCGTTGATCAGGACAAAATTGGCTACTCGGTCAACTTCTTTGTCCGAAAATTCTTTCATCATTTCCGGCCAAAGAGGGGCATCTGTTGACACCCAATTTTTTCCCATCTTTTATGATTTTATTCGTAATTTTTAATATTTTTGACACTTTTAAAACAATTTTAAAATATAGGCATATATGTGTATATATCTTATTATTATTATTGTTTTAAAAGTGTCAAAAATATTAAAAATTACGAATAAAATCATAAAAGATGGGACAAAATTGGGTGTCAACAACGTCGACGTGTAATCGAGAGGTTGAAAATTGAAACTTTGCTCGATGGAAGATCCCCAAGCTAGTTGCCAACTTCACTCCCAATTCCAAAATGAATAAATAAGATTGAATATTTAGCAAACAATGTAGACTTGTAGAGAGATATATTGAGAGATTAGAGAGATTGTAGGAAGATTTGTGAGAAAGATGAAGAGAAAATGGGTTATTTATAGTTGAAAAATTGGGTTAAAGTGTAAATATAATAACTTATGGGTAAAAAATAAATATTAAAGGGTAAGGGGTTGGTGGAGGGGGGAGGCCTAAAATGGCTGTTGCCTAACGACCAAAATCTAAAATGGTCGTTGGTGCAACGATTATATTTGCAAAGGGGGAGCACTCGGGCGGGGTCGGGGTCGGGCTCGGGGCGGGGTCGGGGTCGGGGTCGGGGCGGGCTCGGGTCGGACGGGCCTGGGGCGGGGTCGGGTCTGGCGGGACGAGACATTGTCCCGTCCCGAGTTCGAGTCCAGCTACCATTTTTTTTACGCGGGGTCGGGTCGGGGTCGGGCCATCCCGGCCCACTGGCCAGCCTTACTCTAAAGCCAATTATTTAACTAACAAAAAAATTAGCCTTGTTATCTCTAATTCTAATACTAGATTCTTGACATTTATTCAATTGATAGTGCCCTTTGGCATCCTTTGGCTGAAAGAAATAATCCCCTTCCTTATTTTCATTGATTGAATAGATATATATACAAGTTACAAAACCTTCTTCTACCATAATTCTAACTATACAATTATGGTAAGTGTATATCCTAATTATGGTAAGTGTATATCCTAATTATGGTAAGTGTATATCCTAATTATGGTAAGTGTATATCCTAATCTAGGTAACAAATATACTACAATATACACACAATATACTTTCCTTAATATACAAATCTTGTCCACTGTTTTGCTGCCCTAACTCCTGTGATGGGTCGACGTCTTTGGCACCGCCGAGAGGCCCAACAAGCCCATCGCTTCTTGTTGCATTGCTGCTTGCTTCTTAGGCCATCGCCGAGAGGCCCAACAGCCCACCGCCGCTTTGTTTAGGCCATCGCTTCACCCATCGATATATATGTGATATACACTACTGTATATTCAGTGTATATCACATGTATATTGTTCTGTTTAACACACCTCCGCTGTCATAGCGGGCGGTTTTCGAACGCTGAGACTGTCCCTAAAATCTTCAAAGAGAACCGCTGGTATACCCTTTGTAAAGATGTCTGCAATTTGATAACGAGATGGGACATGGCATACGCGAACTTGACCCTTTGCAACCTTTTCACGGACAAAGTGAATGTCCATTTCGATATGCTTGGTGCGTTGGTGTTGAACTGGGTTACCTGAAAGGTAGATGGCACTAATGTTATCGCAATATACCAAGGTTTCCTTCTCAATGGGACAATGAAGCTCCAAAAGTAAATTACGTAGCCAACATGATTCGGAGACGACATTCGCGACCCCTCGATATTCTACCTCGGCACTTGAGCGTGATAGAGTTGCCTGACGTTTTGCTGACCAGGAGACCAAGTTGTTGCCAAAGAACATACAGTAGCCAGAAGTCGACCGTCTGGTGTTGGGCAAACCACCCCAATCAGCATCCGTGTAAGAAACAAGTGTGGATGTAGATGAATGATACAAGTGCAACCCATAGTCTAGTGTCTCCTGAATATATAACGAATGATGCGTTTGATTGCATTCATGTGCTCAACTCTGGGATCATGCATGAATAAACACACCTGCTGAATCGCATATGTAATATCCGGTCTTGTAAAGGTAAGATACTGGAGGGCCCCTGCCAGACTGCGATAGCGGGTCGGGTCCTCGTATGGTGCACCTGCTGCGGCACTTAGCTTTGGGTTTGCATCAACCGACGTGGAAGTGGACTTACAGGATGACATCCCAGCCCTCTCTATGATCTCAGCAGCATACTTTAGTTGCGACAAAAACAAGCCACCTGAATGACGCTTGACGGCAATCCCCAAAAAATAACTCAAAGGCCCTAAGTCTTTCATAGCAAACTCAGAACTGAGCATGGTCATGATAGACTGGCGCAAGGCATCGAAAGAGGCAGTCAAGATGATATCATCCACATACAACAGAATATAGGCCAAAGACGAACCACTGCGGTAGATGAACAAGGAATTATCTGACCTGCTGTGAGTGAACCCAATAGTTGAAACAAAGTCAGCAAACCTCGTGTACCAGGCCCTTGGAGACTGCTTAAGCCCATATAAAGACTTCTTCAACAAACATACATGATGAGGATGGTTTGGATCCCTGAAACCCAAAGGCTGATGCATATAGACTGTTTCCTTGAGTTCACCGTGTAGGAACGCATTCTTGACATCCAACTGATGAATTGGCCAAGTCTTTGAAAGAGACAAGCTAAGCACAGTGCGAATAGTAGCCGGTTTGACCACCGGACTAAACGTCTCACCACAATCTATCCCAACCTGCTGAGTCTTACCATCACCAACAAGTCGCGCTTTATGTCGAGCAAAGGACCCATCTGAATTCTCCTTATAAGCAAAAATCCACATAGACCTGATAACATTAATACCATATGGACGGGGCACCAACTCCCACGTCTTATTATCAATAAGAGCAGTATATTCATCAGTCATATCAATTTTCCAATTAGGGTCATTTAATGCGGACACATGATTGCGGGGCAAGGGGGATTTAGAGACATCAGAATGTAAATTAAAATGTCTTTTAGGTGTAAAAATACCCCGCTGACTACGAGTGACCGGTCTATGACTCGAGGACGAATTGAGGGAATTTTGGGATTTTTCTGGGCTCGGGATGGGTAGCGGGCGATGGGCTTTCTTGGCCCAAATCGGCTCTTGGAAGCCTCTTACGGAGTAGTTCGAGGTGGGCTGGGTAGCCCAATTCTTTGGAGCATTCGATTCTTTGGAATTCTTTGGGCTGGCGATGCTGTGGGTCCAACGGGCAGTGAGCCCGCTGGAGGATTTTGGGTGCGGGAGAAATTTGAAAATTTCCGAATAATATACGATGATATTTGATCATCCAAAAAATTATACGACTTAGGATCGGGAGTATGAACTTTCGTAAAAGGGAATTGAGTTTCATAAAAAATGACATGGCGATTTATTATGATTTTCTTGGAGGATAAATCAAAACACTTATAACCACGATGATTTGACGGATAACCCAAAAATACACACGGGGTAGACCGAGCCTGAAGTTTGTTAATTGTGGTGGATGGGAATAACGGATAACATAAGCACCCAAAAATCCGAAGATGAGAATAAGAAGGGTTCTTATTAAATAGGATTTTGAGGGGAGAAGAATATGTCAGACCTTTAGACGGAATTATGTTAAGAAGATATGTGGCCATTTGTAGAGCATGATGCCAAAAATATGGAGGTACGGAGGCATGAATTAAGAGAGTTCGGACAATGTTATTTATGAAATGAATTTTGCGTTCGGCTTTCCCATTTTGTGAAGATGTATGAGGACACGAAAAATGAAAATTTATCTCATTATTAGCACAAAACTCCCGAAACTCCCTATTGTCATACTCTTTCCCATTATCACATTGAATATTTTTTATTTCTCTTTCGAATTGAGTACGAATGAACGCTCTAAATTTGATGAAGACGGAAAACACTTGTGATTTATTCGCAATTGGAAACGTCCACAAAAAGCTAGAATAATCATCTAAAAAGAGAACATAATATCGATGACCCAATGAACTAAGAACCGGAGACGTCCATAAGTCGCTATGAATAATGTCAAATGGCATAGAAGTATGAGAATTAGAGTCGACAAATGGCAATTTAACAATTTTTCCTAATGAACAAGACTGACAAATTGGAGTACGACTCGTACCCTTACAAGAAATAAAGCTATTTTTATCTAAAACTGATAAAATAGAAGATCCCGGATGACCCAGACGAGCATGCCACATGGAAGGAGAGATGGTCGCAAAGTCGACGGCAAGGTTGGACTCGATGGACTGAAACCGGGCATGATAGGATACAGATCCCCCCTACTATCACACCTCATGAGATGACTCCCCGTCTTGAAATCCTTCACAGAGAAACCGAAAGGATCAAATTCAACAGAAACAGAATTGTCATTTGTGAACTTGCGGACAGACACTAAATTTTTAATCAATTTAGGAGCATGCAAAGTATTTTTCAAGAGGAGTGGTGGATTGGGGGGAGACAACGTTTTTTGACCATACCCTAGAATTGGAATAGAACTGCCATTACCAACAATTATCCCCCGAGGGGTGCTCAAATTGGAATAAGATGAGAGAGTACCTGATTCGGAAGTCATGTGAGTAGTGGCACCGGTGTCCATATACCAATTTAGGTCCGGTTGAGATAACCCCAGTGTGTGCATTGCGGCCTCGATGTAGGTTTAAGTGGGGCCTGCTGCATGATGGGCTTGCGGAGGTCGGGGCCCAAGAACTCCTGGCCGTGGTGAAGTTGGGTCGTGGCGATGTTCTTTGCCATTGTTGGGCCCGGCGATGGCGCCATTGTTGGGTGTTGGGCCTGGGTGTTGGCCAGCCAGCGTGGAACTCTTCTTTGGTGATGCGGGTTCCACTTGCATGGGCCCATTCTTTGGGCCTAGGGGATGGTGGGCCATCAGACCTGGCTGGGACCCACCGCATGTTTGTTGACCAACGGAACTGTCGCGTTTGCCCCCGCGATTTTTGTTATTATTTTTGCGATTATTCTTGCCGCCACCATTATTATGGGTTTGGCCCGAATTATTCACAAACCCCGAAGAACTAGGAGAGGAGGCCACTATGACGACTGGGCTTGCTCCGGTAGCTGCCTTTTTAGCCAAACCGGCTTCTTCCAACGTAAGCATGGAGCGGGCTTGATAGAAGTTGGGAAGAGGGTTTCTTTGGCGAATGAGAGTTTCCACACCATTATAGGCCTCCGAAAGACCGGCAACCAATTGTAGAACTAGACGATTATTTGTTATCGGTGCGCCAACATTACGGAGTTGATCTGCCAACTCCTTTAGTTTCTTGCAATATGCAGAAACGTTTGGAAATTCGTCCATTCGAACGAGAGAGAATTCCTGCTCGAGTGTGATGACACGTGAATGTTGGTTGTCTTGGAATATGTCACGCAATCTATTCCATGCAGCCATAGCCGTGGTATCCGGCTCAATAATCGTCTGTAGAAGGTCCACCGAAATAGTGGCGTAGATCCACCGGAGAACGGTAGCATCAAGTGTAATCCATAACTCAGGATCCTCCGCATGAAGGGGTCTAGCGGGAGGAATGATGTAATGAAGAATTTGATAAGAGATAATGTGAATTTTAAACAACTCCGCCCACGTCGCATATTGGACGTTTTCCATCTCAAGAACAATAGGGATACTGCTCTTGATATTGGACACTGTGAGGGCAGGGTGATAATTGTTCTTAGACATATTGGAAGAACAAAGAAGGAAGGAAAATTTAAGAGAGGTGTTTTTGAGAGCGGAAGACGAATTTTGGAAGAGAAACCCGATGGGGGGGAGGGGGGGTGTCTCGGCCACAAGGAAGACAAATGTTGAGAGAAAAGCTTTTGTTTAGACCTAGTCTTTTGATACCATGAAAGAAATAATCCCCTTCCTTATTTTCATTGATTGAATAGATATATATACAAGTTACAAAACCTTCTTCTACCATAATTCTAACTATACAATTATGGTAAGTGTATATCCTAATTATGGTAAGTGTATATCCTAATCTAGGTAACAAATATACTACAATATACACACAATATACTTTTCTTAATATACAAATCTTGTCCACTGTTTTGCTGCCCTAACTCCCGTGATGGTGGGACGTCTTTGAGCATCGCCGAGAGGCCCAACAAGCCCATCGCTTCTTCTTTGCTGCTTGCTTCTTAGGCCACTGCCGAGAGGCCCAACAGGCCCACTGCTGCTTGCTGTTTAGGCCACTGCTTCAGTCCACTGATATATATGTGATATACACTGCTGTATATTCAGTGTATATCACATGTATATTGTTCTGTTTAACATTGGCATTGAATGAAATGTATCAAAATGAAGCCGTCATCATTACTGGAGGCAAATTTGGCTAATATATATATATATATATATATATATATATATATATATATATATATATATATATATATATATATATATGAAAGTGTGTACTCTGTCCATTCTAAAAAGATTGATCTAATTTAACTTCGCATAAAATTTAAGAAATAAAAGAAGAATTTTGAAATGTGTGGTCCAAAATAGTTGACGTTATTTATTTGATGCTTTTAGCCTTTGCCATAAGTAATACTTAAAGATCAAGTTCAATTCTTCTTCGTCTCGGTCTTGTACATAGTTCTTCCTCCTGAAGTGCACAAACATTTTGAAACAAAGGGAGTAATAATTACTAAGTTGAACACTTGGATTCTTTCTGAGTGAACACATGTACATGATATTGTTTTATTAGAGAACAATTGTTTGAATCTTTTTTTTCTTCAAAATTTGAATAGAAAATTACCTCTTTCTTTGAAAAAATTGCAAACAAACGAAGTTGCAAAAGTTGAAATCACTTTTCCAAACAAATCCCAATTTGTCAACTAAACTTGATTAACATATATAGTACCCCCTCCGTCCCAATCTATATAAGGATTTTACTATTTAGTAATCAAACAACTCTTTCTTTTATTATGATTTTGTCAACTCTTTTCATATATTGTGAATCATAATTATGACGTAGACTTATAGTATTTTATATTTAATTTTCAAATATAGAATTTTTATTATAAAATAATCAAAGAATCTATGTTCAAAATTGAGTTAAAAACTAACTGCTTTGGCACTCATACTCCAAAACCTTTCACATTAATTGGGAGAGAGGGAGAGTACACAATTTAAGTCGTCTTCAAGTAGCCAAATTGGCGGACTGCGTAAAAAGAAAGTAGATAGACAATGATAAGATGAAACTGAAAGCCAATGAAATTTTGGGAATGTTGGATGTTAAGATCAATAGCTCTAAAATATATCCACCTTTAATTTGTAGTAGGAATAATACATGAATTGACGTGAAATTTGTTCTCATTGTTACGAGGATCTGAATCATGGATTGTCTATATATAGGTGTGGCTAATTATAGTTCTACGTACAAAGCACCTTGGCCCCATTTATGGAATTATCAGAGACAAATCGCTCTCTTAAGTCAAGTCAACTCTTTTTCTCCGCTTCCAAAATAATTAACAACGGAAATGACTTCTTGAATGGACATAAGAGCATGAGCAATTTCAAATTTAGCTGATGCATAACTTGTTCAACCCGCCCAAACTTGAATGAGTTAAGCTAAATAAACACATTATTTATTTATTAACATATTGATGGGTCATTTTGAACATAGCACATCTAAAAGTTTTGGCTAAGTTAAGTTGCACATGCATGTAACCCATAATAGAACTTATCAACGCATAAAAGATCATTTTTAGTTTGTTTTGTTTGATATAGTCATAATAAATAAATGAAAAAGTAAAGAAGATGCACAAATATACAAGCTTGTGATGTCAAGAAAATTACATAAGCTTTATTACACAAAATTTCCCTTTTTAGGTTTATTCCTAGGGGTAGGCACCTGCAATAGATCTTATTAGCAAGTGTATCATGTTTATATTTACAATATTATTTCCTTGACATGGTATCAGGAGCCAAAATCTAAACCCTATTTTTTTCTTAGCGGCCGCAGCCCCTAGGGTTCTGCAATTTTTTCCCGAGAAAACAAGCAACTTTCTCTGCCTGCTCTGTGTTTCTTTGCCCGAGAAACAAGACAAGCATTAAAATTTTGTCCACTATTCCTCTGTTTTATTTCACTGCAAGCAACTTTCTCTGCCTGCTCTGTGTTTCACTACCCAATATTAGTAGAAGCCAATTAATGCAAAACCCTTTTGTTTATTTTTTTCTTCTTTGTTTTGTGTTCCTTCACCCGTGAACAACCAGAAGCACACAAGTCTTTTGTTCTCTTTTCCCTTTACCCGAGAACATTATCAAGTTTTGTCCTTTACCCGAATATATATATATATTTCATGGCAGCGTCGACACATCAATGCCTAGCATTCGGGGACAAGCAGTCAGCAGCCGCAACCTAGCATCAGTTGGGGCTACAGTCGCGGTCCAACCTCTGCAGCCTAACAGCCCAAGTACTGCTAACTAATTTTTAGCCCAATTTCAAAATGCCTACCAGTACGCCCCATGCCAGTCAATGTGCCACAGTAACCCGACCCTATTTTTTGGAGCACATCAGTCCACTCCAGGCCTCTCCCAATACAATTTGGGTCTGACTTTCGTCACATTGAATCCTCGGCAGTCCGATAATGCGTGGTATATGGATACGGGCGCCACGTCTCACCTCACCAACAATTCTGATAATCTTCCCCCAACTGTGAAGTTTAAATACTCTAAAGTCTATTATGGTCGGAAGCGGTCATCGCATTCCAATTCAAGGGTTTGGCCACACACAATTCCACCACCGCATCCCCCCGTCTCTCATAATAACGTCTTCTATGCCTCACACATTATCAAAAATCTAATTTATGTTAGAAAATTTACAACCGATAACTCAGTCTCGATTAATTTTGACCCGTTTGGATTTCTGTAACGAACCTCCGTACCGGAAAACTCCTTACGAGATGAAATAGTAAGGGGACCTATATCATTTCCTACTCATATCTGCTGCTAGTGTCACTTCTCCCGTCATTTTAACAACCATATATCCCTCAACGTGGCATAGTAGACTTGGTCATTCGGGGTCTCACGTTTTTTATTCTCTTAGAAACTGAAATTTAATCCAATGTAACAAAGGGACATGTCTCATAGTTGCTCCTCCTGTCAGTTAGGGAAACACGTTATACTACCATTTACGACTTCTATGAGTACCGCTTTCTCTCCATTTGATATTATTCACCCTAATTTATGAACCTCTCCCATAACTAGCAACCAAGGCCATAAATATTATTTAGTATTTTTGGATGATTTCTCTCACTTTCTTTGGGTCTATCCACTAAAACTCAAATCTCAAGTGTTCTCCAAATTTGTAGAGCTTCATACACTGATCAAAACGCAATTTGAAAAAGACATAAAATCATTTTAATGTGATAATTGTCATGAGTTTAATAATTACTTATTTCATAAATTTAACGACATGGTTTTTCATTTCTTGTGCCCATATACCTCCCCTCAAAATGGTAAAGCCGAAAGAATTCTCCAAACCATTAATAATATGATACGTACCCTCATTTTTTATGCGTCTCTCCCTCCTACTTTTTGGGTATATGCACTAAAAACGATAGATCACATTCTCAATATTTTACCTACCCGTGCGATTCAAAATAGGACACCCACCAAAATTCTCTATCGTCGGATCCCTACCTATGACCATCTTAGAATTTTCGATTGTCTGTGTTACCCTAATCTGACATCCACGCCCCCCACAAATTGACACCATGATCTACTCCGTATGCATTCCTAGGTTTCCCGTAAAACCATAGGGGGTATTTGTGCTTTGAACTATCCACCGACAAAATCATCATTTCTCGCCACGTTACATTTGTTGAGTATGTTTTCCCGTTTGACAACATTATCAAATTCCGAGTCACTGATTATAAATTCCTCAAAGATTCGGACCCATCCCCGCTTGTCCAACAAGCATTCCGTCAGACTGCCAATGTTCCGACAGCTGCCAACACTGTTCAGCCACCGTCTGCCACCAATTCCACTGGTCAGCCCCTCTGTACTTTCACAGCCACCACCAACTTCCTTTCCCATCGTCGGCAGTCGGTCGGCTGCCCCACATCCACCGGTTAACCTAGTATCACCACCACCCATTCCCGCATTCAACTCAGTCGTGCCACCACCACCAATGTACCACCATCTCTGTCACTACCGATAGACACCACACTCATTGCTCACCAATCATTAGGGTTTCCACCACCGCTGACAACACCCGTCGTCACCACTAGTACGTTTCTCTTATCCCGGTCACCAAACATCGACACAACCTCCACTCCCCGGCCAGCCTCAGTACTACTAGATCCTCCGTCGAGAACTGCATCATCACCACCTCCGAAAACGTACCCCACCCAACCAGTGTCACCTGCCACAACCGGTTCACACCTACTGCACTATACCAATTCTGATGCCTCACCTCCACCGTCTGTCCAGCAAATCAACACCTCACAGCTCCCGAGACCTACCCTACCCCAAACCCGATACCCAGCAGACCCACCCCACAAATCCCTACCACCTCGCATCGCATGGAAACCCGTTCCCAACACGGAATTTTCAAACCCAAAGTTCAATTTAATCTATCCACACAAACCATATCCTCAATTCCCAAAAACCCAAATTGGCCAAACTAGAGCTAAATTGAAATGCAGCCATGAGTGAGGAGTTTAATGCTTTAACGAAACAACACACTTGGGTTTTTATTCCGAGACTGGAGGGGGTGAATGTGATCCGATGCATGTGGCTTTTTCGTCACAAATACATGGATAGTGGTGACATTGAGAGGTACAAGGCAAGACTTGTGGCTAATGACACAAATCAGCAGGAGGGTATTGATTGTGGTGAGACATTCAGTCCGATTATTAAACCGGCTACCATTCGTATGGTTTTGAGTATTGCTATGAGTAAGCATTATCCTATTCATCAGCTTGATGTGAAAAATATTTTTTGGCATGGAGATTTGAATGAGATTGTTTATATGCACCAGCCGCCTGGTTTTGTTCATCCAGCAGTCCATCGGTATGTATCTTGTCTTCGTAAGTCACTATATGGGTTGAAACAGGCCCCTCGAGCATGGTATGATCACTTTGCACGATGTATTTTGCAAATTGGGTTTGTATGCAGCAAGTGTGATAATTTTCTATTTATTTTTCATAGAGGTAGTATCATTGCATATTTATTATTGTATGTGGATGATATTGTGCTTACTGCCTCATCTGATTTGCTGAAAAATGAGATTATTGTCTTGCTCAAAACTGAATTTGCTATGACTGACTTGGAGAAGTTGAGCTATTTTTTGGGGATCTCAGTGACTCGATCTGCAGTTACTATGTTTCTTTATCAGCATAAATATGCAGAGGAGATTTTGTATAGGGCTAAAATGGCAAATTGCAAGATCATGTCTACTCCAATTGACTCTAAATCACAGCTCAGTGCTTTGGATGGTAATTCAGTGTCAGATCCCACTCTATACAAGAGTCTTGCTGGAGCACTACAGTACCTTACTTTCACCAGACTTGATATTGCTTATGTTGTTCAGCATACATGCTTATTAATGCATGCCCCCAAGGAGCCTCATTTTACTGCCCTCAAACGTATCATTCGATATGTTAAGGGCACACTTGATTATGGTTTGCATCTCTATCCCTCAGCACCAACCAGGTTGTTATCATATACGGATGTTGATTGGGCAGACTGTCCGGACACGCGATGATCCACCTCATGCTATTGTGTGTTCTTAGGGGATAACCTCATTTCTTGGTCAGCCAAGAGACAAGCCACATTATCCCGTTCGAGTGCAGAAACAGAATACAGAGGTGTTGCTAATGTTGTTATTGAGATATGCTAGCTCCGAAACCTTCTTTTGGAGCTTTAGTGTCCTCTCCATAAGACATATTTGGTCTATTGTGATAACATATCCGCTATATATCTATCTCATAATCCGGTTCAGCATCAACGAACCAAGCACATTGAGATGGACATCCACTTTGTTCGTGAGAAGGTTGCTCCCAGTCATGTCAAGGTATTGCATGTGCCTTCTTCATATCAGTATGCGGATATATTCACAAAGGGCCTTCCTAGACAACTTTTCCTAGACTTCAGATCCAGTCTTAGCGTCCGGCCTCCTTCCGCTCCGACTGAGGGGTGTATTAGCAAGTGTACCATGTTTATATTTACCATATTTAATGCTATGTAATTATGGTAGAATTAGGATCCCTTATTGTATTAGATTTCCACATTAGACACATATATATATTTTGTATTAATGAAAAGGCTCCCAAGGGAGATTAATACATTCTGAAAGATCTAATTTGTAGGGTCCTTTGGCTTCTCGAGGAATATCCTTATTGGCATCGAGAAATACATGATGAACATTGTTAATGCTCCATTTTGCTAAAATATCCGCAACTTGATTGGCTTCTGTTGAATTTTAAAGTTGGCCATGTTGATATAATTTTGAGTCTTCAGGATGACTTCCATCATATGCCAAGGTGGTTTACTGATACGGTTAAGGATGTTAATGATCAAAATAGAATCACCTTCCATGATTATGTTGATGAAACCATGTTGTACACACCATTGCACACCAAAAAGAGCAGCCCTGGCTTCCGCCATGTTGCTGCTACAATTGCCTATCGGGAAGCTGAGTGCCATAATTATTTCACCATTGTTGTCCCTTCATAAGCCCCCTATCCCAGCAGCTCCGTCGCTATTTTTGCTTTCATCCGTATTTAACTTTATCCACGATAGAGGAGGTAGTCATGAAATCTCTTGCTAGTACAATGATTTCTTAGATGTTTCCAAAATTGTATGTTTATGGATTCTAGATATTTGAGTTGGACAGAATACTAGGTTCATAATAATTTATTTAAATATATTAAATAAAAATATAGAATCCGAGTCAAACTATTAAGTTCTGTCAATCCATAATTAACGATATAGATCCGCTCCTGATGTCCTAGCTAGCTATATACTCACTGAAATTGGAACTTGGAAGTGTGCGCTTGTTTAATGTATCTTTCAGCTTATTGTCAATTATTTAATCACTACCACATCTGCATGTTTCAAATACCTAAGCACTTAAATATTTGTGATTCTCTATTAGCTCACTACTTCCGTTAATTGAAGTCATAACAATGATATTAACTTCAATTCAACTATGAACAGAGCACATTCATAAACATATACACATAATGAACAACAATACACATTTTTCTTTCACACACATATATAGGATCAAAGAAAAATGAAAACCTTACAACAAATAGACTTCTATATATTGTGAAGTACGTACAAGAAGTTCAAAACCAAGTGTACAAAGGGGAACTTATTTCAGGATACTCGATCAATATAATTCCACCTATTACACAACCATAACAACAAAGGGAACGATCGAGATGTTTCCACACACTAGAATTAGTCAATTAGGACACTGGAAGCCAGATGGAACTTTTTTGCCACATGCACTGAGAAGAAGGCTTAGAGAAATAGGGACATTAAGGTTGATTCCAAGAATATTTGCTTTAATGGCAGTGCATAGACAAAGAGCAGCATCAAGATCAACAAGTCCTTGAATGAGAGAACAACAAGGTTTCTTATTTGGTGGATTTCCAATTACAACTCCAAGTAAATTGCCAAGAACATTAGCACAAACACCTAATTTTAGAGTATCAATAGAGCACTTGCCTTTGGACCTGGGGCTCGGGGTTGGCTTTGGCGTTGGTACTGTTGGTGTTGGTGTTGGTGTTGGCTTTGGCTTTGGCTTTGGTTTAGGACTAGGGCAAGTATCACATGCACTCACAAGAGAGCAAAAAAGAATGTTTACAAGAAGAAAGAGAGCAAGGGCGGTGGTTTTCTTAGAAGCCATTTTCTACGTACTAACTTTAGTAGTTTTATGTAGATTTTGGGTTTTGTTGATATTGAAATGATTATAGGAGGTGAGTATTTATAGGATGCAAAAGTAACCATCATTGTCAAGAGAAATAAAAAACACGTCGGTAGGTTGAAAATGAGAATAAGATAAATGAATTAAAAAGAAATAGTGTAAAGAGTTGACTGAATAACCAATCCAGCCAACCATAAAAAAGAGTACGACTAATATACAGAGGATCCTACTCTAAAGTAAAGGTGGCCAGTGGGCCGGGCTGGGGTCTGACAGGTCGGATATGGCGAGGTCGGGGTCGGGACGGGACGGGCGAAGGGGTCAGGGTCGGGGTCGGGTCTGGCGGGACTTGCTCCAGTCCCGTCCCGATCCCGATCCCCTCGGAATCGGGTCGGGGAGGGGTCCGGCGGGTTTTTTTTTTTTTTTAAATAACATATATATATAAAAAAACTCAATAAACAAAATAAGACAGTGTAATAAAAACATCACAAGGCTGTTTTTGTGCCTCTTATATTATTTAATAGACATATGATTATTTTGTAATACAAATACAATTGTCTAAAATCTAAATTGCAACTTTGTGGTGTTGTCCAAAAGTTGCAAATTACATAATAAAATTGCAATTAAAAAATTACATTCTCAGAAAAACATGTTCTAATTGCTTGATGATTTCCTGTGGTTCTTCGGTTGGAATTGGTATTAGTTGGTCAAATTGATCTACGTCGCTTCCACCACCTTCGGATAAGATTTCGTTGTAGTTTTCATCTTCTTCTTCGTTGATCTCCGGTTGACCGCACCTTCTCCGCTCCGCTCGTATCCAATCTCTGAATAATACTGCAATTTTCAAGTTGTCTCCGGCTAATGAGTGTTTGTGGTCTCCTATTTGATATCTGCCGGCAGAAAAAGCGCTTTCAGACGCAGTTGATGACGCTTGAATGTTCAAAACATCTCGGGCCATCAATGAAAGTGTCGGAAATGTCTTCTCATTCCCCCTCCAGTATTTCAGCAAGTCTTCATGTCCATCTTCATTGATAACTTCTTGGTACGGTACAGAACCCTGCAAAACAAAAATATCCTACTCGCTAATTTGGTTAGTAGTAGAGGTACGGCCGCACATTCTATTTCTGAGGCTTTCAATATTAACCGCAGAAACATCATGTCTTTTGTGAGGTTGTGTTGAAGATGAAGAAGATGATATGGAAGCCGGTAAGTTACTAGCATTTTCTTGTTGATAAAATCTATATATTTTTTTGCATTGGTGTTCTACGCTAGACAACACTTCTTATTTAGTTTGTTCAATAGGTGGTGGGTGATTTAGATTTTTGAGACTTGGAAGTGGTAGTACTTCTATACAATCGTAAATAGTTTCAATTAGTGATTTAGTACCGTCTATTTTAATAGTAGGATTTAATACAGAACCAATAATATAAATAGTTGGAATAGGAATAAAATATTTTTTTAAAAGCTGCCTTATACGCTGGTTTTTCCATATATTCACTAAGTAATAAAAATATTAGAGCTATATAAAACAACACAGTTGAAATAGTAGGATAATATATACCGGAAAATTCTTTTGTTGCTTGAAAAAATTTCTCTAAAAATACAATAAGTTCGAAAATTTTTACCCAATCACTATCTAAAATCATATCAGCTGGATTTTTATTATGAGAGTTAAAAAATAAAGTTATAGGTTTTCTATAGTCATAAGCAACAAGTAGTTGCTCGTATAAAGAATTTCACCTAGTGGATACTTCTTGTGGAATTTTTCTATAAGATAGTCCACAATCGTGACAAGTTTTTTAATATTCTTTTCTACGTTGTACTTTATTACTTTTAAAAATAAAGTTTATAGCAAATTGTATTTTACTAAGAATGTCTTCAAAAATTGATAGACCATCCTTTACAATTAAGTTATATATATGGCACGCACATTTTATATGAAAATGATCTGAAAAAGATGGAGTTAAACTATTTTTTAAAATTGTAATTGCGTAATTGTTAGAAGAAGCATTATCTAATGTAATAGTCATAATTTTATCGGTTATTCCGTAATAATGGCACACTTGATAAATATTATCTGCAATAAAAGTACCAGTGTGCCTATCATCTATATATCTATACGCTAAAATACGTTTTTGCAAGGACCATTTATAATCTATCCAATGACAAGTTACAGTTAAATAATCATGGCCGTTAGTACTACGACCTATATCAGACGTGATAGATACTTTGACATTAAAATGATATAATGAATATCGTAATATTGTTGATATTCATGCGCGAATTTAAATACATCTCTCTTAACAGTTGATCTAGGAAAACCGTTAAAAGCAGAATTATATATATCTCTAATGTAATGAATAAAACCGGGAGATGAAGGAAATGAAAAAGGCAAACCCTCAACAGCAACTAATTTTGATATTGATTTCCTATCTCTATGTTTATTGTATTTAAGACCTACAATTCCCCCCGTCATAGGGTTAATTTGACCTCAGATTTGGTCCGGACGAAGACGTGATGTGAACCTTGTCCCGATGGAGCGGGCGTTTGCGCACCCGGTTTTGAAGCCTGGTATTGGGCATACCTAGCTGGATGAGCACTTACTACCTGTCTAATTAAACCCCTCGTCCCACCGTGACCTTTTCCAGTTTTAAATTTTAAAACATTTTTACAAATTTTACATATAGCTACTTGATTCTCTACGTCCCTATCAAAAAATGTCCATGCATCTGATTTTAATGGTCGTTTTGCTGGACCTAGTCTCATACTAGGGGGAATATGAGGTATTTCAGTTGAAGGTGCACTAGTGGGTGTGTTGTCATCAACATTAGTGGGTGTATCATCTAGATCATCGTCTAAATTAAAGTCTTCTTGAGTTCCAGAAAATAACTCATCGTCTAAATCTAATGGTGTTGTAGGAAAATGTTGAGTATCAACAAAATCGTCATGTGTAAGAATAAGATGACTAGAAGAAGTACCATTGTCATGGTTGCCCCTACTAGAAGAAGCACTCTTACCCTTACCCTTAAACATTCCTCTTAATCCTTCCATTTTAATTATGATAATAAATAATTAAAGATAATAAAATTAAGTGCGCTAAATAAAATAAACATACAATAATAATTTAATGAAGGAACGAATGTACCAAACGCCGACGTAACGTCGACGTGTAATCGAGAGGTTGAAAATTGAAACTTTGCTCGATGGAAGATCCTCAAGCTAGTTGCCAACTTCACTCCCAATTCCCAAATGAATAAATAAAATTGAATATTTAGCAAACAATGTAGACTTGTAGAGAGATATATTGAGAGATTAGAGAGATTGTAGGAAGATTTGTGAGAAAGATGAAGAGAAAATGAGTTATTTATAGTTGGAAAATTGGGTTAAAGTGTAAATATAATAACTTATGGATTAAAAATAAATATTAAGGGGTAGGGGGGTTGGGGGAGGCCTAAAATGGCCGTTGCCTAACGGCCAAAATCTAAAATGGTCGTTGCCCAACGGCCAAAATCTAAAATGGTCGTTGGTGCAACAGTTATATTTGCAAAGGGGGAGCACTCGGGCGGGGTCGGGCTCGGGCTCGGGACGGGCTCGAGGCGGGGTCGGGTCGGGCTGGCCTGGGGCGGGGTCGGGTCGGGCTGGCCTGGGGCGGGCTCGGGTCTGGCGGGACGAGACATTGTCCCGTCCCTAGTTCGAGTCCCGCTCTCATTTTTTTTTTTACGCGGGGTCGGGGTCGGGTAGGGGTCGGGCCGTCCCGGCCCACTGGCCTGCCTTACTCTAAAGCCAATTATTTAACTAACAAAAAAATTAGCCTTGTTATCTCTAATTCTAATACTAGATTGTTGACATTTATTCAGCTGATAGTGCCCTTTGGCATCCTTTGGCATCCTTTGGCATCCTTTGGCATTGAATGAAATGTATCAAAATGAAGCCGACATCATTACTGAAGGCAAATTTGGCTAATATATATGAAAGTGTGTACTCCGTCCATTCTAAAAAGATTGATCTAATTTAACTTCGCATAAAATTTAAAAAATAAAAGAAGAATTTTGAAATGTGTGGTCCAAAATAATTGGCGTTATTTATTTGATGCTTTTAGCCTTTGCCATAAGTAATACTTAAAGATCAACGAACCAAGCATGTGCCTTCTTCATATCAGTATGCGGATATATTCACAAAGGGCCTTCCTAGACAACTTTTCCTAGACTTCAGATCCAGTCTTAGCGTCCGGCCTCCTTCCGCTCCGACTGAGGGGTGTATTAGCAAGTGTACCATGTTTATATTTACCATATTTAGTGCTATGTAATTATGGTAGAATTAGGATCCCTTATTGTATTAAAATTCCACATTAGACACACGTATATATTCTGTATTAATGAAAAGGCTTCCAAGGGAGATTAATACATTCTGAAAGATATAATTTGTAGGGTCCTTTGGCTTCTCGAGGAATATCCTTATTGGCATCGAGAAATACATGATCAACATTGTTAATGCTCCATTTTGCTAAAATATCCGCAACTTGATTGGCTTCTGTTGAATTTTAAAGTTGGTCATGTTGATATAATTTTGAGTCTTCAGGATGACTTCCATCATATGCCAAGGTGGTTTACTGATACCGTTAAGCATGTTAATGATCAAAATATAATCACCTTCCATGATTATGTTGATGAAACCATGTTGTACACACCATTGCACACCAAAAAGAGCAGCCCTGGCTTCAGCCATGTTGCTGCTACAATTGCCTATCGGGAAGCTGAGTGCCATAATTATTTCACCATTGTTGTCCCTGCATAAGCCCCCTATCCCAGCAGCTCCGTCGCTATTTTTGCTTTCATCCGTATTTAATTTTATCCACGATAGAGGAGGTAGTCATGAAATATCTTGCTAGTACAATGATTTCTTAGATGTTTCCAAAATTGTATGTTTATGGATTCTAGATATTTGAGTTGGACAGAATACTAGGTTCATAATAATTTATTTAAATATATTAAATAAAAATATAGAATCCGAGTCAAACTATTAAGTTCTGTCAATCCATAATTAACGATATAGATCCGCTCCTGATGTCCTAGCTAGCTATATACTCACTGAAATTGGAACTTGGAAGTGTGCGCTTGTTTAATGTATCTTTCAGCTTATTGTCAATTATTTAATCACTACCACATCTGCATGTTTCAAATACCTAAGCACTTAAATATT
Organism: Anisodus acutangulus; assembly: GCA_029783415.1. Lineage (NCBI taxonomy): Eukaryota > Viridiplantae > Streptophyta > Magnoliopsida > Solanales > Solanaceae > Anisodus > Anisodus acutangulus. The sequence goes on from CM056496.1 coordinate 51,009,831, forward strand.
TGTGATTCTCTATTAGCTCACTACTTCCGTTAATTGAAGTCATAACAATGATATTAACTTCAATTCAACTATGAACAGAGCACATTCATAAACATATACACATAATGAACAACAATACACATTTTTCTTTCACACACACATATATAGGATCAAAGAAAAATGAAAACCTTACAACAAATAGACTTCTATATATTGTGAAGTACGTACAAGAAGTTCAAAACCAAGTGTACAAAGGGGAACTTATTTCAGGATACTCGATCAATATAATTCCACCTATTACACAACCATAACAACAAAGGGAACGATCGAGATGTTTCCACACACTAGAATTAGTCAATTAGGACACTGGAAGCCAGATGGAACTTTTTTGCCACATGCACTAAGAAGAAGGCTTAGAGAAATAGGAACATTAAGGTTGATTCCAAGAATATTTGCTTTAATGGCAGTGCATAGACAAAGAGCAGCATCAAGATCAACAAGTCCTTGAATGAGAGAACAACAAGGTTTCTTATTTGGTGGATTTCCAATTACAACTCCAAGTAAATTGCCAAGAACATTAGCACAAACACCTAACTTTAGAGTATCAATAGAGCACTTGCCTTTGGACCTGGGGCTCGGGGTTGGCTTTGGCGTTGGTACTGTTGGTGTTGGTGTTGGCTTTGGCTTTGGTTTTGGTTTAGGACTAGGGCAAGTATCACATGCACTCACAAGAGAGCAAAAAAGAATGTTTACAAGAAGAAAGAGAGCAAGGGCGGTGGTTTTCTTAGAAGCCATTTTCTACGTACTAACTTTAGTAGTTTTATGTAGATTTTGGGTTTTGTTGATATTGAAAAGATTATAGGAGGTGAGTATTTATAGGATGCAAAAGTAAGCATCATTGTCAAGAGAAATAAAACACACGTCGGTAGGTTGAAAATGAGAATAAGATAAATGAATTAAAAAGAAAGTGTAAAGAGTTGACTGAATAACCAATCCAGCCAACCACAAAAAAGAGTAGGACTAATATACAGAGGATCCTACTCTAAAGCCAATTATTTAACTAACAAAAAAATTAGCCTTGTTATATCTAATTCTAATACTAGATTGTTGACATTTATTCAGCTGATAGTGCCCTTTGGCATCCTTTGGCATTGAATGAAATGTATCAAAATGAAGCCGACATCATTACTGGAGGCAAATTTGGCTAATATATATATATATATGAAAGTTCTGAATGTAAAGAAACGGTTGAAAATAGAGAGTGGTGACATTTGATTAAGGTTAAAGAGATGTATGATTGCATAAAGCAATGGAACTTTTATCTTTTAGTTTTATTTTTAGTTTTATTTTGGGTTGTATTGTTGATAGTTATAGCCTTAAATTCTGTAAGGTTATCAAATTTTTACACTAAAGACAAACATGAGGTCAAATCATACTTAATCAGGTCATTCGCTTGATCCAGATCAACAAATGAGGATGCGTATAACTGAATTTGTGCAGAATATTTTGACGAGGTGGCTTCTAATGATGGGGAGAAAAATATTTTTCAAATTTTTAATGTGCGACTAGTCAAGATATTTTTCGAAACACTTTCATTAGAAAAACAATTTCCTTAAAAATTAGGAAAATAATTTTTCTAATGAAAGTAGGTAAAATAAGTTGCGACATTTCAAGTTTATTGTTTTCTTCCCATTTATCAAATGCCTCCAATCCCCCCCCCCGGCCGCCCCCCGCCGCCCAGCTTTGACTATCCCACCACATTCCACCCCCCATAATTTTTTAAATTACATATAAATGCTCTTGGGAAAAATGTTCAGTGATTATTCCAACAGATATTTTGATTAAATCAATGAGAAAAGAAAACATAGTATTGTTTTCACACGGTTAAATTAGAAAAAAATTCAGTATTTCAATGGAAATCTATTTTTCACCATGTGTTTTCCAAGTGCGCTGATTCGACGAAAATGAGATGGAAAAATCATATTTTATACCACAATTTCCTACTGATTATCGGCAACAAAAAAATCTATTTCTAATAGTGACCTTTTCACTTACTTACCCAAACACTAAAAAATAAGTATAAAAAACTTATTTTTCAGAAAATGTTTTTTTTTCGAACCAAACTCACCCTAAATCTGGAGAAGTAGAATAATTGTATAATTAGTCGAAAGCAAGGTCATTTCCTTGTTGAAGTATTTGGCTCAATCAAGTAGCATCTTCTGATGGAGCGGCCATAAGAGAGATCTTTCTAGGTGTTAACCTTTTAGAAAGTACATGCTCTGATACCAATTGATGTAATATGAGAGTCCGCCAAACAGAGTATAGAACCTGTTTCTCTACTGCTCTTCTTAAGTTGAGACAGAAGGTAAAAGACTCAAGATGTTTACATAAAAAACTCTTTGTTCAAGGAATTAAAAATCACGACCTACTACTGTAGGATTTTCCAAACTCTTCTATAACTGAGCAATGTTTAGCTTACAACCTATTGTAACATAAGAATTAACCTATTAATCCCTCACCCTTTACAACAACTCTATTGCAAAGACACTCATTGACTAACTCTAACCAAGAACAGTATCAACCTCACTTACTCACAATAACTCTATTGCAAGATCTGTACAATAACTCTATTACAAGAACACATCTTGACTAACTCTAATCAAAATTTACAACTCAAGGGTTTAGAAATCAAACCACCTACAAATAGCTTCTTACCAGAAGAGTAGGGTTACAAGTTAAAGAACAAAAGACAAAAACTCAACAAACCTAAGGACTTAAAACATCTTCATTGATAGAGAACTGGTCCTTGTATTTGTTGCAGCTTCGTACTTGATGAGAGTCCTCTAGGGACGGCGACTTGCTCTATGAGATATGTGTTATTTTCTTATTCTTCAAGAAACACTCTTCACTCCTTAACATGTTGTATATACCTTAAACCTTGGACCAATGGATATCTCGCAGCAACTTTGCAGCAGTGCTGATATACTGTCACAGTGTCAGCGGCATTACAGCTGTAGAATTGACTTGCATGAGCAGAACTGGTCCATTAAAAAATGAAACTGATTCCTTTAAACAAGTCTGTCAATTCATCACAACAATAAAAACAATATGTAGCATGCATTATCAGTTCTGATCCCTTCATGTTTCAAGGTGCATCTGAATTTCCATAATTTCCAAGTGAGAACAGTGGGTAAACATTGTAGAAAGGTCTCATGCACTTTGTTGTGAGGTTTAATCAACCACCATCTAACAATTTTGTATCTAATGTTCCCATTGTGAGGATAAGGGATTCCACAAGCATCACTGAAATATTTCCAAATGATGCTAGCAATATCACTGTCCCCAAATAAATTATTAACATCCTCATTATGACCATTCTTGCAACAACAACATTTGGATGGCCCATGAACTTTGAATTTAGTAACAGCATCATCAGTAGATAATTTGTTACTATTAAGGAGCCTGTGCATGTAAATAGAAATTTTGAAGGGAAGATTACTGTGCCAAGTCTTACTGCTGGTTAATGAAGTGCCTCTGCTCATTTTAATAGAATGCCAGGCAGATTTGCTAGAAAAAATACCAGTAGGATCAGCTAACCAGATAGGAAGATCATTTTCATCATGAAAAAAAGGGATCCTTTGAATGCTCATGACCAAATCATGAGGGAGGAATTGGTGAAGTTTAATAAGGCCCCACTGATTATTTTGAAAGAAATCGGAAACTTTAACCTTCTTGAAAGTTCCCATGGTTCACAAGATAGGCCAATGTTGGTCCAATTGTCCCACCAAAAAAAGATATCACCTTTAGCAATTTTCCAAGTGATGTAACTTTCACAATCATCTTTAATATCCATAAGCCTTCTCCATTGGCATGGGCTCTTTTGTTCATTTGCATAGAGTTCACTTTTATTTTTTTGTAACTTCAATTAGTATCTTTGTACGTTAACTCAAATCACATAAAAATTTCTGAGTGAACAAATCAAAACGACAAGGGCTGAAATTTAGTAGATTATAGGAGGAAGGCCATTATGTCACTTACAATAATCCCTCGCGTATTTCAAATGTCTGCATTGGATATATCGAACTACTCCCTCTGTTTCAAAATGTTTGGTTTGATTCGGAGTAAGGGTTAAACTAACTAATGTTTGGTGTGAATTCAGACATAGAATTTTCAATTTTATCGAAATGTAATTTACATATTTAGAAACTACATAAAAAGTATTATAAGTCACAATAGTTATCAATTTAAAATATTTACACGACATTTGAGATAAATATGATCAAAGAAGATATACTTTGACTGTCCAATTAGTAACTAAGATAAATATTTTGAAACAAGGAAGTAATAATTACTAAGTTGAACACTTAGATTCTTTCTTAGTGAAGACTTGTACATGATATTGTTCTATTAGAGAACAATTGTTTGAATCTTTTTTTTTTCTTCAAAATTTGAATAGAAAATTACATCTTTCTTTGAAAAAATTGCAAACAAACGAAGTTGCAAAAGTTGAAATCACTTTTCCAAACAAATCCCAATTTGTCAACTAAACTTGATTAACATATATAGTACTTCCTCCGTCCCAATCTATATGAGGATTTTACTAATTGAGTAGTCAAACAACTCTTTCTTTTATTATGATTTTGTCAACTCTTTTCATATATTGTGAATCATAATTATGACGTAGACTTATAGTACTTTATATTTAGTTTTTCAAATATGTAAATTTTATTATAAAATAATCAAAGAATTTATGTTCAAAATTGAATTAAAAATTAATTGCTTTGGCACTCATACTCCAAAACCTTTCATATAAATTGGGAGAGAGGGATAGTACGTAATTTAAGTCGTCTCCAAGTAGCCAAATTGGCGGACCACGTAAAAAGAAAGTAGCTAGACAAAGATAAGATGAAACTGAATGTCAATGGAATTTTGGGAATGTTGGATGTTAAGATCAATAGGTCTAAATTATATCCACCTTTAATTTGTAGTAGGAATAATACATGAATTGACGTGAAATTTGTTCTCATTGTTATGAGGATCTGAATCATGGACTCTCTATATATAGGTGTGGCTAATTATAGTTCTACGTACAAAGCACCTTGGCCCCATTTACGGAAATATCAGAGACAAATCGCTCTCTTAAGTCAAGTCAACTCTTCTCTCCGCTTCTAAAATAATTAACAACGGAAATGACTTCTTGAATGGAAGGATGAGCAATTTCAAATTTAGCTGATGCATAACATGTTGAACCCACTCAAACTTGAATGATTTAAGCTAAACAAACACATTATTTATTTATTAACAGTATATTTATTGATGGGTCATTTTGAACATAGCACATCTAAAAGTTTTGGCTACGTTAAGTTGCACATGCATGTAACCCATAATAGAACCTATCAACGCATAAAAAATCATTTTTAGTTTGTTTTGTTTGATATAATCATAATAAATAAATGAAAAAGTATGCACAAATATACAAGCTTGTGATGTCAAGAAAATTACATAAGCTTTATTACACAAAATCTCGCTTTTTAGGTTTATCCCTAGAGGTAGGCATCTGCATTAGATCTTATTAGCAAGTGTATCATGTTTATATTTATCATATTTTTTTCTTGACATAGTATTAGGAGCCAAAACCTAAATCTTATTTTTTTTCTTAGCGGCCGCAGCCCCTAGGGTTCTGCAATTTTTTTCCCCAGAAAACAAGCAACTTTCTCTGCATGCTCTGTGTTTCTTCGCACGAGAAACAAGACAAGCATTAAAATTGTGTCCACTATTCCTCTGTTTTATTCACTGCAAGCAACTTTCTCTGCATGCTCTGTGTTTCACTGCCCAATATTAGTAGAAGCCAATTATAATGCAAAACCCTTTTGTTAGTTTTTTTTCTTCTACGTCTTGTGTTCCTTCACCCGTGAACAACCAGAAGCACACAAGTTTTTTGTTCTCTTTTCCCTTTACCGGAGAACATTCCGAAGTTTTGTCCTTTACCCAAAAAAAAAAATATATATATATATATATATATATATGGCAGCGTCGACACAACAATGCATAACATTCAGGGAGAAGCAGTCAGTAGCCGCGACCCAGCATTAGTTGGGGCTACAGTCGCGGTCCAACCTCTGCAGCCTAACAGCCCAAGTACTGCAAACCAAATTTTGGCCCAATTTCAGGCAACCTACCAGTCCGCCCCAGGCCAGTCAATGTGCCACAGTAACCCGACCCTATTTATTGGAGCACAGTAGTCCACTTCAGGCCTCTCCCAATCCAATTTGGGTCCGGCATTCGTCACATTGACTCCTCAGCAGCCCGATAATGCGTGGTATATGGATACGGGTGCCACGTCTCACCTCACCAACAATTCTGATAATCCCCCCCAACTGTGAAGTTTAAGTACTCCATAGTCTATTATGGTTGGAAGCGGTCATCGCATTCCAATTCAAGGGTTTGGCCACACACTAACCCCACCATTGCATCCCCCTTTCTCTCTTAATAACGTCTTATATGCCTCACACGTCATCAAAAATCTAATTTCTGTTAGAAAATTTTCCACCGATAACTCTGTCTCGATTAATTATGACCCATTTGGATTTTCTGTAACGGACCTTCGTACCGGAAAACTCCTTACGAGATGCAATAATAAGGGGACCTATATCCTTTCCTACTCACAGCCACTGCTAGTGTCACTCCTCCCATCGTTTTAACAATCATATCTCCCTCAACGTGTCATAGTAGACTTGGTCATCCGGGGTCTCACGTTTTTAATTCTCTTAGAACCGAAATTTAATCCAATGTAACAAAGGGAACCTGTCTCATAGTTGCTCCTGACAGTTAGGGAAACACGTTAGACTACCATTTACGAATTCCATGAGTACCACTTTCTCTCCATTTGATATTATTCACCCTGATTTATAGACCTCTCCCATAACTAGAAACCTAGGCCATAAATATTATTTAGTATTTTTGGATGATTTCTCCCACTTTCATTGGGTCTATCCACTAAAACTCAAATCTCAAATGTTCTCCAAATTTGTAGAGTTTCATACACAGATCAAAATGCAATTTGAAAAAGACATAAAATTATTTCAATGTGATAATGGTCGTTAGTTTAATAATTTCTTATTTCTTAAATTTAACGACATGGTTTTTCATTTCTCGTGCCCATATACCTCCCCTCAAAATGGTAAAGCCGGAAGAATTCTCCGAACCATTAATAATATAATCTATACCCTCTTTTTTCATGAGTCTCTCCCTCTTACTTTTTGGGTATATGGACTAAAAATGATAGATCACATTCTCAATATTTTACCTACCCGTGCGATTCAAAATAGGACACCCACCGAAATTCTCTACCGTCGGATCACTACCTATGACCATCTTAATCTGACATCCACGCCCCCCCCCCCCACAAATTGGCACCCTGATCTACTTCGTGTGCATTCCTAGGTTTCCCGTAAAACCATATGGGGTATTTGTGCTATGAACTATCCACCGACAAAATCATCATTTCTCGCCATGTTACCTTTGTTGAGTATGTTTTCCCGTTTGACAAAATTAACAAATTCTGAGTCACTGATTACAAATTCCTCGAAGATTCAGACTCATCCCCGCTTGTCTAACAAGCATTTCGTCAAACTGGAAATGTTCCGGCAGCTGCCGACACTGTTCAGCCACTGTCTGCCACCAATTTCACTGGTCAGCCCCTCTGTACTGTCACAGCCACCATCGACTGTCATTCCCATCATCGGCAGTCGGTCAACTGCCACACATCCACCGGTAAACCTAGTGTCACCACCACCCATTCCCGCATTCAACTCAGTTGTGCCACCACCACCACTGTACCACCGTCTCTGGACTGCCGACAGACACCACACTCATTTCTCACCAATCATCAGGGTTTCCACCACCTCTGATAACACCCGTCGTCGTCACCAGTGCGTCGGTCCCATCCCAGTCACCAAACATCGACACAACCTCCACTCCCCGGCCAGTCTCAGTACCACTAGATCCTTTGTCGAGACATGTATCATCACCACCTCCGACAACGTACCCCACCCAACCAGTGTCACCTGCCACCACCGGTCCATACCCACTGCACTATACCGATTCTGATGCCTCACCTCCACCGTCTGTCCAGCAAATCGACACCTCACAGCTCCCGAGACCTACCCTACCCGTAAACCCGATACCTAGCAGACCCACCCCACAAATCCCTACTACCTCACCCCGCATGGAAATTCGTGCCCCACACGTGATTTTCAAACCCAAAGTTCAATTTAATCTATCAACACAAACCATATCCTTAATTCTCGAAAACCTAAAATTGGCCAAACTAGACCTAAATTGGAATGCAACCATGGGTGAGGAGTTTAATGCTTTAACGAAACAACACACTTGAGATTTTGTTCCGAGACCGGAGGGGGTGAATGTGATCCGGTGGATGTGTAATATCCCGTACTTTCGGGTTACGGTTTGAATTGATAGGCGTATGTAAAATCGCTAGGCGTGTGTAAACAAACCCGAGCGTTGAGAAACTTTTGGATCATATTTATGTGTGCTAATAAAGAATTTAGCATATAAAAGGATAAAATCCGGAAATAATTTTGGATGTAACAAGTGTGACGATGGAGATCGAAAATAAATTTGGTGTATGCATGAGGAGGTTATGGACTAGTGTCATATCACAAATTATGACATTGAAGATATGAAGGTTTTATAAGTTATCAAGATTTAAGTGAATTAAGATCATGAAATTATTTATGTGTGTGATTGATAAACTATGCGGAGATAGGTCGCTTAAACTTTTTAATAAGTTGCATGTTTGGGTAAGGTGGCATTAAATTGAGGCTCCCTACCGCCAAGATTTGGCTGGTGGGAGACCGAATCATGACTGCCACTTAGGTTAGTTAAAGTCCTAATTCAAATCATTTTTTTGGTAGCATGTCATTTTGGTTCCAGTTTAAACAAGTCATGGGTTATCAATCCAACCCCACCGATATTTTCTTTTGATAAACCACATGCTTCACTTAAAGAGAATGAGATACAGTAACCATTTCCTAGTATTAAGAATAAGAATTATAATGTCCTAATCAACGAGCAGCAACATTCAATTCTAAGTTGTGCTCTGGAAATTTGTAGCAGTCACGTTGTTTATATGTTAGCAAAACGAAGGTATATTAAGGCAAATTATTTCCTTTTTAGCATGTTCCATGTAACAAAATAAGCATCATCCTTATAAGACTGTTGCTAAACAAAAGCAATTTTTTTCACATTCAAAATCATGATATTGCTCCATAATTTATTTTGCTTCTAGTAGTTAAGAATATTCGTGCTATTGATTCCTATGCTAAAAGCATGTCTAATTATGTTTCTAAGTCCTTACTGAGGCATACGGAAAAGATGTTGATTTTCCAATGTTAGCCGAAGGTATAAAGGTATTATGTCATCCGTTGAGATTGGAATATTGTGTTACCATTCATGCATTTTCACTTGCATTATATTCATATGTTACCCTGGACCACTTGTGCTATGCACACTTCTATATGGTAAATATTGTATATATGTAGGGGATATGGGAAAAGACGTTATATACGCACACCACCTGCAGCTGGTACAGACAATCACGAAAGTGCCCGAAGAGGCCAATATGATGTGATGGCCTTGTGTGGCGATATAACCTGATGCCCACAGAGGCGGTTATGGGAGGATTCCTGTGTGGACATTAGTATACCGCATTTGCATTATGCATACATTCATTAATCATTACATGATATTATGCCCACAGAGGTCGACATGAAATGATGCCCACAGAGGCTGTTATGGTAAGGAAGATGCCCAATGGGGCCGATGTATATGTGTACCACATTGTGCATGGTATTTAGGCATATGTGTTAGGGCCCTCTAAGGCTTTTACTGTTGGTCAGTTGTTTCGGTTTCAGTTATTGGTATATCTCGGTTATACTATTGTTCATGCCTGACATACTCAGTATATCAGTCGTACTGACGTCCCTTTTGTTGGGGGACGTTGTGTTTCATGCCCGCAGGTTCAGTTAAAGAAAGTGACGGTTCACGCTAGTTGAATGCGAATCTAGCGGATTTTTGGAGCACTCCCCTTGTTCGGAGTGTTGGTCTAATTTTGGTACGGTACAATTTTGCTTGTATATATGGGTATGGCGGGGCCCTGTCCCGACCTTTGATGTTGTTGCTCTTAGAGACTTGTAGACAGGTGTCCTGTGGATAGTGGTCTTGTATGGCTTTGTCGGCCTTGATATATGTGTATATATATATATATATATATATATATATAAGTTGATTACCTGGTGGTTCATAATTTTCTTTCGGCTTAGTCCGCAATTAATGATGATTATGTGGTAAATGTACGATTAGCGGTACCCGACGGGTAGGATCCGGGTGTCCGTCGCAGCCCTCCGGTTTGGGTCGTGACATGATGTGGCTTTTTCATCACAAATACAGAGATAGTGGTGACCTTGAGAGGTACAAGGCAAGACTTGTGGCTAATGGCACAAATCAGCAGTAGGGTATTGATTGTGGTGAGACATTCAGTCCGGTTATTAAACCGGCTACCATTCGTATGGTTTTGAGTATTGCTATGAGTAAGCATTATCCTATTCATCAGCTTGATGTGAAAAAATGATTTTTGGCATGAATATTTGAAAGAGACTGTTTATATGCACCAGCCGCCTGGTTTTGTTCATCCAGCAGTCCCTCAGTATGTATCTTGTCTTCGTAAATCACTGTATCGGTTGAAACAGGCCCCTCGAGCATGGTATGATCGCTTTGCACGGTTTATTTTGCAAATTGGGTTTGTATGCAGCAAGTGTGATAATTCTCTATTTATTTTTCATAGAGGTAGTATCATTGCATATTTATTATTGTATGTGGATGATATTGTGCTTACTGCTCAAAGCTGAATTTGCTGAAAAAATGAGATTATTGCCTTGCTCAAAACTGAATTTGCTATGACTGACTTGAGGAAGTTGAGCTACTTTTTTGGGGATCTTTGTGACTCGATCTGCAGATACTATGTTTCTTTGTGAGCGTAAGTATGCAGAGGAGATTGTGTATGTTAACACCCAATTTTGTTTCACCTTTTCCAATTTATTTGTAATTTTAAATATTTTTAACACCTCAAAATAATTTTAATCTATATACATACATGCGTATATATATATATATATATATATATATATATATATATATATATATATATATAAATATTATGCTCTTATTATTATTATTATTCTCATTTTTTACTATCATTTGCATTTTTATCATAATCATAAGTTTTATCCGAAAATTCTATGTTATTTAATTTTCGCAAAATAACATCGCATTTCCATTTTTTTTATCAAGCATTAAGCATATCGCAAATATTATATTTTTTATTTTATTATTATCACATCGTTATATTCTTATTTTTTATAATTTACATTTTTCTTCAATGCATTTTTAATATTAAACCCCTTTTATGTTTTAAACCCATAACTCATTTTCTTATTTCTCAACGCAAAACAATTCAATTCCCCATACTCATTCTACCCAACAAATTCTCACCCTTTATTTCCTTACTCCCATTTTTCTACAAGCCCAACCTGGCCAAGCACAAAGCCAACCCGCAAGCCCACCCAAGAATGTACCCCAAATCCAACACCCATTTCCTTATACCCGACCCAAACCCTTTTATCCCCTAAACCAAAACAAAACCAAAACAAAAAAGAAAACCAAAAAAAATCTACAAACCCTTCTCTTCAACCTCCATCAACCGCGACCCCACACCCCCATACCAGCGACCCCACGTCGCCGGTCACCTCACCTCACCCGACACCACCACCAAATCCCTCTGCCCCTGACACCCGACACATTCGACCCATACCCCAAAATTCCGCAACCCATGCCCCTCAAATCCGCGATTTTTGGCTCCATTATTTTGAAAAAGGGGGTGAGTTTCATTCTTAAACTTTGGTATTTAAATACTTCTATTGCTTCACTGATTTCGGGTCGAATCACTGATTCGGGTCGGGTCGACCCGAATTGGATTTTCCAGAATTATTGTATTTCGCATCTTGCATGTTGGTTATCTGAAATTGGTGCAAAAATCTGATTCGGGTTTGATATTTAATTCGGGTCGGGTCACTGACCCGGGTCGATCGGATCGACCCGATTTTGATATTTTTCCAGAATTATTGCATTTCGCATTTTGCATGTTGGTTATCTGAATTTGGTGCAAAAAATCTGATTTCGGGTCGAATCACTGATTCGGGTCGGGTCACTGATCCGGGTCGGGTCGACCCAGTTTGGATATTTTCAAGAATTCTTGCATTTCGCATCTTATTTGTTGGTTACCCATTCGGGTCACTGTTCATAATCCGGGTCTGATTTTTCATAAATACTTCTTAATCCTGTTTCAGTTCTAAAATTTCAGAATCCGGGTCGGATACTTTAATTGCTCACTGCTTGTTTCTTGGGCACTGTTATTATTGATTGAACTAATACCGCATTTAGGCCAATGAAATTGAATTCGAGGCCGCGCTTTTTTTCCGTTTCGTTTCTCTGTTTTTCAGCACTGTTTTAAGTATCCGGGCAACGGATATCTTACTGTTTTATTGTTTTATTAATATCGCATTTAGACCGATGAAATTGAATTCGAGGCCGCGCTTTTTTTTCGTTTCGTTTCACTATTTTTCAGCACTGTTTTAAGCATCCGGGCAACGGATATTTTATTGTTTTTACTGTTTTATTGTTTTATTAATATCGCATTTAGAACAATGAAATTGAAATCGAGGCCGCGCTTTTTTCGTTTCGTTTTTCGGTTTTTCAGCACTGTTTTAAACATCCGGGCAACGGATATTTACTGTTTTTTACTAAACATCCCGTCTTCTCGGGAATTGCCTCTCTTTTTTCTACTGCTTACTGCTGCTGCTTACAATTCCGATTTAATTTTGCTGATTCGAACGCGATACTACACTGGCCGATGAAAAATATCCGTCGATTTTGAGGTCTCCACAGTTGTAAAGACGGAGATATAACTTCTGGGCAAGGATGAGGCTTAAACCTTTTTATTTCATCCGAGGGATCAACATGTTTAGTAGGCAAGACGATTAAAATAACCAACAAGGTATATGTTCGCAGCCACGACGTGATTATAATGATCTTTTCTTTTCATCCGAGAGACCAACATGTTTAGTAGGCGAGGCAATCAAAATGACTACCGAGTCACACGTTTGCAGCCACGACGTGATTGGAATGGTCTTTCCAAAATTTAAGTTTGAGCCCTTCGTTATCAAAACATTCACTGTTTTGGATACGGATTTGAAGTTATTTGTATTTAACTGTTCTAACTGTTTGTTCTTGACAGCTTGCAAGGAACAAAGTCAATGAAGGCATATACTTCTCGGAGTTTATTTATTTTGTTGTCTTTTTTTTAATTCAGCTTTATCTCGCTCTATATTGTAATATTATTTATCGCACTTATGTAACTATTGAAATGCTTAGAATAGGCAAACTTAGAATTAATTCATAGGGTAGTTTAAGACTTGAAACCCGTCGATAGTTTATTTACTTGTAGGTTCGGGTAATTCAAATTTAGAAACCCTTGTTGACACCCAATTTTGTCCCATCTTTTATGATTTTATTTGTAATTTTTAATATTTTTTCACTTTTTAAATAATTTTAAAATATAGGCATATATGTGTGTATCTTCGTATTATTATTATTATTCGCATATTTTATATCATTTGCATTTCATAATAATCATAAGTTATCCATAATATTCTATGATATTTTATTTCTCGCAAAATTGCATCGCATTTCCCTTTTATTAAGCATTAAACATTTTACAAATATTATATTTTTATTATTATCACATCGTTATATTATTTTAAATAATTCACATCTCTTACAAAACAAAAAAATATATACATATATATATATATATAATATATTTTAATATTAAACCCCTCTTTTATATTTTTCCATAACCCATTTTTTTTATTTCCTAACCCAAAACAATTCCTACCCAACCCAAACTAAAACCCATTTTTCGTCCAAGCCCAATCCCCAAGTTAAATTCCCACAAGCCCAATCCCAAAATAAATTCCCCAACCCGTCAGCCAACTGCACCATTTGATTCCCCAACCCGTCACCCAACAAGACCACCATTCTCCCATCCCCTGACCCGACCCACGCCTCTTTCTTAAAAACCCCAAACCCAACCCCAAAACCCAAAATCAGAAAACCTAAAACCTAACCCCCCTTCACTCGTCAGCCGCACCCTATGCCCCTACCCCACATCGCCGCACTTTACCCCCGTCACTTCACCACTGCCACCACCCTACCCTGACACCGCCGAACGCTTGCCCCAAGAACACGCCCCAAAAATCAGATTTTTGTTCCCCCTTTATTTTGAAATTTGAATTCGTTTAAGGGGGGGGGGGGGTATGAGGGGTTGGGACGTCGGGTTTGAGTACCTATAAATACCCCATGTTGTTCTTCATTTTGGGGAGGATTTTTTTCGGAGTATTTTTGGAAAAAACGATTCAATATATAAATCTTTGTTGTGTTCTTGATTTCAAGCATTTGGCTTCTTTGTTGTTTCAAGAATCAAGTCCGAAAAGGTTTGTTCTCCCATTTTGATTCTCTGATTTTCTTCATCGATTTGGTCGGGTCGACCTGCTCGTAACATTTTCGTAATTCTTGCATTTCATATGTATGTATGTTGGTTATCTGAATTTGGTGTTGAAATTTGATTTGTATCACTGATTTGGTCAGATTCTTGACGGTCAGTCGACGATTTGAATTTCCAAATTTCTTGCATTATTCTTTGTTATTATTATTGGTTATCCAAATTGATGAAATTATTTGATTAGGGTTGAAACTCCAATTCGGGTCGGGTCACTGACCCGGGTCGGGTCGCCCCAATTTGAATTTCCAAATTTCTTGCATTGTTGCTGTTGTTATCATTGGTTATCTGAAATTGTTGAAATTATTTGATTCCGGGTTGAAACTCCAATTCGGGTCGGGTCACTGACCCGGGTCGGGTCGCCCCAATTTGAATTTCCAAATTTCTTGCATTGTTGCTGTTGTTATCATTGGTTATCTGAAATTGATGAAATTATTTGATTCCGGGTTGAAACACTGATCCGGGTCGGGTCACTGACCCGGGTCGGGTCGACCCGGTTGGGTAACATTTTCAGAATTCTTGCATTTCATATTCTTGTTATTGGTTATCTGAATTGGGTGTTGAAATCTGATCCGGGTTGAAACACTGATCCGTGTCAACATCGATCCGCCTGGTCGACCCAATTTTAACATTTTCGTAATTCTTGCATTTCATACTCTTGTTATTGGTTATCCGAATTTTGGTCTTTGAAATCGATTCGAGTTTGGATCATCGATCCGGTCAGATCAGACCGGCCTGAGCGACCGATTTGAATATTTCGAATTTGAACTCGGGTCGGATATTTTAAAGCGCTCACCGCTCGTTTCTTTGGCAATCGCTTTCTTGTTTTATTAATATCGCATTAAGGCCGACGAAATTGAATTGAGGCCGCGCTTTTCTTTCGCTCCGCTTCTCTATTTTTTGTTTAATCTGTTTTAGACATCCGTTACAGCGGATATATTATTGTTTTTATTAAGTTTATCGTTTTAAATTTCTTGCGACGGATATCATCGCTTTCTTGTTTTGAATAAATACCGTCTGTTGGGCGTTGTTTTTCTCGCTTCGCTTGCTCCCGCTTGATTCTTTGTTTCTTGTTTTTATCATTTTTATCGCTTTAAATCAACACCGCACCTTTCAAACATTGCTTTCTGTTCAGTCATCGCTTTCAAACATTCAAATTACCGTTCTCTTTGTTTCTTGTTTTAAACTAGACACCGCGTCATTTTCGAACTGCTTTTTCTCTGCCTGTTTTTTCGACATCGCTCTTTGCTCGTTTTTCACTCGCTATCTGCTGTTTCTGTTCGATTTAAAATTTTACTGATTTGAACACGATACTACATCGCCGATGAAAAATATCCGTCGATTTTGAGGCCTCCACAGCTTGCAAAGACGGAAATATAACTTCAGGCAATGATGAAGACTTAAACCTTTTTATCCGAGATCAACATGTTTAGTAGGCGAGGTGACTAAAATAACCAACAAGTTATATATTCGCAGCCACGACGTGATTATAGTGATCTTTTCTATTTCACCCGAGAGACCGACACGTTTAGTAGGCGAGGCAATCAAAATAAACTACATTAGTCATATGTTTGCAGCCACGACGTGATTGGAATGTTCTTTTCAAAATTTAAGTCTGAGCCCTCCGTGATCAAAACATTCACTGTTTTGAATACGGATATGGAGTTATTTGTATTTAATTGTTTCTAACCGTTTGTTCTTGACAGCTTGCAGGGACTAAAGTAAATAAATGCAACTATTCTTCGGAGTTTATTTATTTTATTTCTTTCTTTAAATTCAGCTTTTATCTCGCTTTGTATTGTAATATTATTTATCGCACTTATGTAATTATTGAAATACTTAGAATAGGCAAACTTAGGATTTATTCATAGGTTAGTTTAAGATTTGAAATCCGTCGCTAGCTTATTTATTTGTAGGCTCGGTTAAATTCAAACTTAGAAACCCTTCGCTAGTTATTTATTTTAGGCTCGTCACGCGTATTCAAGATTTTCAAAACAACTTTTGTCATCTTTTATTTGCTTTATTAAATCATACCGAATAAGTTTATCTTTTGTCAATTTACAATTCATTGATTCCCAAAATTTTACCATTTGGCATTATAAATAAATTGTTTTACTATAAATTGTCAAAAACATATTTTTCCAACTCTACATGTATTTCTCTTTAGATATCATATAAATGCATATTTTGAAAAAATCTCTACATTTATCTATCTTTTAAAATGCATCTCTTTTCATTAATTATTTGCAAACATCTTTTAACTTCATGCTTCAAACATGCATTTTTCTAGTAATAATTAACCTGAGTTTGACCGGATAACCGCAAGTTAGCGGATCTTAAAGGATGCCTAACCCCTTCCCTTTAGGATAATAAAGAACCCTTACCTAGAATCTCGCTAGTTTCGCAGACCTTAAAATTGGAGTTTACATTGCAGCACTTAGTTTAAATATTTAGGTGTCCTAATTCACCGTAAAGATAATTAGGTGGCGACTCCTCAATCTTTTTACCCAGGAATCACCGGACACGTCCGCGCTCCGCTTTGACCCGAGCCAGGTCAAAAACGGGCGCGACAGCATGGCGAATCCACTGGGGATTTCAGGTTCTTAACCATAGCAAAATTCAGGTTAATTATAATTGTGCTTTACTTTCACTCTTTGTTTGATGTAATGCTTTGATTTGTTTCCTTTGTGAAATTTTTGCATGCATAACTGCTTTAATTTCCATATTTTTACTGCTTATCTTAAATTGGCATTTCGCTCATATTTCTTCCACTCTGGAAAATTGACACTATCACACACACTACACGCGAGGTGTGTTTTGCGCACCCGCAAATTTCTTTCAATCTACCAAAATTTAGGAGAGTTGGCGTATGCGCGGAGTGACCGGACCATCTGGTGGCCGCGTAGCCTTCTCACTCGAGTAGTCCGCTCGGGAACCTTGTGTCTAGTCAGCCAAATCTTAGAAAATTTAAGATAGAGCTATACCACCCTTTATTTTAAGTCATGCATGCATACACCTTAGGTGGGTCGATCCTTGGTATCGACTCCACAATTAAGAAATCCGCCAAAGATGTCTACGGGTCTCACAACCCAACGACCAATCATCATATTATGTGTAGCGTGATAAGGATAGACTAATCCAAGACTAATCATGACATGCTGAAATTGGAAAATGTACATTCATTTTGTCTCATTTCCGACAAAGCATTGCAGTTTAGCGACTTGGATCAAATCGTCAGAATCCCGCATATCTGGCGTTTAGGCCCACCTCCGGCATAAGGGAGGCCCCATGCATATTAGGATGCGCATTTAATTGCCTTACAATCATTTTGTTGTTTTCTCCTACTTTTTCACTATGTGCATATTATTTAAAGCAATAATTACTCGCCTTGTACTAACTTGATTTTCTTTAAATTTTTTTTAGAAGGTTTATTCTGTCTAGATTATTTTCCCAAAGGTTGATTTGCGTTGACTAAAAATGGCGGATCATCCCTACTTCACGAGGTCAAAGGCACAATCCTTCAGCAAAATGACTGATTTAGATGCATCCGAACAGACTGGCCTGGAACTTATCACTCTTTCCAGAGATGAACCAGAGGCTTCGGAAAATAGAAATGCTACCGTCCAAGAAAAATACATCGCCCAATCATACAACAGATGGCGACCATGCAGACCGAGATAGAGCGGCTCCAAAATCTCACCAACTTTGTCCATTAACGCCAATACCCCACTCCCTGAACAAGGGACGAATGCAATCAGTATCGCAAACTTTTTCATCTCCTGAGCGCCATTTCCCAAAACCTCCCCAAAAATTCGCCACTAAACAAAACCGATCCACAAAGACACTAACCCGCAAGCTAGTCCACAACAAAGCCCGCTACAAAATGACCCTACAACTCCACATACCCAAATTAACCCACTCATCCAAAACACTTCTTCCATGCAAAATCACCAAGCAGGCCAACACATATTGATGGCACACGTCGTTGATCCCAACGAACAGCACGTGCCACCAGAATATGCAACGGAAGCTCAACCTTTACAACCACGGTACCAAACATGACTCTTCGTGAAATTGGCGGTGTGAAGAAATGGACAGGCAGGTGAGGATCAGAGCAGGTGAAAGTGTGGCGAGAGAGATTCATAGCCTGAAAGAAGCATTCAAGAATATCCAAACCAGCAAGGGGCATGAAGGACTCGAGTACGAAGATTTGTGCATGCATCCCGACATTGAATTGCTCATCGGATATAAAATGCCAAAATTTGACTTGTTTGATGGGAAAGGAAATCCTTACTCTCATTTGAGATCGCATCTGCGACAAACCGATTGGGGTAGGTAAAAATCAGGCCATCATAATGAAGTTGTTCGTAAGAAGCTTGACAGGGAAGCACTAGACTGGTACACAAGCCAGACCCGCAAAATGGCGTAATTGGGGCACGATGGCACAAGATTTCGTGGATGATTTAAATTCAACATCGACACAGTCTTGGACAGATTTTATCCGATGAAGTTGGAAAAGAAGTCCACGAGACCTTCGTGAGAATACGCCATGAAGTGGAGGGCGAAGCGAAAGTTCAACCCCAGATAGAAGAAAGTGAGATGAACACTCTCTTTGTACAATCTTTGAAAGATGCAACATACTATGAGAGAATGATAAGCGTCATAGGACGAAGTTTCTCTGAAGTTATAAGGATGGGAGATTTCATAGAAGAGGGAATCGAGCAGGAAGAATTACAAACTTTGTAGCATTGCAAGCAACAAGTGAGACAATCGGTCGGACTCATTTGAGGGAGCGATAAAGAGGAAGAGAGATGAAGTGTCCTCTGTGGTGACAGTTCGAAACATAGGCCAAATCAAATGTCAACCTACCAAATGCCATCACCCCACCTCCCTACTACAATCAAAACAACCAAAGTCCTCATCCTTCCTATTATTACCCATACACCCAAAGCCCTCACCTTACTATCAATACCCACTGGTCCCTACCCCATCTACCATACCCACCAATATATAGCACGCCTCGAGCACTGTCTATCCAAATCCCGCAATATCACCGCATACTTACCTCACCCACGAGTCCATCTACCTAACGCGCCTGCACTCGCGCCAAAATACGAAAAGAAAGCCACCAAAACCTATACACCTTTAGCCGAACCTCGAGCCCAATTATATGAAAGACTGAAACCGCAGAATACTCCAACCCATCCCAGGGCATATCCCCAATCCTATTCCCAGTCGTATGATGAAACTAAGCATCGTGCGTACCACTCGGGAATCCCCTGGGCACGACATCGAAAAATTGCTATGCCCTCGTGAGACAAAATTGAGGCATTAATCAAAGAAGGAGTTATCCAACTGAAAGGACCTTCCTCTAATGTAAATGATAACCCTTTGCCAAATCATGACGATGCCAACGTAAATATGATTACTGTTGATGAAGACCACAATTTGGAAGGGACTATTGTGCGATCCAGAGAAAGGAAAAGGTCGAATCATCGACCTTTATCACCCCTATGATTACAGTGCAAGTGAGGGCACCGTTTGGAGTAGAAGCACTTCCTCCAAAGCCGCGGATCATGGCATCATCTTTTCTTGGAAAAGTCTTATCAACCAATCTCCGAAGGAAGGAAGATGCTTCTTTACCAAAGCCTGCTTCGCCTCCGAGTCGATCATTCGTCAAAGCATCGCCACTCAGAATCAAAGGAGGACAATGCAGCCAACCTCGTGAAGGGATTCAAAAGATTTTTCATTCTTTGAAAAAGAAGCAAAAAGCAATATGATTCTCGGTGATTACGCTAGAGACTCAACCAGTTGGGATGCAGAGCAAGGAGATGTTTTGGGAAAATTGGACATGTGCCCTGGCCTTGTTTCTCCCAGAAACTAGTTAACTGCATTAATATTTAATGAAACAATGCGATTCAGATTGAGGCCTGAATCACATATATGCATTTAATGTGTTTTGCCTCTACCTTTTGAAAGCTTAAAATGACAAATCTGCACTGCTTTTGCTATTATAAAATATGTTTTGTTCAATAATTCTCTTTTCTTTTTTCATCATGCAAACTAATTTGTCGGCAGTATGTGACATATAATGAAACAAGCAAACAAGGTCCCAAACAAGCAAGGCTTCGAAGAATATAAGGAAGACTCACAAGCGGAAGAATTGAGGCATTTTTGGAATAAGTCAAAGCCAGATTTGGATGAAACATCAAGATGGTTGATAGTTACAAGCATTGGCACGGACGTTTGCCATTTGTACTCTTGGGCTACCACACTACGATCAGGACTTCTACTGGGCAATGCTATTTCTTTCGCAGCCAAGTGGATACAGAATCATTTACTAAGAGACTGATTGATGAAAAGCAGATGGACACAGTTGTCCGGGGCAACCTTATCAGAATAGAATGGCAAAAAACCATCAATGCAGATGCAGTGAAGAGATACCATATCTAAGATTAGTTATTCTCTATGTAATACTTTTTCTATGTTGTAAAAGTTGCGCTCCCTCGTCGGGATACGCATAGAACCCCCGTAGGGTTCCGTTTCTTAGATCACAAATTTCCCCAAGTTCCTTTTTACTTGTAATGAACTACGTCATGACCTGATTCCCTCATGGGGATACGTAGGCGGCCTAAATCGGCTTCGGTCCCACCATTAGAAATATTTTCTCCTTTATCTCGTACATGATAAAATGCACCCATCTGATCACCCTGATAGGGCAGGCAAGCAATCTACACAAGACTCGGTTGTCCGTTTAAAAGATCATCATCCTCATATATCGGAAACTGGGGCATTTTTAAGGGATCACTGTCGGAGGACGCCGATAAACATGGAAAAACATCGGCAAACTAAGTCTTCAGCCTAAGAGGATTTTGGATAAGACGTTTGCTTTGTTTCACCGCATGTCGCTGCTCGACAGACATTTACATATATGCATACTTTCTTATAAGCAATTTATTTTCACCAAATATTTTCATTAAAGTTTGACAAGATTTTTTTTTTACTAATACGCATACTTTCTTATAAGCAAAATCATTTTCAACAAATATTTTCATTAGCAGTTCGACAAGAACTTTTTAATGATAAGCATACTTTCTTATAAACAAATTATTTTTAACAAATGTTTTCATTAACGGTTAGCCAAGGCGGGAACCAGGCAGGGCTCTGTGTCCGAATCGGCGGGACATGCAACTATCAAGAGCCAAAGCTACAAAGTCAACGCGAATCAACCGCCCCTCCCAAACTCACAAATTTTCTTTGAGTACAGGTTCTTGAGTTGAAAAAGCGAAGCCACATCGATTATGATCAATTCCCCCAAAGAATTTCGGCACTACAACTCACTACAAGGATTACGTTCTTGTTCTCGCATTTATCTGAAGACATCATCTTGACCTCTGTGGTCCCGACTATTATGTCCGCACAAAGATGTTATTTCGAATCACAAAGAACGACAACAAGGCAAACCCGACGGCAAAGACGTCGCATCACATTTTCGCGTGCCAGGCGACATTTCAATTCACATGAGTTTGGATCGGCGGAAGATTCAAAGACAACGTGGAACCCTATTACAAAGAACTGACGGCAAGGACGCTACTTACATCTCTTACAACAAGACAACATTTCAAAACGTCGCCGACAAGTTATGGCAAGCGACCACGACAATCATTTTTCTGACTTTACAACGACGTCAACAACATTACAATGACGTCTTCAACGCAAAGAACTATCTTTTACCGCATCTCAACGACGCCAACAAGACTACAATGACGTCTTTCAACAAGAACAATATCTTTACGGCAACACAACAACTATCTTTATCAGATCTCAACGACGCCAACAAAGACTACAATGACGTCTTCTGCAAAGAATATCTTTACGGCAACACAACAACTATCTTTTCTGAGATCTCAACGACGTCAACAAAGATTACAATGACGTCTTCAAACAATGACTATCTTTTACGGCAATGCAAAGAACTATCTTTACCGCATCTCAACGACGTCAACAAAGATTACAATGACGTCTTCAAAACAACAACTATCTTTACGGCAATGCAAAGAACTATCTTTTACCGCATCTCAACGGGCGTCAACAAAGATTACAATGACGTCTTCAACGCAGCTGACTATCTTTTCTGAGATTACAACAACGTCATTGGCGTTCTTCGCAAAGACATCAACTATCTTCAACATCATTACAACAACGTCCACGGCGTTACGGCAACCACGACATCTATTTTTACAAAGATTACAATGACGTCAACAACATTACAATGACGCCTTCACTCAACATCTACCTTCTACAAAGAAACTACATTACCACAACGCCCACGACGTTCGAAGACGCCAGCTTTTTTACAACATTACAACGACGTCAACAACACTTCAACGACGTCTTCAAGTAACGCCTATCTCTTTACAACAAACAAAGATTACATTCTTGCAACAACGTCATCACAATGACGTCTTCAACACAACACGTCGATACAACGACGACCCAAATACATTCTTACAACAACGACATCAACAACATTACAATGATGTCGCCAAAGAACGCGCCCATAAAACGGTGTCATGAACAACACGCCTATGCAACGGCGTCTTCTGCAAATCAACTATCTTTTACAGCATTACAACGACATCAACAACATTACAATGATGTCATCAGCAACGCGCCCATACAACGGCGTCATCAACAACACGCCTACGCAACGGCGTCTTCTGCACAACATTTATTTTTACAGTATTACAACGACGTCAACAGCATTACAACGACGTCTTCAGCACAACAATTATCTTTTACAGCAAAACAGCATTACAACAACGTCCTCGACGTTACATGCAGCACAACAACTGTCTTTTACATAATTACAACGACGTCAACAATATTACAACGACGTCTTCAACACGTCAATCCAACGACGACATTTCAGGCGCCCACCTTATAATGCGGGTATTTTAATTTCAGTCAGGCGCCCACCTTATAATGAGGGTATTTTTAATTTCAGTCATGCGCCCACCTCCTAATGCGGGTATTTCTAAGTTATTTTCTCTACAATTTTTCTCGTGATTTATACACTAATTATATCTTAAGCTTTAGTTTGCGAGGAGTTTCTAATTTGCGTGAATTTCATCACAGTGGAACTATCTCTTACGGCGAACCGAGGCAAATTGGTCAACGACCTACTTCGAACGTCGATCCGCTTTTCCCATTAGTTTCTCGCATCTGCGACCAGTGTCATCCTAAGTCGACACTGGGGCATTGTTTCTTGAATGCACTATCTTTTTGCAACTTCTATACCCCAGGATTCTATTCCTTCCCATGCGGTTCCGATGACGGGGACAAATTTGGCTACCCAGTCAACTTCTTTGGCCGAAAACTCTTTCATCGTCTCCGTCCAAAGAGGGGCATCTGTTGACACCCAATTTTGTCCCATCTTTTATGATTTTATTTGTAATTTTTAATATTTTTCACTTTTAAAATAATTTTAAAATATAGGCATATATGTGTGTATCTTCGTATTATTATTATTATTCGCATATTTTATATCATTTGCATTTTATAATAATCATAAGTTATCCATAATATTCTATGATATTTTATTTCTCGCAAAATTGCATCGCATTTCCCTTTTATTAAGCATTAAACATTTTGCAAATATTATATTTTTATTATTATCACGTCGTTATATTATTTTAAATAATTCACATCTCTTACAAAACAAAAAAATATATACATATATATATATATATATATAATATATTTTAATATTAAACCCCTCTTTTATATTTTTCCATAACCCATTTTTTTTATTTCCTAACCCAAAACAATTCCTACCCAACCCAAACTAAAACCCATTTTTCGTCCAAGCCCAATCCCCAAGTTAAATTCCCACAAGCCCAATCCCAAAATAAATTCCCCAACCCGTCGGCCCAACCAGACCCGATTCCCCAACCCGTCGGCCCAACAAGACCGACCCATTCTCCCATCCCCTGACCCGACTCCACGCCCTTTTCTTAAAACCCCAAACCCAACCCCAAAACCCAAAACAAAAACCCAAAATCGTAAAACCTAAAACCTAACCCCCCTTCACTCGTCAGCCGCACCCTATGCCCTACCCCACGCCGCCACTCCCTACCCCCGCTACTTCACCACCGCCACCACCCTACCCCTCGACACCGCTAACGCTGCCCTAAGAACAAGCCCCAAAATCAGATTTTTGTTCCCCTTTATTTTGAAATTTGAATTCGTTTAAGGGGGGGGGGGGTATGAGGGGTTGGGACGTCGGGTTTGAGTACCTATAAATACCCCATGTTGTTCTTCATTTTGGGGAGGATTTTTTTCGGAGTATTTTTGGAAAAAACGATTCAATATATAAATCTTTGTTGTGTTCTTGATTTCAAGCATTTGGCTTCTTTGTTGTTTCAAGAATCAAGTCCGAAAAGGTTTGTTCTCCCATTTTGATTCTCTGATTTTCTTCACTGATTTCGAGTCGGGTCGACCCGGTTAGGGTAACATTTTCAGAATTCTTGCATTTCATATTTATGTATGTTGGTTATCTGAATTTGGTGTTGAAATTTGATTTGGATCACTGATTTCGGGTCAGATTCTTGACCGGTCAGTCGACCGATTTGAATTTCCAAATTTCTTGCATTATTCTTTGTTATTATTATTGGTTATCCAAATTCATGAAATTATTTGATTAGGGTTGAAACTCCAATTCGGTCAGGTCATCGACCGCCCGTCGCCCAATTTGAATTTCCAAATTTCTTGCATTGTTGCTGTTGTTATCATTGGTTATCTGAAATTGTTGAAATTATTTGATTACGGGTTGAAACTCCAATTCGGGTCGGGTCACTGACCCGGGTCGGGTCGCCCCAATTTAAATTTCCAAATTTCTTGCATTGTTGCTGTTGTTATCATTGGTTATCTGAAATTGATGAAATTATTTGATTCCGGGTTGAAACACTGATCCGGTCGGTCAACATCGACGGTCAGTCGACCGGTTGGGTAATATTTTCAGAATTCTTGCATTTCATATTCTTGTTATTGGTTATCTGAATTGGGTGTTGAAATCTGATCCGGGTTGAAACATTGATCCGGGTCGGGTCGACCCAATTTTAACATTTTCAGAATTCTTGCATTTCATAGTCTTGTTATTGGTTATCTCAATTTTGGTCTTTGAAATCGATTCGAGTTTGGATCATCGATCCGGGTCAGATCAACGACGGTCGGGCGACCGATTTGAATATTTCCGCAATTTGAACTCGGGTCGGATATTTTAAATCGCTCACCGCTCGTTTCTTTGGCTTTGCTTTCTTGTTTTATTAATATCGCATTAAGGCCGACGAAATTGAATTCGAGGCCGCGCTTTTCTTTCGCTCCGCTTCGCTTTTTGTTTAACCGTTTTAGACATCCGTGCAACGGATATATTATTGTTTTTATTAAGTTTACTGTTTTAAATTTCTTGCGACGGATATCATCGTTTTAGTGTTTTGAATAAATACCGCGTCTGTTCGGGCGTTGTTTTTACATTCTGTTTGCTCCCGCTTTGATTCTTTGTTTCTTGTTTTATCATTTTTACTGTTTTAAATCAACACCGCACCTTTCAAACATTGCTTTCTGTTCGATCCTTTGTTTCAACATTCAAATTACCGTTCTCTTTGTTTCTTGTTTTAAACTAGACACCGTCATTTTGAGCTGTTTTTCTCTGCCTCGATTTTACGATCATCGCTATCGCTCTTGTTTTTACGCTCTGCTCTGCTTCGTTTGTTCCGATTTAAAATTTTACTGATTTGAACACGATACTACACTGGCCGATGAAAAATATCCGTCGATTTTGAGGCCTCCACAGTTGCAAAGACGGAAATATAACTTCTGGGCAATGATGAAGACTTAAACCTTTTATCCGAGATCAACATGTTTAGTAGGCGAGGTGACTAAAATAACCAACAAGTTATATATTCGCAGCCACGACGTGATTATAGTGATCTTTTCTATTTCACCCGAGAGACCGACACGTTTAGTAGGCGAGGCAATCAAAATAAACTACATTAGTCATATGTTTGCAGCCACGACGTGATTGGAATGTTCTTTTCAAAATTTAAGTCTGAGCCCTCCGTGATCAAAACATTCACTGTTTTGAATACGGATATGGAGTTATTTGTATTTAATTGTTTCTAACCGTTTGTTCTTGGCGACTTGCGGGGACTAAAGTAAATAAAGGCAATTATTCCTGAGTTTATTTATTTTATTTCTTTCTTTAAATTCAGCTTTTATCTCGCTTTGTATTGTAATATTATTTATCGCACTTATGTAATTATTGAAATACTTAGAATAGGCAAACTTAGGATTTATTCATAGGTTAGTTTAAGATTTGAAATCCGTCGCTAGCTTATTTATTTGTAGGCTCGGTTAAATTCAAACTTAGAAACCCTTCGCTAGTTATTTATTTTAGGCTCGTCACGCGTATTCAAGATTTTCAAAACAACTTTTGTCATCTTTTATTTGCTTTATTAAATCATACCGAATAAGTTTATCTTTTGTCAATTTACAATTCATTGATTCCCAAAATTTTACCATTTGACATTATAAATAAATTGTTTTACTATCAATTGTCAAAAACATATTTTTCCAACTCTACATGTATTTCTCTTTAGATATCATATAAATGCATATTTTGAAAAAATCTCTACATTTATCTATCTTTTAAAATGCATCTCTTTTCATTAATTATTTGCAAACATCTTTTAACTTCATGCTTCAAACATGCATTTTTCTAGTAATAATTAACCTGAGTTTGACCGGATAACCGCAAGTTAGCGGATCTTAAAGGATGCCTAACCCCTTCCCTTTAGGATAATAAAGAACCCTTACCTAGAATCTAGCTAGTTTCGCAGACCTTAAAATTGGAGTTTACATTGCAGCACTTAGTTTAAATATTTAGGTGTCCTAATTCACCGTAAAGATAATTAGGTGGCGACTCCTCAATCTTTTTACCCAGGAATCACCGGACACGTCCGCGCTCCGCTTTGACCCGAGCCAGGTCAAAAACGGGCGCGACAACCCTCCGCTAGTTATTTATTTTAGGCTCGTCACGTGTATTCAAGATTTTCAAAATAACTTTTGTCATCTTTTATTTGCTTTATTAATCGTACAAATAAGTTTATCTTTTTGTCAATTTGCAATTCAATGATTTCCAAAATTTTACTTCTTTGGCATTATAAATAATTTATTGTTACAAATGCATATTTTTTCAAACTTTACATGTATCTTTCTTTTTAAAATGCATCATTTACTAATTATTTGCAAACATCTTTAAATCTATTATACTTGCAAAACATGCATTTTTCTTAGTACAATAATTAACCTGAGTTTGATCGGATAACCGCAAGTTAGCGGATCTTAAAGGATGCCTAACCCCTTCCCTTTAGGATAATAAAGAACCCTTGCCTAGAATCTCATTAGTTTCGCAGACCTTAAAATTGGAGTTAATTTGCAGCATTTATAGTTAACATTTAGGTGCCCTAATTCACCTTAGAATAATTAGGTGGCGACTCCTTAATTCATTTACCCAGGAATCACCGGACACGTTGTGCTCCGCTCCGACCTCTCGCGGGGTCGGGTTAAAAACGGGCGCGACAGTGTATAGGGCTAAAATGACAAATTGCAAGATCATGTCTACTCCAGTTGACTATAAATCAAAGCTTAGTGCTTTGGATGGTAATCCAGTGTCAGATCCCACTCTATACAGGAGTCTTGCTAGAGCACTACAGTACCTTACTTTCACCAGACTTGATATTGCTTATGCTGTTAAGCATGCATGCTTATTTATACATGCCCCAGGGAGCCTCATTTTACTGCCCTCAAACGTATCATTCGATATGTTAAGGGCACACTTCATTATGGTTTGCATCTCTACCCCTCAGCACCAACCAGGTTGTTATCATAAACGGATGTTGATTGGGCAGGCTGTCCGGACACGCGACGATCCACCTCAAGCTATTGTGTGTTCTGCTGATAACAAAATTGAATACGTCATGGTAGTGCATTCTGATAGAAGGAAGCAGTAGCTAACTTAGATAAATAATATCAACAAAGTACACTAGAGAACACATAGCAGCAGAAATCAAACTATAACGGACAATAAAGCAATATTGCGCCAATACGTGTGATAGGCTTATCGGGCCTATAGTAATAAAACTACAACTATCATTTTGTAAGTGTAAGTAGGACTACGATCAACTACCTACTACCCTTCTACCCTAATTTGTGTCCTCCACAACCCCCTATTTAAGGTCTTGTCCTTAGTAAGTTGCACCTGCGCCATATCCCGTCTAATCACCTCTCTCCAATACTTCTTCTGCTACCTCTACCCCTTCTGAACTTGTTCATAATCAACCTCTCACACATCCGCACTGTGGGATCTGTGTCTCTCAATTGCACATGACCGAACCATCTCAACCTTACTTCCCGCATCTTATCTCCACTGAAGCCACTCCCACTTTGTCTTTGATATCTTTATTTCTAATCATATATCTCCTTGTATGCCCACACATCCAGCTCAGTATCCTCATCTCCGCAACTTTCATCTTTTATATGTGCGAAGTCTTGATTTGATAACACTCCGCCCCATACAACATAGTTGGTCTAACCAAAACTTCAGATGCGAGCCTCCATTTCATCCACCCTGCCCCAATACAATGTGTGACATCGTCATCAATTTCTCCATTCCCTTGGATAATAGACAATAGGTACTTGAAGCTTCCTTTCTTTGGAATGACCTTAGTATCAAGTCTCACTTCCACGCCTGTCTCAGGGTCGCTCCCGTTGCTGAACTTACACACAAATATTTTATCTTGGTCCTACTCAACCTGAACCCTTTAGACTTCATAGTCTGTCTCCAAACCTACAGTTTGGCGTTCACTCTGCTGTGAGTCTCATCAATCAGGACTATGTCATCTGCGAATAACATACACCATGTACCTCCCCTTGGATTTGTCACGTCAGTCCGTCCATCACCAAGGCAAATAGAAATGGGCTAAGAGTTGATCCTTGGTGCAGCCCCATCATCACTGGGAAGTGCTCCAAGTCTCTTCCTACTGTCCGTACCCTAGTCTTGGCTCCATAATACATATCCTTGATCGCCCTAGTGTACGCCACAGGTACACCTCTAGCCCCCAAACATCTCCATAGAATCTCCCTATAGACTTTGTCGTATGTCTTCTCGAGGTCGATGAAAACCATATGTAAGTCTCTCTTCCTCTCCCTAAACTGCTCCACCAACCTCCTAATAAGATGAATGGTTTCAGTAGTCGAACGCGCTGGCATGAATTCAAACTGGTTCTCAGAAATAGACACGCCTCTCCTCACCCTCATCTCCACTGCCCTTTCTCAAACTTTCATAGTGTGGCTTAGCTGCTTGATACCCCTATAGTTGTTGCAGTTCTGGATATCACCTTTGTTTTTGTACAAGGGAATCATTTTACTCCACCTCCATTCTTCGGACATTCTTGCCATCTTAAAAATGACGTTAAACAACTCAGTCAGCCACTCCAAACCTGCCATGTCTGCGCTCTTCCAAAATTCAATTGGAATTTCATCTGGTCCAGTCGCTCGTCCCCTTCACATATTGCAAACAACACCCTTAACCTCCTCAGCATTAATACTTCTACAATACCCAAAATCTCGGTACCTACCAGAATGCTCCAGATCTCCCAGCCCAATGTCTCCATCTCCTTTTTCGTTCAAGAATTTATGAAAGTAAGACTGTCACCTCGGCTTAATATGCACTTCCTCCACCAGTACTTTGTCGTCCTCGTCCTTGATGCACCTCACATGATCCAAGTCACGGGCCCTCCTCTCCCTTGCCTTGGATATTATGTACAACTTCTTATCCCCGTCTTTCTCGTCTAATTCCACATACATGCGTTCAAAAACCACCATTTTCGCCGCCGTAACCGCTATGTTTGCCTCCTTACTCGTCATCTTATACATTTCCCTATTCGTGCACTTCTCCACCTCATCCTTGCTTTCTACCAATTTCGTATACACCACTTTCTTCACTTCGACCTTCTCTTACGGAAACAAAAATCAGAGAAGTTTATAAACTTGGATGAATGCTGCATATGCATTTTTCCTCTCAATTATGATTCTCTAGCAGTAATTTCTGCTATTTAGGCATAGTTAGATTGAGCAGGTTAGATTTAAAAGCCAGAGCCTACAAGGTATTCGATACGTCCTCTAAGATCTAAAAAGGAAAAATCATGCCCCAACGAACAAAAAATATGTACATCATAAGTAGAGAGGTAAACAAACTGCACGAAAGTGATACAAAGAAATATATTTATTTTCAAAGGGCATACAAACAATTATCCATACAAGAGCGTCTTCCAACAATGAGCAATCCAAAACAAATCACAACCTTGCACCTAACGAGAAGTTTAGTGCTGGAAATAAGTAGAAAATCACAAACTGCTACACAAATGAATATCAAAAACAAACTTCAAAAAGAAAGGATCAGAGAATCATTTAGGGACAAGTGAATCCCTTTGGAGCCTTCTTGCTGCAAACATTAAGAAGTAAGTTAAGGGAAATAGGGAGATTAAGGTTGATTCCCAAAATGTTAGCCTTAAGTGCAGTGCAAAGGCATATAGCAGCCTCCAAATCCACAAGATTTCCAATAAGACTGCAGCATGGTTTAACAGGTGGAGTTCCAAGTGTAACATTCAACAAACCGTTAAGCACGTTAGCACAAACACCTAGTTTTAAGGCATCTGTTGGGCATTTGCCATCTTTTGAAGGAGGAGGGGGGCACGGCTTTGGCATTGTCTTTGGCTTTGGTTTTTGTTTAGGTTTAGGGCAATTGTCGCATGCACTCACCACTGTGAAGAACAGGATATTGAATAGAAGAAACAGGGCAAGTGACTTAGCCATCTTGGACTCTTAAATTTGTTAGCTAAAGAGATATATATTAGAGAAATGTATTGAATGATGATGGTGATGAAGAATGTATCATATGGTTGGCTTTTTATAGGCTGCATGCATAAGAGAGATCAAAAGAATGATGAGAAAACATTCTTAATTAAACATGTGTGTAAGCCTGGAATTTTTGCTGTCAATGAGCATATTAATTAATCTGGTAGATCTTGGAAGTATGTGAAAATGGAATTAATACAGGTCGCCCATGTTCCTCTTTTTGTTCCTACCTACTAATTAGCAGTGTAGTTTATAGTAGACGATTATCTTATTTTCTAAACGTGGATGCAGCGTGCGGCATCGGAACTCAGTACTTCCGCCGAAAAGCATAAATTTATGTGTAAAAAATTACTAAAATTACAACGAATAGTATGTTTGAATAAATATCTTAATTGCCCTTTTGAGTATCTCTCTAGCTAGCATTTTCTACTACAAATAGCTTAGAGCATTACTCAAACAGAAAGGAATGGCAGTGTGAGAAAACTTTGACAAGGAAGTTACACATTTAGGGATAGATGTGAAGCCCTAGCCATTTAGCTTAAATGGGATTTTCTAATTAGGTCTTGGCATATTGAGAGGGCAGCCAAGTGGTACACTAAACGTTTCGCGTTCACGTTGAGTTTGGCTTAAAAGAACCCATCTGAAGTGGGTGCAATATAGAAAGTCTATCATGACGCAAAAATTGGTGACTGATTCCACTTCCTGAACATGCAACCTATAGGTACACGATAGTGACATATTATAGTTTAAAAATCTAGCTAGTCACGGGCTACAGAAAAACCTAGCAAGTGGGCTTCACTGGAATTTTACTTAGATTACGAATATTCTTCTCATGAATGTGGCCAAAGATCTCCACGTCAAAGTATTGATGATTCCTTGTGTTATACTGACTAAATTACTCTTGTTAGTTTGTTAAAATATTTCTAGAGGATGCGAACTTGATTCTGGTTGGATTTAATTTGGAGATTGTCTTCTAGTTCACAATTTATTTTGCATTTAGACTTGTAACTCTTGATAACAGTACTAGTAAATAATCGGTTCTTACGCTCAAGCAAAAGAAGAAGCTCGAAAATTCAATGATTTTCCTTCTATTCTGAAAAAATTGACGCAATTGAATCTACATTCTACAAGTTGCCTCCAAAATAAGTGTTAGAATATTATTATTAATGATATTATCATTTTATGTATGGTAAGTAGTAAAATGATAATTAGGAATATGTAAATTAGGAAGAAGATTATTAGAGATTGATTATTGATTAAGAATATTAGAGGCTTGATTAAGCCGCATGAGTATTTAATTTTTAGTATTTTATAAAATAATATAATTACAATAAATAATTTTAAATAATCCTTACAAAAAACTAATCAAAGCAATTCATTATACACCACTTACAGCTTGTAATTATATATAACATAATTTTACAAGTATAAATAATACAATAAAATAAAAGTTATTATGAAATGCAAATCAACTCTAACATATTAACTTTCAAATAATGAAAAAATTACAATTTCTTAAAACAATATTACTATCATACTATTCATTTTATCTTCCTATAAGCAAATAATCAATATACTTTATTAGTATTATAATTAAAATGTAACTCCTACATGAATAAAAATAAAATTACCTTCGAATAGCGAAATAATAAAATATGATAATTTTAATACATTGGACAAAAGATCAATGACAAGTGAAAATGTACAATTCGGCTATGCATTTTTTTTTTAAAATATTAAGTGATATTCATCATCACGGTGTTCTCAAATAGTAAATATGCAATACTACGACTTGTTATTTGAGTTATACCCAATCTTCTTATTTCTATAAATGAAAATCAATTAAGTATCATTCATTTGTTAAAGTGTAACGACCCGTTTGATCGTTATTGTATTTTGACTATTTTCCCCTGTTGAACCAATTCCCGAAGTTATCGAATGTTTCTAGTAAAAATTTAAAGAATTAGAACCTTTAAGTGAGAACGTTGACCGATAGTTGACTTTTGGGTAACAGACCTTTTTTGGAATTCTGTCAATTCCGCGAGTCCAGAGGATCATTTATGACTTGGTGGGATATTCAGTCCGACTCTCGAGGCTTTCAGATACATTTTTGGTACTTGATTGAGAACTTGGTTTTAGCCGTTTAGGGGTTGACCGAGTCAACATGACCTCCACTAGAAATTTCGAGGTCACGAATGGATTCGTAGCATGTTTTACGGGTGTTTGCATGTTTGGTTTGTATCTAGAAGATCCCGGATGGTTGTCGGGGTTTCGGGTTGAGATTTGGTGAAACCAGAGTTTTCTGGTTTTTTGGTGACTCGCCTCGACGGTGGTTGTTCGCCCCCCTGGATTCGCCTTGGAAGAGTTGTACGCCCCTGCGGATCTGCCCCAATGGCCTTTGGTCTGCAAGAGTGGATGATAACTGGATTAATGAAATCGCGCCCCTGCGGACAAGAGTCCGTCGAGGCAGGATCGCTCTAGCGGAAAAAGGTTTGCCCCAGCGAACGACGCTGAACCAGAATACCTATTTTATTCCCAACTTCGAGTTCATTTTTTTCATTCACCAAAAACTTAAGTGTAAGAGCTTTGGGGGGCGAATTCTAGAGATCTTTGGTGGAATCATCTTTGGGTAAGCCTTAAACCTTAATCTTACATTATTTCTTTCTTTATTTAGCTTCCGCAATAGTTAATGGCTATTGAGGGTGATGGGTTATGGAACCTAAGCTATTAATCATTAACCCCACCCCACCCCCAATTAAATTGGTTATTGTTATTCTAAAGGCTGATTTGTCATTTCTATAGTGGATAAATAGATTCTAGGGATGAATCTCTCTTGGTTTCTAGAATAAATTCATGAATTTATGGTTCTTACTAATTTGGGGGGTTTTGGCCAAATTTATAAAATTGAAGGACCAATTGTAATTAGAACTCCATGAAATTAAGAATAGCGACTAATGAGACTATGAGTAGGGTAATTTCACCCTTAATTTCCGGTTTTACCATTGTGAGTTGAGAGGTGTATTTTGGGTAACTTTTCCCAGCTGATTCTTCTTCCAATTAGTTGTCTTTTTGTAGTCATTTACTTACTTAGTATTGATATTTATTAGACTCCGATCGTTTTGAGGCGCTTCAGAAATGGAAGGCTCGTGTGGAGTAGTCTGTGGCTCCTGCTCGACATCCAGGTAGGTAACGGCTTACCTTCTAGTTAGAATTCGGTTAGTGAAGCATATATATAGTTAGTTATTGTCGGAGAAAGCATGTACACCTTCAGATATAGATTTGGGATGGATTACTAGGTTTGGTATTGTTGACTAAATTGTGGTTGTTTTCTTTTGTGATTTATTGGTTTGATGCCTAGTGCTGGATGGTAGATTGCACCTACTTGCCACATCGTCCTTGTGGTATAGTTGTATCTCACATATCTTGATATTATCATGAATAAATGAAGGGACTTCACTCAATACTGACATTATGATATGTGTCCATGTGTGGCCCAATTGGAATTTGATTATGATTTACACTTGAAATCGATACATGTATATCATCCATACACATTCTACATGATTCATTGTTGTGAACTGTCATTTAATATTAAAAATGATAAGAGGGAAAGTGATACATCTGAGGCGTCCTATTATGGTGTTTGCTACGTGCATATTTCGTATGGCCTCTATTGCATATATACTTGGTGTTTCCTATGTGGTTCGAAGGGAAATTGTTCTGGATGTGGCACTGTACAAATTTAGAAATAAGTTTATATTGATAGTTGATCCGCTAGCTAAGGTTGTCCGATCAAACTTAGGTTAATTATTATGCTAAAGAAAAAAAATGCATGTTTTAAAAGTATGTAAGGTTTATTAAAAGGATGTTGCAAATAGTTAATAAAAAAAATATGTATTTTTGACAACGTGAAGATTTTTCACCACTTATAATCATTTGAAGAGTCTCACAAAGGTGATTGCAGTTTTGGGCAATAAATTACTGACATAAACTTCAAAAAAAAAGTATGAGTCATAGTTTATAAAAATACATGTAAAATTGATTTTTGAATAAAAACATGCATTTATATGACATTGTTTATATAATACATGTAAAGTTAACTTTTGGATAGAAGCATGATGTATGTCACTGTTTATAAAATACTTATTTTTTTTGGCAATTGATAGTAATGAGAAAAATAAATTATTTGTAACGCATAGAAAATAATTTATATGTAAGTCATTTTTTAGCAAATCGGATAAAAACAAAAATCTCATTTGTACGGTTAATAATGCAAATAAACGATGACCAAGTTGTTTTGAAAGTTTAAACATGCATGACGAGCCTAAAATCAATAAGCTAGCGACGAGTTTCTAATTTTAAACTACACGAGCCTAAAATAAATAAACTAGCGGTGGGTTTCCAATTTTAAACTACCCTATAATTTATCGATTCAAGGCCTAATCATTCTAAGTGTTCTAATGATCGCACAAAATTGAATAATTAAAATACAACCGAAAATAAAATGACAGGATTAAAGAATTTAAAAGCAGCAACTAGGCGGATGACGATGTCATCCCGCCCTATTTGTTTAGAAGTCCCGAGTGCAGGAGAATGCAATGAACGTAGATGCGGGTCTTCGTTTGACACTAGCAATGATGAGTCTCATAGCGAAACTCTTCGTTGTTCCCGATGCATTTCATGTAAACGAAAGAAAAGAAAATGATTAGTAGACGACAAAAAATGTAAATAAATAATTCATGAAAAGTAATATGTTGTTGGGCCTCAGATTTGATACACGACATAGATAATAAGAAAGTTAATAAGGGAATATGTTTTCATAGACCAAGCAAACCTAACAGAGGATACATCACGAGCATATAAGGATGTTCATGTTATACTAAACTTGGGGGTATTCATACAAATAAGGGGATAATCTAGTAGACATTATAGTCACAGAGATATGCCAGTACTCAAACAAGATAAATAACCTCCTAAGCATGCAAACTATTCAGTCTAGGCTAAACATTATGGTCAAATTAAACTGCCTATGGGATACAGAAATGAAAAGGTAATCTATCAAGGACAGTATCTCAGGTGTAGGACTATTTAAGCTAAGATAAATATACACAGTCACGCATACACTACATATTGAGCATACTGACTCCTAGATAGGTGAAGTAAACATTTAGTTAGTCCGATAGATATGTGAGACAAACGGGGATGTCTAAATGACCAAAATAAAGATAACACTTCAGATAGGGCATTTAGGCCAAGACACTCATAGAACATTAGATGTGTCATTACTAATATGATCTCAAAAAAAATATGTGAAGGACCAAACCAGAGTCATATAATCAGACCTCAAAATAGCCTAGATTATTACTCCTAAAGGTAAAACAAGCATCACATTATATTAATCATGCTGAACTGTACCTATATTCCTCCTAATACTGGACATAACTCAAACGCAACATGTTCAAATATCAATGATTAGCTAGACGGATTGATATATAACCACAATAGCAAACATCATGAAATGCTTGATTAATTCACACCATGATAGTTTAAACTGGTATCGAATAGCATACTTAATATACCAACATAAACTTAATTGATGACTTAATGAACAAAAATCAAATTAGATTAGCTAAAGCATGCTAAAACAAATAGTAATACCAGCAAGCATAACTAATACATAACTAATTAAGAGAAAACACGCAGAGATGCTAGGAAATAAAATTCGAGAGGAATTTGAGTTTACAGCAGCGAACCAAGGCGTCATTTTGAATAGTCAAATCCTCTCGGAGAGGTTATTTTTTTGAAATTCTGATTTTGCGCTTTCAGAATTCTGATTTTGGGACAGCTGATTTGACCGGACCCGAAACAGACGCGACCCGGACCAATCCAGCCTGAAATGCAACAGAAATGTGAAGAACTAAAAGGGGAATTTTTTAGGGTTGAAACTAGTATTCAAAAAGGGATTGTCGGATTTAAAAATTAAGGACCAAAGAGGGGTATTTTTAAAGCAAAATTTTAGGAACAATCAAACCATTTGTTTCTGATTTTTTCCTTCGTTTTTTAATGTTTTTTT
Source organism: Anisodus acutangulus (assembly GCA_029783415.1). Taxonomy (NCBI): domain Eukaryota; kingdom Viridiplantae; phylum Streptophyta; class Magnoliopsida; order Solanales; family Solanaceae; genus Anisodus; species Anisodus acutangulus. Next base: position 51,047,555 of record CM056496.1, read on the forward strand.
CTTTGTATTTTCAGACTCTTTTTTATTTCTATTTTTTCGGACTCCAAACCCGACCCATTTTCTTTCTTTTTTTTCTCGATTCGGACCCTCCCCCCCCCCATCAATGAAGAAGAAGGGGGTATTTATAGATGGATTCCCCCCCCCAAAACCGAGTTTGAATTTCAAAAATAAAAGGGGAAAATGATGATTTTGTGGTAGATTTCAAGGGTGAAAGTCGCGGGATTTGAGGGAATAGGGTATGGGTGAAGTGAGGGGGTAGGGTTTGGCGGTGTGACGGGGGTTGGTGGTATCAGTGAGGTGACTATTTTTTTGGTTGTGGGTATGGGGACAGAGGCATGTGTGACGGATTGGTAAAAGAAAGAGAAGGGTTTTGGTTTGGTTTTTAGGTTTTAGGGAAATAAATGAGTGTTGGGTCGGTTGGGCCGATGGGTTAGGTTGATGGTCGATTGGGCCGATGGGTTGGGTTGATGGCCAGTTGGGCCGAATAAAAGATGGGGGAGTGGGGAGTTGGGCTGTAATTTTTGTGGGTTGGGTAGAATATTTTGGGTCAAGGAAAAAATGGGTTGTGGTTTAAAAGGGGTTTATTATGAAAAAGATGCTTTGCAAAAAATATAAATTATAAAGATAAAAAATAACTATGTGATAATAATAAAAAAATAATATTTGCGAAATCCTTAATAAAAAAATGCGATGCTGTTTTGCGAAAATAAAATAACATAGAATATTAGGGTAAAAACTATGATTAGGATATTAAAAGGCAAATGATTGTAGAAAAATGCGAATAATAATAATAATGATAATAAATAATGATATTGAGAATAGACGACGATTATAAATATATATATATATATATATATATATATATATATATATATATATATATATATATATATATATGAAAATTGTTTTTGAGGCGTCAAAAATAAAATATTTAAAATCGCAAACAAATCAAAAAAAGGGACAAACTTGGGTGTAAACAATGACATATTGATTCCATAGTCATTCTAGGTTGTGTGATATAAAATGGCTAGTGGTGTGGTGGGTGGTAGAGTCATCTCCAGGTTGTATGATACTGAGTGGTTGGTACATGAATTTTGCTGGTCCCTCATGGGTCATGACTGCCGAGACGTAGAGGTATTCTGCTCGGAGCATGTATGTACGATATGAGACAGTTGGCCATTGCATTGCATAGAATTATACATTCATAATTACATACACATTCTGGTTGTTGTATTCATTGTATTGCTTGATGCATTTAGCCTTTCTTCCTTGGTTGTTGATTCATTTGAGATGGTGTATGCATGTTAACCTCTTACCTAGACACTTGATGGATTTGAGGAATATAGATGCAACCTAGGCTATGACTATAGGCTACTGAGATCTAGTGTAATTCGCATTACTGTAAGTCTTATGTGGATGTGCTTAGTGACTAGTTCATTCTCGGGTTTCTTGGATTCTGACTGGATACTCTATACTTGGTTGTTTACTCTTGATCTGTGATGATGGTTGTACTTTGTTGCGAGCATGTCTACTCTTCAGTTTCATTATTTATATATGTTAGATAATTGTTGTCGGCCTATGGTACCTACCAGTACATAGTAATTGTATTGATACTACTCTTGCTACACCCTTTTCGAGCTGTAGGGTTATTGCAAAAACTTCAGCGAGGTTCGATTAGCCTTCAAGGATCTCATGGAGTTTATCCAGATTTTATGTTTAACTTTCATTCTAAACAGAAATTGTATTCAGGTGGTGGTCTTTTATTCCGGTTGTATACTTATAAGCTATTATACTATTCAAACCAGATTCCTTGGGTAGTTGTTGTATTCCGCATTTTCATATATACATGATTTTAGACTTCTTATTGCTCTTATTATTTATTTATGTTGTTGGATGAATCTCTAAGGGGACGGGTTTGCCTACTGATGTGCCTAGAAATTACAGATTTATGTTGTTGGATGAATTTGTAAGGGGACGGTTTCGCCTACTGATGTACCTAGAATTACAACACATTTGATACCATTTTTATAGATTATTATTGTCCTTTATGAATTTGTAGTAGTCTTTCCTTATGTTATTTTGGTTTTTGTTGGATTTGTATGTTGGGATACCAAGAATGAGGAAATGTGATGAAACATAGTAAAAAATGTTGAAAATGGAAGAAGTGCTGAGAATGCCACTTCTGCGAACCGCAGAACCAGACTGCGGACCGCAGAATGGTAACAATAGCTACAAAAATCAATAGTGAAATAAGAATTCTAGAGCCCCAAAGTGCGACCAAAACTGTGGTCCGCACTTCCATTCTGCGGACCACAGTCCGATCTGTGAACCGTTACTTCAACTCAGATTGCGAAGATTCAAGGCACTTCTGGGGGCCGCAGTTCAGTTCTACGGATTGCACTTCAGCTGTAGTTTCAGACAGTCTAGATCAAGACCCAGTCTGCGAACCCTAGGTCTATTTTGCGGACCGCGGACCTATTCTGCGGTCGCAGAGTGGCATGCAGTGGCATTTTTGTGAATAATTATAGTTCGAAAATTGAGTCCCTATAAATACCCACCTAGGATTTTGTGATGAGGGACATTATTCCATACCTACATTCCAAAAGTTCATAGCCACCTTTTGAATAATCCTTGTCCCATATTTACTATTCATCTCTTAGTTATTCAAGAAACGATTCTTGATCCATTGTGTAAAGATAAGTTTTGTTCATCATTAATCATTGTAAGCATCTTTTTATATTCATTATGTATTGTGTCATTTATTATTGTGTTGTGTATTTAATATTTACAATGAGTGGCTAGATTTAGGTTGGGGTTATGATTAAATAATGGAATGTAGTAGTTGGGGTATTTAATAAATAAAAAAAGGGTGTGTTAATGTGAGATTCAACTACCCCTCATACTTAATGTTAAATTGTTGGTTGCAAACATCTCTTTCTTGCCTATTATCTCTAGTCAAACTTGACAAAAGAGACTAGAGTCTAGGAAAAGAGTATGTTGATTAAGACTTGGGCTTTAAACCTCATTTAATGGTTCTCAACTTTAATTAGAAGAAAATCAACTAAGGGTACATAATGAGTGTTCATAAATGTCACACTTTAGAGCTTGAGAAAACCTAAAGTAAAATTAGGTGGATCAATTGAGAAATCTCCACCTAGACACAAGTCCCCATTACCCATACCACACTAATACACCTACTAAAGCCTAAACCCAACACCACCTCCATGAATTGAGTCACAACCCTAACATTTCAATTACTTGATAAATTAAACATCTTTTAAGTTGATATTTTGAAGTAGATAAAACAAACAAACAACTTGGTTACTTAAGAAGTAAAGTAATTACTAAAGTTATAATACGTGTATGAATAGAATAGTTTCTCATTGTATTCCTTGTTGGATTCGATCCCAACCTATGTTGGGTTACTATATTTGACAATGATCGCATTATACATTAAAGGTGTAATTTAGGTGAGATCAAATTTTGGCACAGTTGGCGGGCAATACGGTCTTGAAATTTTCTATTTGTTGTATTATTACTTTGCTAAGAGCTTTATTTCTAAATTTACGTTTGCTTGTTGTTTTGTGTTGCAGGTACTATGGCGGATTTATCCGACGATGAGAAAAATGTAGAGATGGTCACATTTGCCAATGCTATCCGGCCACCCCAAATTAATATACTCCATATATTTTGTAATATTTAGTGTTGTATAATTATGGTAGATATATGATTCTCATTGTATTAGGATTTCACATTGTACACATTATATACATTTTTATTAATGAGAAAGACTCTATAAGGAAAATTAATACAATCTTACACCAACAAATGCGACTTTAATTAGTCGCCACATAAAATAAAAAACGTCATCACAAAAGATTTTTCGTGCCAACTTGAGGGTCGCTAAGAATGGTACTGTCACTAAAACGTATTTTGTGGCGACCCAAAAGAGAAGCGTTATAGCTTATTAGGCACAAATGAAGTCAGATGGGAGAGTCTTGCCACAAGTGTTAATAAGCAAGCTTAGTGCAATTGGAATATTAATGTTGATTCCAAGAATATTAGCTTTCAATGCAGTGCAAATACAAACAGCAGCTTCAAGATCCAAAAGTTCACCTAGTATGGAACAGCAATGCGGGTCGAGTGGGTTTCCAATGACCGCTAAGCTTACCAAGAAGACTTAAGATCCAACGAGATGAAATTGGAGTTTTAACATGAGCTTCTGCTTTAGGGCACTTTTCTAGACAATTAAAATTATATATATTCTTCATTTTTTTAAAGAGTATTGATTTGGTGCGTATTGTTATGCTAGAATATAGGTAATCTAATATGTGTTTGAAAGTATATTGTCATATATTTTAGAAAAATAACAAACATTAAAGCAATGAAAAATCGATTTAACTGGTTTGGTTTGATACCAACATTTGAAAAATTAACTTAATTTATTTGATTTTCTTTTAGATAAAAATCAATTCAGACCGAATCATGAACAATCTAGCTATAATAGGTTAAGCTACATTAAAAGTAAAAAAATAGTATATATATAACTTAAATTCACTAGAGTTATAAATAGTACTAGTACCAACTAATAAGAATATACCTTAATCGTGACGGCATATATAACTATGAGTGGTACATGGTCAAATAATATCATCTTTACTAATCAGGGCAATAGTTAAATTCTTTTCCCCTACAATATAAGGTTCACAATGCAAAAAGCCAAGTATTATTGTTAAATATACATATGATATACACGATATACACGTGTATATCATATGTATATTTGGTCTCGGTTGTGTTGTATAGTAATGGTATATACTCGTGATATACACTTTCCATATATAGTGTATATCACGGGTTATAGGCACGGTATAAGGCAGAAAATTAGTGTAAATATTTGTATTGCTTAGTATTGTACACTTACCATAATTATAGGATCTTGTACTACTAGAATAGGGTTTCGGGATTAGAATAGGAATAGGTTTTCTATTATGAAAAATTTTAAATTGTATATATACTCTTTCATTAATGAAAATAATCAAGGGATTATTTCTTTCATGCTATCAGTGATTGTGCCAGTTTCGGTAGTTGGGCCTGTTACCCAGCCCAATACCAAAACTGGTCCAGTCTCGGTTTCTACAGCCAGTGCCACTTACCGTGTTGGGCCAGCAAGCCCCCTGCTTGCTGGCCAGTCTGTCACATGTCCCAATATTTCCCAAAATTCGTCCAATTCTCCCCCGAGTCACTTGTAGTCAACGGGGTATTTTTAAATCGAAAATATATTTTAATTTTAATTCTAATAATCTTAAATCACCCCTACCCCCTAATCCTGTGTCTGCTTTAAATGACTCGAATTGGATAATTTCTATGACCGATGAATATAATGCTCTTATTGATAATAAGACGTGGGAGTTGGTGCCCCGTCCATCTGGTGTTAATATTATTCAGTCTATGTGGATTTTTGCTCATAAAGACAATTCTGAAGGTTCGTTTGCAAGGCATAAGGCTCGTCTTGTAGGTGATGGTAAGACTCAGCAGGTTGGTGTGAATTGTGGTGAGACATTTCGTCCGGTGGTCAAGCCAGCTACCATTCGTATTATGCTCAGCGTGACTCTTTTGAAAGCATGGCCCATTCATCAGTTAGATGTAAAGAATATTTTCTTACATGATGATCTCAAGGAGACAGTCTATATGCATTAGCCCTTGGGGTTTAGGGATCCCAAGTATCCTCATCATGTCTGTTTGTTGAAGAAGTCCTTGTATGGGCTTAAGAATTACCCACGGGCTTAAGCAGTCCCCACGGGCTTGGTATAAGAGGTTTGCAAACTATGTTTCGACTATTGGGTTCTCTCACAGCAGGTCTGATCATTCATTGTTCATATATCGTCGTGGTTCTTCCCTAACTTATATAATATTATATGTGGATGATATTATCTTGACTGCCTCTTCTGATGCATTACGCCAGTCTATCATGACAATGCTCAGTTCTAAGTTTGCTATAAAAGACTTAGGGCCCTTGAGTTATTTTTTGGGGATTGTGGTCATTCGTCATACATGTGGGTTGTTCTTATCACAAAGGAAGTATGCAGCTTAGATCATTAAGAGGGCTGGGATGTCATCATGTAAGTCCACTTCCACTCCAGTTGATACTAAACCCAAGCTGGGTGCTGAGGCTGGCTCACCTTACGAGGATCCGACCCGCTATCGCAGTCTTGCTAGGGCCCTTCAATATCTTACTTTCACAAGACCAGATATTACGTATGTCGTACAATAGGTATGCTTATTTATGCATGATCCCAGGGTTGAACACATGAATGCGCTAAAACGCATTATTCGATACATCCAGGGGACACTTGACTATGGCTTACATCTATATCCGTCTTCGACATCTAAAATTGTCTCGTATACAGATGTTGATTGGGGTGGTTGTCCGTATACCAGACGTTCAAGATCCGGCTATTGCATGTTTCTGGGTAATAACTTGGTCTCCTGGTCTGCGAAGAGTCAGTCGACATTGTCTCGCTCTAGTGCAGAGGCCGAGTATCGAGGGGTAGCCAATGTGGTCTTTGAATCCTGTTGGTTACGTAATCTTCTTTTAGAGCTTCATCCACCTTTCTGGTAATCCGGTTCACCACCAGCGCACTAAACATATCGAGATGGACATTCACTTTGTTCGCGAAAAGGTAGCTCATGGACAAGTACGTGTCTATCATGTCCCTTCCAAGTATCAAATTGCAGACATCTTTACAAAAGGTCTTCCCTCGGTCCTTTTTGAAGATTTTAAGTATAGTATCAACGTACGAAGACCGCCCGCTATGACTGCGGGGGTGTGTTAAATATACATATGATATACACGATATACACGTGTATATCATATGTATATTTGGTCTCGGTTGTGTTGTATAGTAATGGTATATACTCGTGATATACACTTTCCATATATAGTGTATATCACGGCTTATAGGCACGGTATAAGGCAGAAAATTAGTGTAAATATTTGTATTAATTAGTATTGTACACTTACCATAATTATAGGATTCTTGTACTACTAGAATAGGATTTTGGGATTAGAATAAGAATAGATTTTCTATTATGGAAAATTATAAATTGTATATATACTTTTTCATTAATAAAAATAATCAAGTGATTATTTCTTTCAATTATAACTTTAATTAGTATCCATAAAACCACCTCCATTTCTGTTGGCTCTCATGGTTTACAACAGCCCCTCCCCCACCCCACCCAATCCATATATACTATGTATGTATCTCCCGTGAATTGAATCTGCATCAGATGGATTATATTTTGTTCTATTATTTGTAGTAGATTTTTTTTCCATAGATGAGTAGGGCTTTTTGTCCCTACTCCAAGCCTTCTAGTGGATCATATTTTTCTCCGAGTACATGCAACTTGTTCACTAAATTACACGATTATTCAGGGTTAGATGAAATTTAATTCATGCCAAACAAAATTAAATCCGGTGCCAAAGCTGCCATATTTTGTTTTTACGTTGTTCTTAAATTGGTAATATATTTTATATACTCATATTCTTTGGGTATTAATTAATTTCATATATAGCTTTGTCGCTACTAAATTTATATTGTTCTAACCAAAGGTTTTTTACCTATTCTTTTTAGTAAAAGAAGTTAATATTATTGCAGTAAGTACATTATATTCCTAATGGAATGTAAAACGGCATTTACAAGGCAATTGGGAACACATCCCCCAATAAATGTTTATTTTGTTTGAAATTTTTATACTGTATAGTCACAACTCTTAATTAATAATCGATAAATATATAGTAGTATACATTAGTTATACACTATCGGATATAATTTATTTTGGCCGACAGTAAACTTTTTTCTCCTGTTACGCCTTTGTGCCATTTTATAAAATCAATTTTAAGGAGAAACAAAATAAATATAGAATTTTATTGGAATAAAAACAAGAAAAGATGATGATGAACTAATGAAACTAGTTTACTCACCACCAAAGGATGTGGTGCAGTGATGAAGTTGTTTCTCCCTTAACTAGAGGTTTCAGGTTCGAGCTCTGGGTATGGAAAAATCCTTGGTGGAGGACGCTTCCCCTAGGAATTGGCTCTACCCGGCGTGAATCCGGATATAATCGGGTTCCAATGCGGATACCGAATACCGGGTGGGAAACCAAAAACAAAAAGAAATTAGTTTACTCACGTTTTTTGTAATTTTCATTTCAGTTTTTATATTTTGTGTTGAATGTTCTACATTGACTTTAAGGAAGAAAGTGTGTGGATGTTGTTGAATTGTAACATCAATAATGCATGATTTTTTTTTTAAATAGTATAACCAATAGAGAAAATTAGTATGTTTGGGATGAGGAGTTATGCTCCTGGTGGCCCATCTTGAGAGTAGGCCCCTAATAGGCCCATGAACAATGGATTTGGTGCAACTTGGGCTTACTAGGCTGGTTGTCATTATATTGTAGAAATTGTGTATATCGGCCACTTTTCGGCCCCGTTCTTGTTTTATTTTATCGTAAAATTTGAAACTCCGGGATAGTTTCAAATTACAAAAACCGGGAAATGATTATTTGTGAATTTCTCCCCATTGTATTGTATATATTCCGTAGAAACTCTGCACTGTTGAAAAATTAATATGGTGGCCTTTGTTTGAAGGTTTGGAGTAATTTGAGTTTGTAAAATCAGTTTTGGAGCTTTTGCAAAGGTGTTTGTTTGAGCTAAATCTTTAAGAAGAAAAAAACTATTACATTTTATGAAGGTTTTCAAACTCACTTGTCACGTCTTTCAAGAAGACTCAGAGACTCATGTTTTGGGTTTTCAATTTTGTTTTTGTTGAAATATTTAGCTCAAACAAAATATTTTTTGGAAAAATTCAAATATTCAATAAATATCAAATATGTAAGGTTTTTTCATTTTTCATTTTTCACATAGTTAACAAAGAAATATGAAAGATTCAACTAGGTAGCAGTCACCAATTAGAGGGCATTTAAAAATATGTGACATCGCAGTTCGATTTCAATCTCTTTTGTCAGTAGGTTGTTTCCTTTGGCCTTTGGGACAAGTGGTAAATTTTAAAGTATTTGTTTAACTAGGCAATAATTCTATTGGCTGTGTAAGCGTCAAACTTCGTCACACTATCTAGTTGGGATATTTTCAGAAGTAAGTTTCCACCAATATATAGCTTATCTAGGGATTGTATGAACTACTGGTTAATACCAAAAAGTCATGAGAACGACATCAAAATCCAAATAAACAAGAAATTGAAGCAAAGGTCTCCGGGCAACACGATGCTCGTGGTGGAATGAATGAAATTTCTTAACCAGTAGGGGCGGACCTAATGCATTAGCTACGATAATATCTTTGACTAAAATTCATTTTATATATTTAAAATTCTACTAAACTAGTACAAAAAGATTTTGATTCAGTAAATTAACTGGACTGTGGTAGAATCTGAACTTAAACACATAAAGTCCAAAGCTCGGTCAGTTAGAGGTCTCGAGCAGTGGTGGAGACAAAATTTTTACCAAGGAGGGTTTCATTATCTACTATATATACATATAAAAAAATTAACCGTCTATATACGGTGTGCTTTTCAGGCGAAGGGGATTCGGATGGACCCCTTCCGCCCCTGTAGCTCGCCCCCGGTCTAGGGTTTGGGACCAGGGAACCGAGAAGAAAAACAAAGGTCTCCAGGCTTTTCTTGTGAATAGGAAATGAAGTTGAGAGATAGTTTTCTCATAGACCCACAAGTAAGATGCAAATTGGCAGAAATAGACAAATTTGCATAATGCCATTGTCTCGTCGCTCAAAAGTCTAGAGTAAGCACAAAAAGGTACACCAATTGATCAAGAAATTTTAGTAACAAGTTGAATGCACTGAAGACGACAACGTCAATTTTAGAATCTGATTCTATTGAGTCACAATAATTCAAGCCAATTTTAGGGCCACATTCGAATTTGGTATTAACTAATTGTACAACGTCATCTTCCTGAGTATGGGACTACTACAACAACATACCCAGTGAAATCCCACACCATGGGGTTTGGGGAGGGTAGAGTGTACACAGACCTTACCCCCACCTTGATAGGTAGAGCGGTTGTTTCCGGGAGACCCTCAGCTCAAGACAAAGCATAATCACAAGCAAGACAATCATAACAAAGCACATGTAAAATAATAGTAAAAAGTAAAGAAAGAGAAATAGTCAGACTCATATAAGGAATTAAAGCAGTATAAAGTGCATTCGAGCAAATGCGAGCAGTAGCTAACACAACTAAATAAGCTAAACAAAATACACTAAAGAACACATTGCAGCAGAAATCAAACTATAGTGGATTATAAAGTAATAATGTGTCTATAAGTGTGATAGGTTAATCGGGCCTACAATAATAGCACTACAACTATCAATTTGTAAGCATAAGTAGGACTACGCTCGAGTATCTACTACTCTTCTACCCTAATCTGTGTCCTCCACAACCTCCTATCTAAGGTCATGTCCTCAGTAAGTTGCACCTGCGCCATATCTCATCTAATCACCTCTCCCCAATACTTCTTCGGCCTACCTCTACCCATCATGAACCCGTCCATAGTCAATCTCTCACACCTCCACACTGGGGCATCTATGTCTCTCATTTGCACATCCCGAACCATCTCAACCTCGCTTCCCGCATCTTATCATCCACCGAGTCCCGGATATCATCATTTCTAATCCTATCACTCCTTGTATGCTCACATATTCATCTCAGCATCCTGATCTCCGCAACTTTCATCTTTTGTATGTGCGAAGTCTTGACCGGCCAACACTCCGCCCCATACAACATAGTCGATCTGACCACCACCCTATAGAACTTGCCTTTAAGTTTTGGTGGCACATTTTTGTCGCAGAAGACTCCAGATGCGAGCCTCCATTTCATCCACCCTGCCCCAATACGATGTGTGACATCGTCATCAATCTCTCCATTCTCTTGGATAATAGACCCTAGGTAATTGAAGCTTTCTTTCCTTGAATGACCCGAGTATCAAGCCTTACATCCAAGCATGTCTCAAGGCCGCTCCCGTTGCTAAACTTGCACTCCTAATATTATGTCTTGGTCTTACTCAACCTAAACCCTTTAGACTCCAAAGTTTGTCTGCAAACCTCCAGCTTGACATTCACTCTGCTGCGAATCTCATCAATCAGGACTATATTGTCTATGAATAACATACACCATGGTACCTCTATTTGGATTTATCGCGTCAAACCGTCCATCACCAAGGCAAATAGAAATGGGCTAAGAGTTGATCCCTGTTGCATCTCTATCATCACTGGAAAGTGTTCCGAGTCTCCTTCTACTGTCCGTACTCTAGTCTTGGATCCATCATACATATCCTTGATCACCCCAGTGTATGCCACATGTACACCTCTAACCTCCAAACATCTCCATAGAACCTCCCTAGGGACTTTATCGTATGCCTTCTCGAAGTCAATGAAAACCATATGTAAGTCTTTCTTCCTCTCTCTATACTGCTCCACCAACCTCCTAATAAGATAAATGGCTTCGGTAGTCGAACGCCCCGATATGAATTCAAACTGGTTCTCGGAAATAGACACGCCTCTCATCACCCTCGTCTCCACGACTCTTTCCCAAACTTTCGTAGAGTGGCTCAGCAGCTTGATACTCATATAGTTGTTGCAACTCTGGATATCACCATTTTTTTTACAAGGGAATCATTGTACTCCACCTCCATTCTTCGGACATTTTTGTCGTCCTAAAAATGACGTTAAAAATCTCAATCAACCACTCCAAACCAGCCCTGCTTGCGCTCTTCCAAAATTCAACTGGGATCTCATCAGGCCCGATCGCTCGTCCCCTGCGCATCTTACGAATAACATCCGTAAACTCCTCAACCTTAATGCTTCTACAATACCCAAAATCCATGTGCCTACCAGAATACTCCAGATCTCACAGCACAATGTCGTCATCTCCTTTTTCGTTCAAGAGTTTGTGGAAGTAAGACTGCCACTTCCGCCTAATATGTGCTTCCCCCACCAGTACTTTATCATCCTCGTCTTTGATGCACCTCACTTGATCCAAGTCACAGACCCTCCTCTCCCTTGTCTTGGCTAGTTTGTACAACTTCTTATCCCTATCTTTCTCCTCTAATTCCTCATACAGTCGTTCAAAAATTGTTATTTTCGCCACCGTAACCGCTAGTTTTGCCTCCTTCCTCACCATATTATACAGTTCCCTATTTGTCCACTTCTCCACCTCATCTTTGCTTTTTACCAATTTCACATACGCCGCTTTCTTCGCTTCCACCTTTTCTTGAACTTTTCCATTCCACCACCAGTCCCCTCGATGTCCACTACGATAACACTGCGAGACTCCTAGCACTTCTTTGGCTACCTCACGAATGCAACTGGTCGTCTTGTCCCACATACATGTCGCATCCCCACTACTCCCCCAAGCCCCTTGGCCATCAACCTCTCCCCCATCTCTTTTGCACTAGTCATGGTCAAACTCCCCCATTTGATTCTTTTTTAATTGTTTTGCAACAATCTAGTACTTCCTCCGGATCAAAAAGAGTGTTCACTTAATCTTTTTTTATATTAAAAAGAGTGTTTACTTATTAAATCAAGAAATAATTAATCTCATTTTTTCAGATTTGACCCTATTAAGTGTTGTGTGATCAAATCTCAATGCCTATTTAATTAGGGGTAGTTTAGTCAAATTACCTATTTTTATTTAGAAGTTAGTATTTTCTTAAGGGATGTGCAAATGGCTAAGTAGACACTCTTTTTTATTCGGAGGGAGTAACAACTTGCTATTATGAATTATTATGTTGACCATTTTTGATCGAGAGTTTGGTATGTATGATTTTTTTTGTTCCTTTAGACAATCATATGGAATTTTTTTCCAACTTGATCTGGAACAGTTCAATGTTAACCTCATTGTAGCATGTTCGAGTTTCCTCTTCGTAATTTCAAGTTATATTTCAATGGTGCTTTCCTTTTCTAGTCATTGATATATGTTTACGCAAAAAAGGAACTGTTGAATTTGTAAGTGATTTTAATTTTTAAGGATATGTGGATCGATTTGCAATAAAGAGTAATAAGCAATCAACAATAAGTAAGCAAATGAAAACAATAAGTAAGAAGATTAGGTTGTAATGTCGTAATCTTGATTGAAATTATTTAGCAAGTTTGGTTCGATCCTTAGCTGTTTTACTTCGGGTCCGAACCTCTAATAGCTATAATTGTTGTGAGTAAATCGTGCAAGTAAGAATGAAGAGAATGGGATGCCCCTCCAATGTGAAAGTTGGGATCCTTTTATTGTTATGAGTACAGGACATTGATGGCCGAGAATCATTCTTCAATTAAATACAATTAATGACAATAATGGTCATTTAATGAGCAAGGAGTAACGGCTAGTGTCATATCTAGAACGGGTACACGCTTGCTCATCCGGTTCTTCATCCGGTGTCAACTAGTTTAGTTACTATCCGATCTTGACTTGACATTCAGACTTTTCCCGATGCAACTCCATCCGATACGGAAGTATGTCGCCTCCATCGAACTCCATACCTATACCTTGTCACGTGTCATCCCAATTTTCACTGTATACAGATAGTCCCCACACTTCCCGAATCAAAGTTGACCAAAGTGATGGAAAATGGAAATGATTTCTTCATTGTCTTCTCTTACAAGCTTCTTTTTCAAATTACTCCAAAATATGCAAGAAGATGAAACAATTTCTATTCACCAAAATCAGACTCACGTCTTGTCAATCTGCTAATTCGAGTACGTGTCATCTTCTGATTGAACCGTCACTTCGGTTGGATCACTGAAATGCTTCATAATAATGACCGCAAACCCTATAAAACATTCTTCTTTTCTACCCTTTTCCACTTTTCGCTTCTGCAATATGTTCATTCAAATCCTCAAATCTCCTTAACTTTAAATCTTCAAACCTTCTTAACTACAAATCTTTATATCTTCTTTATTATTACTAAAACCACCCGATCTTCTTTAAGACAATCTTCTCTGGCACATTTGTCTTCGTCGGCCACCGATGATACCACCGGGGCAGGTGGATCTTCTGAAGCTTAAGATGTCGTTGAACCTAGGGCATTTGATATTCTCCCATCTACCTTCTGCGTCAATACTAAATTTGCAGTCCGCACCATCACTTTGAAAAGTGATCGGGGTGAAATGGCAAAAAACTACCCAACTTCCATCACTCCCTCCGACTTGGCAAAGTTCAAACTGATTGTGGTTGGGAGAAACCCTTCGAACTTATCATCCCCAGCCCGATAATGACATTACTATCCATAAACCCGGGTATTCTTACGTCTACACCTATCCATTTTCTTTCAAACTCAACCCTCTAATTGATGACGTGATACTCTCAATGTGCAAGACCTACAATTTATATCTTGAACAAATTGGTCCCGCCATCTGGCGGACAGTCACTTGCCTCCGGTTCTTGGCCAATGAGGTCAAGGAAGATTTCACTTTGGATCATTTGATCCGTTTATACATCCCGAAGTTTTTTCGTAGCGGGGTCGTCCAACGTTTTAAATGAGGGAAATTCCCTATTTTTTCTAGCCTCGATGAAGATTGAGACTGAGGCTGGATGGAACACTTCATAGCAGTTCGCACTACTAAAATTATTCCAGAGAGGTTCTTGCCTTTTCCGTAAAAATTGAACCTAAACCGTAAGTTTAATAACTTTTTTCTTTGATTTTTTGCATGGCTTCTAATGACCTCAACTTTCTAAAACTTTCCCTCGCTTATTCTTTCAACCACTTGGTGAACTCCGGCCCATGTTGAGAACCTCCACGCATGGGTCGAGAAGATCATTAGTTTACAACCGCATAAAAGAGCGGACATAGAAAATAATTTCCAAAGACTGTTGGAAAGCACAAAATCATGGTTCGTACTTTCCAAAACTCCCTTTCTCAGTTTTTTTCTATATATATGCTCATGCTTTCACCAACTTTGTTTTTTAGGTTTGCCCAAAGGTTCCATACTTCCGAGGATAGCTTCCTCGGCCACTCTAGCTCACCCTAATCCGGTACTCTATCTTGCTGTATTCATGTGTCGTATTGTCGAAGTACCGAAGGCAAATAAGTCCTTAAAATCCAAATCCTCAAAATCTCTGAAGTCATCATCGACTACTTCAAAGCGAAAAAGGGCTCTGGAAATTGGTGACCCTTCCGAGGCTCAGAACGCCGACATCTTACCAAAAGATGTTTGGGTGAGGAAGACTACTACTACTCCGATAGAGGACATTCCTACCGAAGTTAGAGAAATTATTGTTGTTGAAGTTGATGTGCCATCATCTGATGCCGCACTAACTTCTACCACCACGCCACCGACTGCCAAGCCAGTTTCCGTTATCATTTAATATGGCGATGGATCCATCGATGAAGAGTCATTGGCACAGAAACCAAGAACTTCAACTCCTCCACTATCATCACAACAGGCCTCCACCTTTAGGAAAGAGGACTTTGAACGCCTCTTCGGTGAGGCTGGAACCTATGTAAGCCCGGATCCGCCGATGGACACTTCTGAGATTGGTCACTTATCAATCTCTTAGAGGCTTAAAAAGTCAATTCACCCCTGAATAAGCATGCCTCCTCCTGATCCAAGCTCGTGGAAGTATTCCCGACTCCAAGCGTGGATCCGAAGAAAATGAGGACTGCGACTCTCTCTTTCCTCGAGAATATGAATTTTTTGTCGCGGCTAATCAGGGTCTCAAGCTATTTGTGGACTCTCATATATAAATCTGATAAAGAGAAAATGAAGAATGTTTCTTGGCAGTGTCTCTTCAACGAATGCATACACACATCTAATCGGGGAAATCTGCCGAACCTTTTCTTTTTTCTTTTATCTTTGTCTCTTTGTTTTCACACATTCTAAGTTGAACTCGGCTCATATTTTTTCAGTCATCCATTTTGGTCGGGGAAGGTTTCCTACGGTGCCTCGAGGAAAATAAAGACCTCAATGTCCAAATGGAAGCCCAAGATGGAGAAGTTCAGCATCTCAAATAACTTCTCCGACAAAAAGATGCCCAACTAGTCGGAGACTTGCCCGTTGTTAAGCCTGAGTTGAAGCAAGTAAAAGGCGACTACCTTAGTGCCGTGAACGACCTCGAACTTATCAGTAAGGAAAACAAATTATGAACAAGGAAAATGTCAGGCTCTATGAAGACGTCCAATCCCTCACTCAAGAACTCAGAGAGCAAGAAAAGGTCCGACAATATCAAGCACAAAAGGATGACTTCCTTAAAGCCGAAATTGATTGCCTCACTATCGAGCTTACCACACTTGATGTTGAGATAGTTATTGAGATAGCCATAATCAAACATAACTTTGAGCGGGACTTGGAAATGTCCCAAGATCAAATCCACCAACAAGCTCAACACATTGAGGAACTGAAAGTTGTACTTAAGGTTGCCTCCCGAAGGAACACTGAGATTTCGGCCCATCTAAATCAAGCCTTGACCGAAAAAGACCAAGCTTTGGTCGATGTTGAAGATGAAGTGGCCTGGACAGTGCTGAAAACTGATCACATAACTTAGAATGTCCAAAGGTTCACCTTAGAACAAGCTCGTGATGGGATCTCGAACTTGGATGACAAGATTGCTGAAGCTAATGCCATAGAGGATGAGGCCTTTCATTGATTGAATGGTGACAGCACCGAGGAGGATCCTGAAGGTTCCGAGTCAGAGTTCGACTGAATTGTAGGCTTACAAGCCTTTTGTACATTTTCTTCCTTTTTGTGTACATATTTGTTTTTGTTCTGGCCTCAATTATGAATGAACATATGCAACTTCTCTTTTTCCTTAATTCTAATTTCCTTAACTTTCCGCATTCGCTATTACTTTCTTGTTTTTAATAACTTAGCAAATAATTGCATCTGAACAAATCATCACTTAATTTATTTCGATCCGGATAAAAGTTCTTCCGATCTTAAAAAATAAGTTAATCAACTTTGAATACAAACCTTTACTTTAGTTTGATTCCTACCGAGCAAATCCATCCGATTTTGGGTCATCTAATGACTAAGTAGAAGGGCTTTATTTTTATGCTTATGAATAAGACGTCTCTCATTCATTTCCGGTATGAATGTTTGAATTTTATTTATTCTCAACTTTTTAGACAATTCAAGTGTCTTTAAAATAGGTTGGACTCATTTGATCAGGTACCTTAGAAGCATACTTTAGAACATTATTCATTTTGTTCTGAATGTTTTTATTGACGACAATTCCAGTTAAGGACTTAACAATTTATAAGCTCGTAAGCTCATCGATACTTATTCAGTGAAATACCGTCAAAGGAGAAACACTTAGGTAAACTTTCGAGGCGAACTTTGAAAAAAATGTAATTTCATTTATACTTCACTTCGGATGAAAACTGGACAAGATTCATTCAATGTTTTTGCCTTTACATGACTTTTACGTAATATTAACGCTACTTGGGCATGATTCATTCAATCTTTAACCCTTACAAAAATATTGAACTAAAAAGTGCAAAGAACTTCAAATTCTTAACTTGATTAATCTGATCTGAGCATCCGAGGGTGTGGCAGTTCCCTAGTATTTGTGTTCGAATACTTAAGAACTTAAACACTATTTATTTTTCAGTACCAGGCAGTCCCCAGTGTCTATGTCCGACTATCATCCATTTAGTAACACGCTTTACATTTTTGCCTCATTAAAAACCTTATCGGAAAAACCTTTTTCGGGATAAAAGAGTGCAACACGTATTTTTAGACCTAATTCTAACTCTCTGGACTTTGCATGATGAATCCAACATTGTCCCTACAAAGGTTAGCAATATCGAAACAAATAAATTTTAAATAATTAACCGAACACATACCTTAGCAATAATATCACATTAAGTTCATAATGTTCCAATTGTTTGGCAACTTTTGTCCATCTTCGACTTCCAATTGGTACGAGTCTTTACCAGTTATTCCTGATATTTTGTAGGGTCCTTCCCAATTCAGGCCCAATTTCCCTTCATTGGGATTTTTGGTGTTGAGAGTCACTTTTCGAAGAACTAAGTCCCTTACTTAAAAGTGTCTAAGGTTAGTTCACCAATTGTAATATCTCCGCATCCTTTGATTTTGGTCCACTAGCCGTAGAAATGTTAAGGTATTCATATATTAAGTCAAGCTTGACTGCCACGGTTTCATTATTGGATTCTTCGGTTGCACGGCTGAAACTAAAACTTGGCTCCCCCACTTCCACTACAAATTAGCGCTTTTGCACCGTAAACCAAAGAGAGTGGTGTCTCCACAATGCTTGATTTTGGTGTCATTCTGTACACCCACAACACCTCCAGTAGAATTTCGCTCCACTTACCTTTTGATTCTTATAACCTTTTCTGCATGTTTTGAATGATGGATTGGTTTGTTGACTCTGCTTTCCCATTTTCACTCGGGTGGTACGGCGTCGACACTATCTTCTTGATTTTCAATCATTTGAGAAAATTATTCACCTTCTTCCTAACGAACTGAAGACCATTATCGCAAGTAATCTCTGTTGGTATGTCAAACCGGTAAATATTGTGATCCCAAATGAAATAGATGACTTCCTTCTCCCTAATCTTTTTGAAGGCCTTTGCTTCAACCCACTTAAAAAAATAGTTAATCATAAATAAAATGAAGCGAACCTTTCCGAATGCCCATGAGAGTGGCCCCACAATATCCATTCCCCATTTCATGAATGGCCACAGAGCAAAATCGGATGCATTAATTCCGCCGATTGACGAATCATTGGTGCGTGCGTTTGACATTTATCACACTTCCGGAAAAAGTTCTTTGTGTCTTCTTCCATCTGAGACCAATACTACCAGGCACTGATCAGTTTTTGAACCAACAATTATGCTCCTGAGTGATTGGCACAAGTTCCTTTGTGGACCTTGCGCATCACGTAATTAGTCTCCCCAGGTCCTAAGCACCTTACTAAAGGACCATAAATGGACCTTCGGTACAAATGGCCATCGACCATGCAAAATCTAGATGCCTTCGTATAAAGAGCTCTTAACTCTTTTGGATCGGTAGGCAACTTTCCATACCGCAGGTAATCAATATACTCATTCCGCCAGTCCCAAGTTAAATTTGCGATATTCATTTCAGTGAATACACCATCAATTGCGGAGTTCAACAACTGCACCGCGATACCGGAGTTAAACTCCTCAGCTTCCACGAAAGACCCCAAATTTGCCACTGCATTCACCTAATTACTTTACTCTCGAGAAACATGTTTCATGGTCTATTCTTTAAATATATGAAATAGCACATGAATTTTTTCTAAGTATTTTTGCATCCTTTCCTCTTTCACTTCGAACACACCATTCACTTTATTAACAATTAGAGACGAGTCATATTGTGCTTCGATGAGTTCTTCTCCTAAACTCCTTGCGAATTCTAGACCTACAATCATAACCTCATACTCGACTTCATTGTTAGTTAACTTCAAAGTTCTTATCGATTTCCTAATAACATCCCCCGCATGTGTCTTAAGCATTATCCCGAATCCATACCCTTTTACGTTCGATGCTCCATCCGTATATAAGGTCCAGATCCCCGAAGTTATTCCCGAGGTTATTATAAGTTCTCTTTCCACCTCGAGAATCATTTCGGGTGTAAAATCTTCTATGAAGTCAGCCAAAACCTAAGATTTATAGTCGTTCTTAGTTTTTACTCTATGTCATACCCATTAATTTCTACTGTCTATTTGAACCTACCAGATAGTTCAGGTTTATGCACCACATTCTTTAGCAGATAAGTTGTTACTACACATAAATGATGATATTGAAAATATGGTCTTAATTTCCTAGCAATCGTTATTAATGCCAACGCCAATTTTTCTAAGTGAGGATATCTAGTTTCTGCATTAGCTAACGTTCTACTCACATAATATACATGAAATTATGTACCTTTTTTCTTCTCGAACCAAAATAGCACTTACAACTACTTCAGATACCGCCAGATTCAAGAACAGTTGTTCATCTGCCTTCGGCTTATGCAGTAATGGCGGACTAGACAAATATGACTTCAGATCCTTCAAAGCTTGCTGACATTCTAGAGTATATTCAAAGTCATTCTTCTTTTTCAACAAAGAGAAGAACATATGACTTTTTCCTGAAGATCGAGAACTGAATCTACTTAGGGCAGCCCAACCTTCCGGTGAGTCTTTGCATCGCCTTCACATCTTCAAGCACCTCCGAAATGTATTCGATAGCATTGATCTTGTCCGGAATGATCTCGATTCCTCAGTTTGAGACCAAGAAGCCCAAAAATTTGTCTGATCCAACTCCAAAAGCACATTTCTCCGGGTTCAACTTTATGTTGTACTTTCAGAGTATGTCAAATATTTCCTGCAATGGTCCTCTGTTTCCAGGGACTTAACTAATATATCATCAATGTAAACTTCCATTGTGTTACCTATTTGGTCATCGAACATGTGATTAACTAGGCGTTGATATATTGATCCAATATTTTTAAACCAAATGGCATTATATTATAGTAGTACGTCCCGTATCTAGTTATACATCGTCACCTACTTTCGCACACTCATTCACTGCATCATCAACTATCTGGCCACCCTCTTTCATACCATCATCCACCGCATCAGCGAGATCATACAAGTCATCAACCTTGCTATTTTTATCCTTATTCATCAAATGATCACCCACAGGATCCCCTCAATGAATTATCATCTTCTTCAAATCCATCATTACCTAGCCCATCTCTATCATGGTGGTCCTTATTTCTACTAGCACGTTATTCCTAAAACACAAAAAATATAAAAAAAAAAGTTTGATTTCAACAGTAAATGCCAGCTTCAAAAAGAAAAAAGTAATTTTAGAATAAATATCTTAGAATTATCCTTTATATGTAGAGCTTTAAAACTCTTTTTGAATGAGGATCTCATTTCATCCTTCAGTGAGACAACCTCATTATTTAGCTACAAAAGAAAAGAGCAAAAATCAAAACATTAAAACAAAAAAGAAGTAACTACTGAAATAATATACAAACAACATACATACCAAATTATAATCCCTTCTCAGAAGTCTTAACTCATCACTATTTTTTTACTAAGGAATGCTTTGCCTTGGAATTTTGAGTAGGTGGACAATTTGAATTCTAATGAATTTCTTCTTCTTCAGGCACATGTTCAAATGCAAACAACTCTAGTGTTGTTTTTTCAACACTCGACCAACGGTAAAAGCACAATAAAATATTAACGGACTAACAGTAAATAATGCATTGCATAAACTAACAGACACTAACTTAAAAAAGTAATTTTTACCTGATTCTGACTTAAACTAAAAGTTTCAGTTTTCAAACTTTTGTATGTCACTTTTTGTTTTTGCCTTACAGAACAATTTAGTATGCGTGACACACTATCTTCCATCCGGATAGCAAAATTATTATTAGCATAGCCACAACACTCATAAAATCATCACTGAAAAGTCAAAGGTAAACCGCCACAACGATACATACTACTCATCCTACAAACCTTGTCCTTGATTGACTCCAACATTGCTTTAAAATAGACTTTCCTCCAAGGATATGCTTGGTAAACACCACACTCAACAGGCAAGAAGTCATCCTTTGTTATGAAGTCGTCATTTGTAATAGAAAATATGAAAGTGTAAATGAAGTACAAGACAGAAATCATTAATGCATCCTCATCAGATTGCCACTTTTTTGTGTGAAACACTCAACCAATTTTAGCTTTGTAACCCTTGGTGCGCCAGAAAAATACAACTCCATCAACCGATTGACTGGTCAAATGCATAATATTTATTACAATTTTCAGTACACTTTAATTAGTAATTAAAGAAAACTCTCCGAGTCCAAAATGCAACCTAGTATTATTCACTTTAACCCAAAACTCATCAACTCTACCTGACAACACTTTCCTAAGCAACAATGCATGTATACGTTAGTTTTGAATGAAAACTGGTAGCAAATCTAAAAAATAATCGAAACATGTCTCTTTAAACATCTAAAGCTACTGGTCATTTAAATTAGATTTCAATTGATCCACAACGAGGCAATTTGTGTGCACACTAATTTAAGTTGAGTAACGATCACGTGGATGAAAATAGAAATTCCAAAGCTGCACAAAAATTAAAAATGCAGTATGTACGTAATAAAAACTCTCAAAAGCTACAAGTGCAAGCATTCACATTTCACACTATATGCTTATGCATCTCATATACACTAAATATAGATATATGATACATATAAGTAATGACACTTCTACACACTATACATACACATACAAAAGTATGCATAAAAAAGCACAAAAACATATGCATAAAAAATAAAGTTCTTATACATCTCATATACACTAAATATACAACAAATGTATAATTAATATACACTAAAAATACAGAGATTATACACATGTAATAAAAAATGAGAAAAATACCTTCAAATCAGAGTGGGTACGATTAGCGAATATTCTCAGAATATTCTCTGTATATTTTGTAATTATGATAGATGTATATTTAAGGTAACTTAGGATTCTAATTGTATTAGGAATCAACCTTTGTAAGGTAAGTTAGGATTCGTACCATATTAGGAATCAACCTTGTACATCTATATATATTGTGAATAATGAAAGGAATTCGGAAAGAAAATTATTCCATCTTTCATGGTATCAAGAGCCTAAAATCTAAATCCCTTCTCTTCCTCATTCTCGGCCAAAATTAGCATTTTTTTTCTGATTTCACAGGAAAAAAAATTATGCTTTCTTCCTCCCTTTCTCGGCCAAACCAGAAAATTCCCTTCCCTCGGCAGGTGGCAACCATGTCTTCCCCCACAAATTCCGGTTCATCCACTGCCACACTTGACAACCCCTCTCAACGTTCAGTATCTTCTTTTCATCCGGCATTCGCCGTTAACAACATCAAGAATTTTATCCCTATAATTCTTGACCAAGAAGACTGTCAATATTTCATGTGGATTGAACTATTCTATATTCATGCATGTGCATACAACGTGCTCGATCATATTGACGAATCTGTTCCTCGTCCCACCGATGTTACAGACTCAATCTGGCGTCTTCTTGACGACATCATCAAACAATGGATCTACGACACCATCTCCAAAGACCTGTTGTGCACTATCATGAAAACAGGTGCTACGACACGTGAACTTTGGGTCCGGCTAGAAGAAATCTTTCAGGACAATAAAAATACTCGGCCGTATATTTGGAAGAGCAATTCAATAATACCCGCCTCGAGAATTTTAACAATATGTCCGAATATTGTAAGCAACTGAAACTCATAACCGATCAACTATCCAACGCCGGGACTTCTGTTTCAGAAACCAAGATGGTGCTTCAACTTGTTGTGGGTTTACCAAAAGGTGAATATGACACACTCGCAACAATGATTCAGCAAGCCGACCCTCTCCCAAGTTTTAACAAGGCATGTTCACAACTATTGTTGGAAGAAACTAGACGTGCTAAACAAGAGGAACATAATCAAAAGGCGTTAGCCGTTGACAGGATGGCAACACCTGCGCCAAAGAACAACCAAATAGCTCCAAAGAAGAAGAAGCAAAGAAGCAGAACAGAGTGGCAGAGGTCGTGGGCGCAGCGGGTCGCAACAACAAAGGCAATGGCCGCGAAAGAACGCAACCAAATGGCCGGACAACACCACCCATCGGACAACAACAAGATGGTCCAATGCGATCCAAAGAAGATGGGCTCCAACCAGAGAATCGGGCCTCGCCGCATGCCCGCACTGCATCAGAGGGCCCGGCCTCCAAAGAACCTTGGTCGACCGCCTTCGACTTCGCCTCACCAGGCAAAGCTCATCAGCGAAGAAGCGAGCCCACCAGATGGCGACCAAAGAAGAAGAACACCGCAGTAGCCCAACACCGCCTGCATCGATTTGGGCGGACATACACCACCGTGAACCTTCAACAGCCCGACGAAAATTGGTACATGGACACCGGAGCCACATCTCACCTCACCCGGTCGTCAGGTAACCTATCTCAACCACGTCGGCTAAAGTGTCCTCAATTTATTACTGTCGGCAATGGTCATCGCATTCCAATTAAAGGTTATGGTAACACACACACCAGACATCCACACCCACCTTTCTCCCTAAACTATGTCCTATACACACCTAACATCATTAAAAACTTAATCTCTGTTAGAAAATTCACTAGCAATAATTCTGTGTCTGTCGAATTTGACCCTTTTGGCTTTTCTGTGAAGGAACTCAATATGGGGAAAATTCTTACATGCTGCAATAGTGTGGGAGATCTCTACCCATTCACTCAATCTTCCGCTGACAGACCGCAATCACCTATGTCCCTTGCGGCGATCTCTCCCTCCACTTGGCACAACAGACTCGGACATCCCGGAGACCCAGTTTTTACCTTTCTTAGGACTTCTAAGCGTATTCAATGTAATAATGGGAAAATTGCCCAACACTATTTTTCTTGTCCACTAGGCAAACATACTCGTCTTCCATTTATGTCATCAAACAGTGTTACTTTTTCTCCCTTTGATATTGTTCATGCTGATTTGTGGACATCTCCGATTATTAGCTCTTTGGGTCATAAATTCTATCTAGTATTCTTGGATGATTTTTCACATTTTGTCTGAATTTACCCACTGAAATTCAAATCTGAAGTTTTTTCCAAATTCCTCGAGTTTCAAAAATTCATTAAGACACAATTTGAAAAATCTATTAAATCATTCCAATGTGATAATAGACGTGAATTTAATAACTCAGCATTTCACAATTTCTGTTCTAAACAATGCATGGTTTTTCGTTTTTCTTGTCCCTATACTTCTTCCCAAAACGGAAAGGCTGAAAGAATTATACGTACCATCAATAACATGGTCCGCACACTTCTGTTTCATGCCTGCCTACCACCGCCTTTTTGGGTCTATGCTGTCAAAATGGTAGAATCCCTTCTAAATATTTTACCAACTAGCACACTCCAAAACAAGACCCCTACCGAAATCCTATACCGTAAGCAACCATCTTATGATCACCTATGTATTTTTGGATGCTTATGCTACCCCAACATAGCCTCCACTACACCTCACAAACTTGCCCCTCGCACTTTGCCATGTGTCTTCCTTGGTCTGTCTCCTAATCATCGAGGCTATTTGTGCTATGACATTGCTACTCGT
Organism: Anisodus acutangulus; assembly: GCA_029783415.1. Taxonomy (NCBI): domain Eukaryota; kingdom Viridiplantae; phylum Streptophyta; class Magnoliopsida; order Solanales; family Solanaceae; genus Anisodus; species Anisodus acutangulus. The sequence goes on from CM056496.1 coordinate 51,072,722, forward strand.
AAAATCATCGTCTCCCGTCACGTCACCTTTAACGAGACAACCTTTCATTTTTCCAATCTCCGGAAATTTCAGACCACCGATTACTTCTTTCTCGATGAACCGAGTTTGTCTCCGGTCATCCAAAATCTGTACCAGCAGCAGCTCACTGTTTTGACACCACTGCTGCCTCCAGCAGTGTCATCTGACCCTCCCGCAACAATGCTGCCACCCAGTCCAGCTTCCACACCACCCATGTTGCAACCTGTCGAGTCTAATGCACCACCCACACCGCTCCACCCAAAGAAATCCAGCAACCTGCCGAGTCTCCCTGCTTTCTGCAGAACATCGCTACCAACCCCCCCGCATCCCACCGCTTACCGCCCCGCAGAACTGGCCCCGACCTCCCACTGCTGCCCTCTCACCGCAAGGAGACTCGTGCACAACACGGGATCTTCAAACCCAATGTTAACTTCAATCTCTCCACACAAACCTTATCACCCATTCCAAAAAATCCAAAACTAGGAAAACTGGACCCAAATTGGAATGCGACCATGTACGAGGAATTTAACGCTTTAACCAAGCAGAACACTTGGGATTTGGTACCTAGACCAGCTGGTGTGAATGTTATCCGGTGTATGTGGTTATTTCATCACAAGTTCAGAGATAGTGGTGACTTAGAGAGGTATAAGGCAAGACTAGTTGCCAATGACACTAATCAGCAGGAGGGTATTGATTGTGGTGAGACATTCAGTCCGGTTGTTAAACCGGCCACTATTCGGACTGTTCTCAGTATTTCTATGGGCATGCATTGGCCGATTCATCAACTTGATGTCAAGAATGCGTTTCTTCATGGGAATTTGAAAGAGACTGTGTACATGCATCAGCCTTCTGGCTTTGTTCATCCGGCAGCTCCGCAGTTTGTGTGTCGTCTCAGGAAGTCATTGTATGGATTGAAACAGGCACCCCGCGCTTGGTATGACCGGTTCGCCAGGTATCTTCTGCAGATTGGTTTTATATGTAGCAGATGTGATACATCTCTCTTCACTTTTCACCGAGGTAGCAGCACTGCATATTTGCTATTATATGTCGATGACATTGTTCTTATTGCCTCATCTGACGGGTTGAAGAATGAAATCATTGCTCTACTCAAAACTAAATTTGTTATGACTGACTTGGGCAAGCTAAGTTATTTTTTGGGTATATAGGTGACAAGATCTGCAGCCACTATGTTCCTGTGTCAACGTAAGTATGCAGTAGAGATAGTGTACAGGGCCAAGATGGAAAATTGTAAAATTATGCCAACTCCGGTGGACTCAAAATCCAAGCTTAGTGCCAATGACGGTGCGCCAGTTTCTGATCCCACTCTATATCGGAGTCTAGCAGGTGCTCTTCAGTATCTTACATTCACTAGGCCTGATATTGAATATGCCGTTCAGCAGGTGTGTTTGTTCATGCACGACCCCCGAGAGTTCCATTTTTCCGCCCTCAAACGTATTATCAGATATGTTAAGGGCACACTAGACTTTGGTTTACATCTATACACCTCTGCCCCAACCAAGTTGCTAGCCTACACGGATGCAGATTGGGCAGGATTCCCCGACACACGTCGCTCCACCTCAGGGTACTGTGTATTTCTTGGGGATAATCTTATCTCATGGTCCGCCAAGCGGCAGGCCACGCTATCCCGTTCGAGTGCTGAAGCAGAATATCGCGGAGTTGCTAATGTCGTCGCTGAGATTTGTTGGCTCTGAAATCTTCTTTTGGAGCTCCAGTGTCCATTGCGCAAGGCGTCTATAGTCTATTGTGACAACATATCTGCTATCTATATGTCTCATAATCCAGTCCAACATCAGCGGACTAAGCATATTGAGATGGATATCCACTTTGTGCGAGAGAAGGTTGCCCGTGGTCAGGTCAAAATTTTACACGTGCCTTCCTCTTATCAGTATGCAGACATTTTCACAAAGGGACTACCGCGACAGCTCTTCACCGACTTTCGATCCAGCCTTAGCATTCGGCGTCCTCCCTCTCCGTCTGAGGGGGAGTATTAGCGAATATTCTCAGAATATTCTCTGTATATTTTGTAATTATGATAGATGTATATTTAAGGTAACTTAGGATTCTAATTGTATTAGGAATCAACCTTTGTAAGGTAAGTTAGGATTCGTACCATATTAGGAATCAACCTTGTATAGCTATATATATTTGTGAATAATGAAAGGAATCCGGTAGGGAAATTATTCTATCTTTCAGGTACAAACCTTTTTCTTCTTGCTAACAAGCTTTCTCTTTTTTGAAGGATGAACATCAATCTGAACAGCAGGCTAAACATTTTTTGAACCTTCACCACCCATTTTTCGATTCCTTTTAAAACCTTTATCTTTTTAAAGTTTCAATGATTTTTTTACAGATTTAATACCCATGTTACTTTGAGACCTAGTCAATCTCTCAATGGGAGAATCACGTAATACTACAAATTGTGACCTTGTCTTTTTACTAGAGGGAGAATCAACTACACCCTTACCCCTTTCAACCACCCTAGGCATTTCACTAAAATAATCATCTTGACTAATAAATTTGGGGTTGTATTTCTCCCCTGTACCCGCTAACTTTTCCTTAACTTTTGCTTTTACAGTCATAATATAGAGAAAAACTGAGAAGAATTGTATTGTATCCCGAGAAAGATGGCCAAATTTTGAAAGAAACTCAAGAGAAAAATCCTATTTCGCAAAGCAAAACCGAAAACAAAAAGTGTATTGTATGTTGAAGGATACGACGATGAATTTTGGAGAAGAAACATAAAATTTTTTGAAGAAAATGAGCTAATTTTGAGAAAATTCAATAAGGAAATCCTTCTTTTTTGAAGCAAAATCAAAAAGAAAAGTGTACTCAACTGAACGTTATAATGAACAATTCAAAAAAGAAAATGTAACTGAACGTTTTTGGGCTTTCTAAAAATTTTGGGCTACTCAATGTCATTAGTTTGGGCCAATGTCTATTTCTGAATATTAAGCCCAAATGTGGGCCTAATAAATTCACAATGACTAAGGTGTCTTTTCCCCTTTTTTTTTTTTTTTTTTTTTGATAATCCAGGTTTCCAGACTTGCGTCTGACTACTTCACTGGTATTACCCAGACGTCCTGGAGGTAATAGCACCGGTCCTTCAACACTATTACCAGGTAAATAGCGGGATGTGCTTCGGTGACCAGTTTTCTGGGAGCGTACAACTGATCAATGAGACAAAGTCAAATTCCCCAACATGCAGAGTTTCTTCGTGCTTGCGGGGAATCGAACCCACGATGTCCCATGCCAGAGCGCCTTATAGCGCCCAGGCTTTGCCACTGGACTATGCCCCGGAGGACGTCTTTTCCCCTTTTTAATTTATGAGTTATGGACCATAATTTTTTTTTACTGATTCTAAACAGATATACTAATTGAATTTTTAACACAAACATAAAGTTGAGTCAAATATATTATATTTTTGTCGAATCCTTAACTGTAGCAGTGGCTCCACTCCTGAATGCCCACCATTAAACATTTAAACTTGATGAAGTTCAACCTTAAGATTTATTCTAACTATTACAACAACAACATACCCATCCCACTAGGTGAGTCTGGGGAGGATAGACTGTACGCAGAGGCGGGGACCACTCTTGGTAAAGCTCTTACTAAAAGAAGTGTAGTAGACCTATTCATATAGAAGCTGAGGATGCTATCAGATCTTTTCCTCTGCTGCGTGCGGGAGGCGATGCTTTCTTTATAGTCAAGCGAGTTGCTTAGAGCTCCTCTCCAACCCTCCTTAATTGACCTAGGAGTTGTTCCCGGGCATCCTCCTTACCCCTACCTTTTGACGGATAGGGAGGTTATTTCTTATAGACCCCCGACTCATGTAGAAATGAAAGTAATAGTAATAATAAGAAGTAATAGCAACAAGAAAATAAGATAGCGAGTGAAAGAAACAAGCAAATAGGAATAGAAAACTAAGAATAAGAATAGTAAGATAAAAATGACGAAAATAATATTGATGCTACACTAAAGGAAAATAATACTAATCATCATACTAACTCTCTATCCTAATTCTCGATCTCCACACCCTTCTCTCTAGGATCATGTCATCAATAAGCTGAAGACTCGTCATATCATGCCTGATCACATCTCCCCCCATATTTAAGATTCATTCTAATATACGTACTGAATTTATTGTGCATATAGAATTATAAGTTCTATTTAATATTTGTCAAAAACACTAGATTTGTTGTACTCATTGAACCCAAGTTCCGTCCGCTTAACTCTGACCATAACAATAAAATACAAGTAACCTATTGTTACAGAGGTTAAAAGTTCTAATAAATGAATACAAATACTTAAGAATCAAATGATAGTGTTTTAAATAGTTATATTGCTTTCCGGGATAATAAAAATTGAATTAAAATATCAACTATTCTGCCACCTCAACTAATATTAAGACTAACAACTAGTACCACATATTAACAGTGACTTGAAGAGTATGGTCGTCAGCATTGACTTAAAGTAATCTAAAGTGACTTTGTAACCACAAGCTGGCTTCTAATTGGTCCTACAGGAAGAAAGCAAAAAGAGAGAAAGCAATATTTACTAATTAAAATTCAAATTAAAGTCCTTATGTATGTTAATTGAATTACGTGTGGTGAAATGCAAAGCCACCTTAAACATGATAAGCAGCTCGCTGAGGATTTCATCTTTTATTTTTTGCTTAACTTAATTTCATGAAGGTGCCCTAATATAAGATGTTAATTGGAATCGTGATATGTGTTAAGAGTCCCACATCGGATATGGAATGAGAACATGAACTCCTTATATGGACTTGGACAATCCTCACCCTACAAGCTAGCTTTTGGGGTTGAGTTAGATCCAATATCAATTCTTTACATGATATCAGAGTCAGACTCATTTCAATTATTTGTTCACCGATGTTGGGCCCCCAAATTATATTATCCAAACTCCAGTTAATAAGGTCTAGGCGTGCGGGGGAGTGTTAAGAGTCCCACACCGGATATGAAATTGGAACATGGACTTCTTATATGGACTTGGGGAAATCCTCACCCTACGAGCTAGCTTTTGGGGTTGACTTAGGCCCAAGATCCATTCTTTACATGATATCAGAATCAGACTCATTTCAATTCTTTGCTCACCAATGTTGGGCCCCCAAATTATATTATCCACGCTCCAGTTAACAAGGTCTGGGCGTGAAGGAGAGTGTTAAGAGTCCCACATCGGATATGAAATGGGAACATGGACTCCTTATATGGACTTGGACGAGCTAGCTTTTGGGGTTGAATTAGGCTCAAGATCCATTCTTTACAATATGTACCTTGCATCCTTAAGAGATTTAGGGTTCGTGTTTTAATAATAGAGTCGTTTCCGGTAAGAAGAGCTTTAACCCTAAAGTGAGACTTACTGGCGCAAATTCAAATTAGTCGAGCGCCAAGCAGATACCAAACACTAGTGGTGGATTCAGAGTGCTACACGCGGATATACGAAAATGAAGTACGTTTTTCTTAAACCCAGTATATGTATTAAATAAGTCAATACAAACATCCTCTAAAAATCACTTAAAATAAGTCAATCCAAACACCCTTTAAATTTTAAATTATGAATTCGCCTATGCCGGATATATACCGAGTGAGGAAAAAAAAGATTGTGATAGTGATAACTCCAAAATAAAATGGTGTATCTAACATAACGACCCTTCACCAAGATGACATGATTAAGTATATCGTTAAATTGGGGGAAAATATAGCTTACGCCATTCTTAGTTGAAAGATGACATGATTAAGTATACTATTAAATTGGGGAAAAAATATAGCTTATGCCATTCTTATTTGGAAGCATTCTGTATAGGCTATCAAATATATAGAATGAAATCGTCCTACAAAAAATTAACACATAAAAACAAACTTTTGGCCCCTTTTTTTCTTTGTTGGTAGCTCTGTTTAGGTCATCAATGGACTAAGAGCCATACATGTATTATTACTAGTGGATAAAACATGAAAAAATAAACAAAAAATAATTCTCCAATAATACTAACTAGTCAGCTAATTAACTTGTTAATTCGAGGGGGTTGGGGGCAAGCTCTCTCCCTCTCTCTCCTCTATTATACATTAAAGTATTTGTATCAAATTAAGAACACCATGCATGCATTATCACAACTGGATAACAAAAATTTCTAAAACAATACTAAGTAGTCAGCTTATTAACTTGTTAATTCCAGAGGGGTTTGGGGTTGGTGGGGTGAGGGGTGGAGGAGGAGAAGGAGAAGGAATTGCTATCCTCTCTCTCTTCTATTATACATTAAAATATTAGTATGAAAATTAAAAAATTAGAATTATTGGTGTGTTGTATGAGTAAGAATTTAATTGCAACTATTAATTGTTGTGATTGGGCCATTTGGCACTTTCTGTCTGCAGGCTGGCTCTTGGAGCTCGTGAAAGAATATGCAAAGAATAATTATTATTTTTTCTCTATCTTCGATTCTCCTTTGAATCTATCTGCAGTTCATCATTTTTTAAATTAAACTTCTTTTTTAAATTAACTTTGGTGCTGATTCAGAGGAATTGCGAAATATGCACGTAATTCTCTCTTATTAGTATGATTCTTTATGGGAACCGAGAACAAGACAATGTTGATAGATTTATTTTGAAACGTATAATAATTTTACCTAAAGGTTTAAGTTATTAGAGTGGGAGCACATTTTATTCAGTTAATTATATTTTTAGCATACGACTTCAGATTCTTTTTCATAAATTAAGAATATGAAAATTCTTTTTTTTGTTTTACAATAATTGACAGTTAGATTCAAACCCAGTACGTAGAGCTCCGTCTCTTCAAATATTATGCTGCATTATTAGAGATAACATACATTTATGTTATTTACATTTTAAAAGTAATCATTTTTATGCAATTAATATAATTTAATATATTGTAATTGATTATTTATCCTTTATTATAGATTATTAATTATTATTATTAAATGAAGTCATATATAATTATTTTTTAAATAATTTGATCGTGTAAATATTATTTACAACATCGGCACATAAAAAGAATATACTAATCTATTTGCTTCCGATAGGTTTGACTGGTAAGGAAGAATATACTAGCAAAAGGCTCGATGAATCGAACGTCTGAAATGGATCCTCATAGAACTGACCAATAAGGTCCTTTTAAGAACCTAATTTTATCTGCTTTCCAAACAATTATTTTTCTTTTTTTTCCAGGAAAGTTTCATTAGTCAACTCCTAATATTTTGTAAAAAATGAATATTTGATCTAACTCAATCACAAAAGCTAGCTTGTAGGGTGAGTATTATCCAAGTCTATATAAGGAGTTTATGTTCCCATTTCATTACTAATGTGGAACTCTTAACATTCCCCGCACGCCCAGACTCCGTTAACTGGAGTGTGGATGACATAATTTGGGGACCCAACATCGGTGAACATAGAATTGGAATGAGTCTGACTCTGATACCTTATAAAAAATAAATCTTGGACATAACTCAACCCCAAAAGCTAGCTTATAGGGTGATGATTGTCCAAGTCCATACAAGGAGGGCATGTTTCCATTCCATTACCGATGTGAGGCTCTTTAACATATTTAAATCCATTATTAGACAGATTTATGTGGTTGTAATATATCCCAAGAATTTATAATATATCAAATCTTGGCAATTAACGCGTGTCAAAATACTTATGATTTGAGTATTTGACAACTATGTTCCAACTCATATTTAATTAACTTTGCTTGCTCCATGGGATTTTTCTCTCTTGAATTTTTACCATATATTTTTTTTTATTGCTCCTTGATTGTGTAGTGTCAATTTTAAATTGACCTCTTATTTTATCATCTCAATTCTTCTTATATTTATGAGTTATCCATTTTTCTTGTTAGATGTTAATGAAAATGAAAGGACCACTCGTAAATTAAAGCTTATAAACCCAACAAATAAATGCTTGAAAACATTTTAAATAAAAACTGGCCTAAAGGTGGTGAATGTTAGTTAGACCGCTACCAATGTTTCCACTAAAATATAGTTTGACAAAAAGAAAAAGATTGACATAAAAACGGATTGGGGATTAAGTCAAACCCATTCAAAATGTTTCTTTTCTAATAACATTAATTTATTGGTGAGTTTTGTCTATTTTGACTTTCTAGAGAACAAGAGTACTGAAATTCAGAAAATAATTTGTGCCATAAGTATTAATCATTTTTTATTGGAAACTATTAAGTGTCTAATTAACTTAGTTGAGGGAATTTGTAATTGTTTTTATGTTTTCTTCTTACCTTATTAGTAGTTATTTTCTTGGGCAAAATTAGGTTTACGGTTCGTATTCTTAATACGATATTAGTATCAGATTCATCCAATCGATAATTTTTTGATTTACCTGATATTAAGTGTTAGTATCATATTGTTCACGCTAAAAATGTCCGCGCATGCTGGCGTAAAATTTTTATGAGTTGGCTTTTGAAGAAATAATGAGATTCTGAAACTAAGAGTGGAACAAACTTGGTTAACACGTGTTTTTTTGTATATGCTGGAGCAAAATTAGAAACGCCACTACACAGTGGTTAGGAATAATTTTATCGCGCGCCAGTTGATCATGGCTACAACATTGTATAGCAATCATTCAGAAATTCCATTTTTTATGTGATATACTACAATATTGTTGTTTCCCAGTATATTTAATTAGTGTTTACTTCTTAATATTCTTAAGGAACAAATTGTCCAACAGACAATTTTTCGATCTGATAGGTGTACATATATTCTTAGTTAATCTCAGATCTCGCCATCAGATATGAAATTTTCATGTTTCTTTGAATTACTTGAAACGGTAATTTTGAAAGTTAGTCCATTTTTTTGCACCAACCTCCCGCTATGTGATTAAATATTATACTTTTTTTTGGGTTCAAAAGAAGTACTTTATTTTTTTTTTGTTGACGAAGGAACTCGTAGCCGCTACTCTCTCGAGTGCGCACAGGGTAAACCCCGGACTGACGCAATAGCCTGCAAACCACGTCAGCCGATTAACCACACTTGGCAAGCCATGTGTGACAGACTCAACCAAGAAGGTTTATGCAGGGGATCGAACTCGTGACCTTGCGATCCCGCGCTCTACTGCTACACCAACTTGGTTGCCAATCATCGGTTTGAAAAGTGAGTCCAATTTTGCACACTTCTGTTACAAAAGAAGTTTCATATTGCCGACTTCTAAAGCGTCTGAAACAAATAAAGGAAGAACTTCTAGATATATTATTCTAGTATAATGATGCACCTAACCCTTTGGTTTGCCCAAAGATGTGGCACCTTCTGATTAATGTAATAACGTTGAAAGTTATAGACAATTAAATCTACAGTCACTTTAAGTTTTTGATTTTGTCTAATTTACTTAAATTTTAATCAATCTTGTTTATAATTTTTATATTTGTAAGATTTTTTCTTCAATTCGTTGAGAGTCTTGTTAGCCATTTTAAGCTGAATCTAACTAAATGATTAGATTTGAAAAGGGATTAATGTCTTGACCTTGAATGTCTTTTAAAGCTTGCTAATGCTATGCTGCTAGTTCTAAACTATTTTTGAAATTAAAAGTGATAAGAGAAACTGTAAATATATGGTGAAATCTTAATTGAAAAAAAAAATCAAAACTAAAATCAACAAGAGCATAACTAAAATCAATAGTCTCACGAAAAATTATTTGAACTATCTATATTGTCAATTGAGAAAAAATTAATTACCAAATATAATTAACTACGTTGCATTTTTAAAAATGGTATTAAGTAAATTTAAAATCTATTTTTAAATTAGACCACTCATTCTACCGCCGCTGCAGCGTGAAGGTGTTATTCTCCAGTAGTATCAAAGACGAGAAATTCTGTAATCAGTATCCCATTTATAAAATAATAATAAAAAAGTATCCCATATTCAATCAGGTGTGCCATGTCTCTAAAATTATATTCAACTTCCACGTCTCCGCTTGATGATTTTGTTTAAATATCTAAGTGTATCATCTACTAAAACATTATTTCTTGAGATCTTATCAAGAGCTGCCTATTCGAGTTAGGGACAATGTTAAACAGCTATTATCCTTCACTTTTTTACTCGACTTACTGGGAAGCATAATTTACAAAAGAGATGGACTTGATTACTTTATCTCTTATAATTAGTGGTAAATTCTTTCATGAGATTTAATCATGCATGAAGGAGGTTTATCTCACTATTACACAAGTCACACCTTAATTCATCATAGGTCCTAACGCGATTCCAAAATTTGAAGTTTATAAATTTTAAATTTAACCCTTTAGAGTTATTGAGTTCTATATTTATTAAAAATTATACATAACCGATATATTTAAAGATAAATACAAGATTCCAATCAAAATTACTTAATTATATCGAATTCGTGTGTTAAATAGTACATCCACCCCTAGTCGATCGTTAGCTAGATTGACAGATCGGGGGCATGCAAACGAAAGAGAAAGAAACCTTTTACAATGAGTTTTTATAAATGTTTTTATGCTTAATAATGGAAAATCGCAGATCTTAAACATTGGATTAATTATTACCTGATTAGTCAAGAAGTTGTTGTCGGAACGGAAAGTTTCTTTAAAATCCATTTTCGTAACCGACTTTGCTTAAAGTGCATTTGTATTCAATTTTAACTTGTTGGAAATTTGTCTTTGGTGGGGAGGTGCGTTCATCCATATTTAATGACTTAAACACTAGGTTTCGCATGTTGGAGACTTTGTCTCTTCACGCGTGCATAATCTACTAAGTGAGTAGATGACCGTAGTACCAAGTATCGTCAAATTTCGTTGAGAAATGAAAGAGATATTGATCCACGAAGTAAGGTGTTTGAGGCATGAAAATATGGTGTGGGACAAATCTACCACATCGGTGGAAAAATGAAGAACTGTTCTCTTTATAAGTCTCAAAATTGGCTAAGGGTTTGGGACCTCAAGGGGTAACCCATGTGTTTGAAGGATGGAGGACCTAGGTGTGCTTAGGTTCGAGGCTAAGCCCATACACGCGCCGCGCGCCCGTCTCGACTCGGGCCTCTTCTGATAGACCCCCCAAATTAGTTAATATTTATAGTTTCGTCCCTGGAGTTTCTGAAAATATGAAATTGGGAACGACGGAAGGCAGACTACAATATACTACACAGAGAAAAACAGAAGATAGAACAACACAAATTCTGTCCAAAACGTGAGCAGAAACAGTGGATGAAAACAGAAAACTCTTCCTTCCTTTTCCATTCTTCATCAAGTCGTTTCGTCTTTTTTTTCTTCGTCAGAATCAACCTATTTGCTTTGTAGTGTTGATTAGTTGTTGTTTTATCTTGGGAGACTATTGCCCGTTAACTCTTTGTTTTCTTCTTCAGAATCAACCTATTTGCTTTGTAGTGTTGATTAGTTGTTGTTTTATCTTGGGAGACTATTGCCCGTTAACATAAAAACATATATACGGGGCAATCTTGTCTTAAAGACAGAGAGTCATCTCTCGACTCAACCACAGTTGTAACAATCCAGATTTAGTGTTTCTTGATTTCAGGTTATCAAGATTCAACATTCAACAAGCTTGCGGCAGTTCTGAATATTGACTATCTGTCTATCATTTCGAACACTTGTAATATTTATTTACTTCCCGTACTGCTTTACATATCCAACATAACTTTGATTCCAATTAATAATAATAAAAAAAAGCAACCCGGTGCACTAAGCTCCCGCTATGCGCGGAGTTCGGGAAAGGGCTGGACCACAAAAGTCTGTTGTACGCGGTCTTAACTTGCATTTGGCTGTGTAGAACAGACCCTTGTGTTTTGTATATACCTGCCTTCTCTTGGTGTTTTGTAACTCATATTAAAGAGACTCTTGATCAAAGAGAATTAGGTATGCCTTATATCATTTTGTTGCACCAGTAAAAGATATTTCAGGGAGTATTGTCAAAATTGTTTTCTTACTTTATTATACTTTGTATCACATTTTTTATAATGCAAAAAGTAAAAATTGTTTGTCCTACTTTCCTCATATTACTATATTTGCTCCATGTTTGCTTTTCCTCTGTGATTGTAAAGGTTATAATGTCGGACGCTTACTATTAAAGTGTATAATACAAGGAAGAGATTAGTAACTATTTTTTGTTGTTGGAGATATATGTTTGGTTAGTAATAAGCTTACTTAGGGAATCATGACCAATTGAGATGGAGATTAAGGAATAGAAAATGAAGGAAAAAGAAAAATAATGAAATGAAATATTTGAAAGAATATAGTTAACGGAAATGCAATGCAGATGCCGCAAGTCCGCAACTTGTGATTCAATTTTAAAAGTGAAGAAAAAGACTATGAAAGAAACTAAGTTTTTTTGTTTTGCCAAAATTAAAGTAAACAATTGAAAAAAGTGTAATTTAATGGATCCATGCCACAACTGGTGTTGCTACTTATTTCATTTACTTTTTTCCGTCCCGCTCTTAGTTTATTTACTTTCATTTCACGTTTTCTTTTACTCCTTCAATCTTAATTTATATGACACACTTTCTTTTTTTATCAGTCCCAAAATGAATGACACATTTTTTTTAATAACTTTAAACTTTATCTTTTACGCTTAACGAAATGATCTATAACTACACAAATATATTTGGCTTCTTTTAGACCACAAAATTCAAAAGTCTTATTTTATTTCTTAAACTCCGTGTCAAATCAAACTACGTCATATAAATTGGGACGGATGGAGTATATGAATATAAAGAAGTTACAGAAAAACAAAATCTAATGAATGAAAATAATTGAATACCTATATACATATATTTAATAGATATTATAGAAGGGTAGTAGGTAGTCGAGCGTAGCCCTACTTACGCTTACAAACTGGTAGTTGTAGTGTTATTATTGTAGGCCCGCTTAGCCTATCATACTAGTAGGCGCAATATTGCTTTATAGTAGCGTTTGATTTCTTCTGCTACGTATTTTTTAGTGTACTTTATTTATCTTATGCACCTGCATTAGTTACTGCTTCTTTTTCAAATGCGCTAGCATGACTTATTCGCATTTGATACCAGCATTTTCATACTGCTTTAAACTTTTTATCTGGATCTAACCGTTTCTCTTGTTTTGCTTGTGCTTGTGCTTATGCTTATGCTTATGCTTTGTCATGAGCCGAGAGTCTCTCGGAAACAGCCACTCTATCTACCAAGGTAGAGGTAAGGTCTGCGTACACTCTACCCTCCCTAGACCACACGTTGTGGGACTTCACTGGGTATGTTATTGTTGTTGTTGTTGTTCTTTCGTTTCATTTTAATTAAAATTTGATAATGAAAAATGCAGTTCATCTAAGCATTAATTATAATAAAAATCATATATTTTGATAATTTGTCAATACATTCAATCAACTTTTGTATGTATACATGTGACTATTTTAAAAAATTTCTATCTCAACCAAATTGTTCTTTTCAATAACCGCAGGAAGCGCGGCTAATTCACTATTTTTTAAGTAACAGTGATGAAAGAGATCGAAAATGAAAGGTCGTGTGTTTCTATATACTGTAACCTTGGTCCTCGAAGGAGATGGATATGGACGTTACGTTGAAAGAACGAGAACTTCTTCATTATGAATCTATCATTGGTCTAGTGAAAGTACAAATAAATTTTTATAATTAATGTAATTTAACATGTTATAAGAAGCGATCTGATGGTGTAAAATGGTATACCGACAATCTACAGACTAGGGTTCACTTAGTAAGAAACATGTGTGGCATGTTAATTGTTACAAACCTTTTTATATGGTCAAAGCACCCAGAAAAGAACCAGTGTATTTAATATTTTTTTCTTCTTTTTCTTGGATTGTTCCGTAAAGAATAGATCTTGGGCCTAACTCAACCCTAAAAGCTAGTTTGTAGGTGAGGATTGTCCAAGTCCATATAAGTAGTCTATGTTCTCATTCCATATGTGGGACTCTTAACACTCCCCCGCACGTCCAGACCTTGTTAACTAGAGCGTGGATAATATAATTTGGGGGCCTAACATCGGTAAACAAAGAATTGGAATGGGTCTGGATCTGATACCATGTAAATAATGAATCTTGGGCCTAACTCAACTCCAAAAACTAGCTTGTAGGGTGAAGATTGTCCAAATCCATATAAGAAGTCTATGTTCTCATTTCATATCTGACGTGAGACTCTTAACATGTTTAAATCTGAAAATTTCACATTTCCCCAATTTGTAAGTTTGTCTTTAGTTCCTTCAGTTAGTAAAGTTTGTCAAGGCATCATTTATGATGATTTCCCATTTGCCAAGCTGCCTTTTCTCCATTGGTAAGTTATAGAAGTGGTGGTGGGTGGAAATTTGAAAAATACCATCAAAGAATGGGGAGAAAAAAACGTGAAAAGGGTCGATCAAGCTTTTACAATTTGAAAAGAAGTAAATGATCTTTATGTGTTTGAATAAAGATCACTTATAAAAAATATATATATATAACAGCTCGTGCACAAAGCATCTCGCGTTAGCTGGATTTGGGAAGGGTCGCACCCCAAGGAATGTGATATATAGACAGTCTACCTTAATACAAACATTAGTGGTCGGTTGATTCCACGACTTGAACTTGTGATCTATAAGTCATACAAGACGTATAAACAACATAAAATAAAAAAATAATTTATAAGGAACTACAAAATCAATTGATCCATAAAAAACTAGGTAGTATTAATATTGTTTAAAATGATTACTTTTCAAGACAAAAGTAGAAACATCTTCCCCATTGTTTGGAAGCATTCTACCACTTTCCCTATCTTCGCTTTTTGAATGTATGCCCACTACAGAAAAGTTCTTAGGAGTTGATTTATCTTTTGACATGCAATATTTATTTGAACACAACAACTTTAGACTTTTGGTTTTTCAATTTTAGCCAAAAAAATTGCAAAATTCCTGGACCAGACAAATAATTTGCTCTGCCCTGCAGGTACATGTAATGGACACTGCAATCCTCAAATTTTCATGCCTATCACCCATTTTTGTAAAGCTATATTTTACTCACAAGATACCCGGGAACTATACTAGATCTTGTGATTATTGCACCAAATTGCATTTTTCTCCACTGGCTGGGCTGATAACAACGCAACATTGTCACTGTTATTTACAAGATCTAGAAATTTACTATGTATAGCACAATAATTGTATTTACTCAAGGTTAAAATTTTACATGGTAACTTATTGATTTTGTTATTTAAGTTATATACACGAGTTACGACTGTGTATATGTGAATTCTTATATGTACTATCAAGTTAAGTTGATCCATTATGTTGGAAATTGGCCTTTGGCGGGAGTTGCGTCCAACCATCTTTAATGACTTAAACACTAGTTTTCCGCATGTTGGAACCTTCGGTTCTTCACACGTGCATAATCTACTAAGTAAGTAGATGACCGTAGGGCCAAGGATCGTCAAATTTCGTTGAGAAATGAAAGAGATATTAGTCCACGAAGTGAGGTGTTTGAAGCATGAAAAAGATGGTAAAGAGCAATCCTCCCTCATCGGTGGGGGAAGAAAGATTTGTTTAATTAATAAGTCTCAAAGTTGGCTTGGGGTTTGGGACCCCAAGGGGTATCCCATGTGTTTAAAGGAGGGAGGACCTAGATGTGCTTCGGTTCGAGGATAAGCCCACACGCGCGCCGCCGCCGCCGTCCGGTCTCGGGTCATGGGCTATGGCTTCTTCTGATATTATCTTTTTGGACTCAAAATTGGACAGAGAACTTTGCTGTTGGGTTTTTGGAACGTCAACAGCCTTAATATGCACTCAATTCAGTAATTTATTTTGGCTGAATAACTCTCCCTAAATGTCAATCCGTTGCACATCAATTCACCATTTATTTTGGTGAATTACTACCTCCATAATTGTCATTACTTGGCCAGTAACAACAATTATGTGGGTAGTTGGGAAGACCTCTCCTTCAACTATATAAAGGAGCCTTTGCACAATTGTTGAGACACACAGAAACATACAAACGAAATCAAATTCTTCCTACATTCAGCATCATTTCATTACTCAAAATTCTTCAAGGTAGCACTAGAGTTTCCTTTGCTCAATTGTTCAGTTGTTGTTTTATCTTGAGAGACTATTGTCCAGAACGTAGAAATGATACATACGGGGCAATCTTGTCTTAAAGACAGAGTGCAATCACTCGACTTAGCATACCAAAACTGTTTCAGTTTCTTGTTCAAGTTCATTGAAATTTCAGTTTATTGTAATTTCATTATTTTGTAATACTTAGCAGTTACTCATTTCCTTTTCCTGCATCATTGTAAACAACACTATCAAGTTAAGTTGATCCATTATAACTAGCAAGTATGATATAGAAATTTGTAAATCAATTTAATCTGAAAGTACAAAAAATATGTACATTATTAGTACACAAAACTTAAACTCTTACTTCATATGTTTGGTGTTTTTGGTGGTGCTAAATGTTTTCCCAAAGTATATTTTCTAGAAATATGTTTACTACGATGAGATCATTTTTTAGTATTTGGTTACTTGATCTGAGAAAAAGGTTACTAAAGAAAAGGGAAACTTTACTTTTGTCACTTATATCTCGACTCATATACTATATATCACTTTCTTTATTGTCAATTTTTAGTACTCAAAAATATCATCAAACACTACCTTCGTACTTTGTTCGTCACCTGGTACAGTTATCATATATCGCCTACTTCTATACGGACAAAACAGTGGCATAAATGATCTTTATACAAATAGTCTGTCGAATTCACATATTAAATATATTTGTCGGTTATTTAATATAAACGCTTGAGTGAGCGGCTATTTAAATTATATTTTCTTAATTTAACACGTTTAAAGGGACATTTAAATGGTTATACAAGACCACACGGCTAAGCAAGCTGTCCGTGATATACTTGGAGGTATATCACGGTTTGGAGCATATTTTGTACCATAAAATTATAATTAATTAGCATTGTAATCCCTTGATTATTCTCATTAATGAAAAAAGGTATATATACAATTTATAATTTCCATAATTTGAAAAATTCTATTTCTATTCTACTCCCAAAATCCTATTCTAGTTGTACAAGAATCCTACAATTATGGTAAGAATACAATGCTAATTAATTATAATTTTATGGTACAAAATATGCTCCAAACCGTGATATACACGGACAACTTGCTTAGCCGTGTGGTCTTTTACATCCCCGCAGTTATAGCAGACGGTCTTCGTACGCTGAGACTGTCCCTAAAATCTTCAAAAAGGACCGAGGGAAGACCCTTTGTAAAGATGTCTGCAATTTGATACCTAGAAGGGACATGACATACGCGTACTTGTCCGCGAGCTACCTTTTCGCGAACAAAGTGAATATTTATCTCGATGTGTTTAGTGCGCTGGTGTTGAACATGATTACCAGAAAGGTAGATGGCAACAAAATTCGAAAAAAAAAAAAAATTCA